>JARWLC010000003.1:157266933-157651933 GCA_033318265.1 Phyllotis vaccarum
GTTATTCTTGCATCTCTAAGGTACAGATTACTGAATAATAAAGCTTAGGCACTTTCTTATTATATTGACTTCGGGACTTCTGTCCATGGTATGTAGTTCTTAGATAATACAATGAATTCTTCCCATGTTAGTTAATCTTGTCTTCCAATATTATAATAGACACAACAGAGTTGTGATTTTATGGTATGGTTATATTTTAGTCAAATTTACAGTCTGGAATTTTTATCACCCATGATATTAGTTACTTCATAGTTTTGGAATGGAAAAGCAACTTGTATTTTTCTCAGTTGCTGATGTTACAAACAAAGAAACTGCTGCCCAAGACCAAAGAAACCGCTCTACTACAGATGGCGCCCAACGTGGGGCGAATATCCACTGAAAGCCTGAGAAAGTTTAAAGAGTATTTTAGATCAGAAACTGAGCAAAGGCAGCTTCCAAATTGTGTATACGAAGCAGGTCTTTGTACAAAGAAAGCATGGCGGCCAGGTCACATTCAAAATGGCGCTGGCGGACTGGCAGCAGGCAGTGTACGCTGCAATCAGGCGGGTTCCTGAAATCTCACAGAAGACTCAGCAGCATGTGATTGATTTTAGATTTCTGTTTATTTGGAACAAAAAGGAAACAAAGTTTCTTAGTAGCAGCATTTTCTTGGGCGTGCTCTGTTTGCTGACCACAAACAGAGACATGGTCCCTTTAAGAGAACTTACTGATTCAGCTTCCTCGGCAAAAACTATGCAGCTCTTTAAGACAGTGTATTTTAAAAGTTCTTATGGTTGGAAGATGATTAAGGATTCACAATAAAACAGATTCAGATGAAAAGAAAAACCTGTAAATGGGTTACAATGTGTGTAAAAGGTACATAGGTTTCAGAGAGAATAGAAAGAAAATCAAGTCTTTAAAAGGAGAAATAGAGTAATAAAAATATAATAAGCCACGTAAAGGTGGAAAATAGACACAAAATCTAGATTTTGGTTGTTATTGTGTTTTCTTTTAATTTTTTAACTGTTAATGAGCTAACTGCAGAAAGACAATGGATTGCAAATGCAAAGGCTACTAAGTTAAACAAGAATATATATTTTAAAGGTATTTTGATTTCAAAATTTGTGTCTAAGGATTTATTGCTTTGAAAGGGTTCTGCTTTTGTTTCCACAGAAGATGAGAACCTGTGGATTGCTTCCAGGCAAATATGGTTTCATCAACCAAGACCCCCTGAAAAAATCTCTGATGGGAAGAGATGGCAGTATCAGCTTCAGAGCTGCAGACTGATCCAGCCTCAACAACCAGGAGATTTTCAACGCTCCTTAATCAGCAGGAAGTACTAATGAAAAACAATGCTTGAATTCCCCAAATATTGTTTCTGAATGTTTGTTTTCATTATAAATTGTTAATGGTCATAGTCAATCTCTTTCTAAGAAGAAAAAGGGGATATGGTATATGAATAATTTTTTAAAAGGTTAGATTATTGAATTTACTTAGATCAGGAAATCAGCTGTTAATTTCAAAATGCTTTACATTGGTATAGATTTTGGTTTATTGATACAAATTTAAGGTCAATTTTGTTATACTGTATGTGTTTTTCTATTCTTGTTTGAGGTATGATGTTCATGTAACTGATTTAAAATTGTAATGTATAATTAAGAAATGAAGGTTAATAGTCACCTTTGATAATCAAACTTATAGTTAGGCTAGTTAGGATTTTTAGGTATACAAAAATATATTTCAATTAGGTAGGTAATCTTCAAATACTTCTAAGATCTACAGAATATGGTATTTAAAATGTTTTAAAAACTTAGACTTTTCTGGACAGTGAGACAGGTCTGCTCCTGGCAGCACCAATCTTTAAGAGAAAAATGGGCATCAAAGAAACTCCATATAGAGTCTACTCTCTTTGTGGCAATGGTTAGCCACTGGACAAGGACCTGTTCTTATATTGACTGCTTGACAGTATGCTGTTTAAACTGGACATACAGGTTCCATAGGAAAGTGACCTCTGAACTTTGGCAGAACAAGCCGAGATGGTCATTCAGGTTCCTGCTTTGCAGAGAAAACTGTCAGACATTCTTCAGGACTTGAGTAGAAGCAACTGATGAACTGTGCCAGAATGGGCAGAGCAGATTTCCCACTTCACTGAAATGAAAAGAGACTCTGGGCCTGTAGGCTGAAGATGGATGCCCCAACTGTATAAAGGAACTTTGGGTGACTGTCCAGGTAGATAGGTGTCATCTCTGTCCTTTCTAGATTTTAGAAGTCGCTTGCATTTCTGGTTTACTTGGGTAAATATATCCTTCTGTGGTCTTTGAAGTAGTTGAAGATTAGATAGCTATTAGTACAGTTTTTCTTAGTCATTTGAAAAGTATACTGGATATGAAACTTTAGATTCATAAGGATAAGGTAGATAATAGAATATTTTCTTTAATTTTGCTAAATACAAATAGACTAGATATTGTAACTGTAATTCTTGCTTGATAGCTATTTTGTTATATGTAATTTTGCTATGTTAAAATTGAAACCTTCCTTTTTGATTAGACAGAAAGGGAGAAGTGATGTGGGAATGTCTTACTGTATGCTGTGAATCTCAATCTTTAAATAAAGGAGCTGTTTTGGGCCATGACAGGCACCATAGAAGAAGTAGGAGGAGGAATCAGAATATGGAGGAAAGGAAGGGTGGAGTCAGAGGCAGATCAAGCTGAAGCCCAAAGGAGCAACACGTAGGAGCACAGGTGAGCCACAGGCCACATGGCAGACAGATTAATAGAAATGGGTTGATTTAAGATGTAAGAGCTAGCTAGCAAAGTGCCTGAGCCATAGGCCGAACAGCATGAAGTTAATATAAGCATCTGAGTCATTTCAAGGGGTCTGAGCGGTGGGCGGCTGGGTTGCTAAGGGGTCTCGGGTGGCAGGTCTGTGGGTCTGGCCGCCCGGGACCAAAGAAACCTCTACTACAAGAAACTAGTAAACGAACAAATACTTTTTACTCCAAAGGTTGTGAGAAAGTTTATATTGGGGCCACAAGTATGTAACCATGGGATGAAAACTTATGTTATCTCAAATACTATATTCAGATATGATAATAAAACATATTAATCTGTAAATCAAGACACTTTCAAAATACATTTTTGGACAAATCATGTGCTAAGTTACAGCAAACCCTATAATTCTATGCCAATTAGTACCTATTGTTATCATATAATATCTTGACCTTTGGTAGGTGAAAGCTAAGATCAGTTTGTACATTGCTAAAGTATTTATTTGGAAGTCACCTACTGGGATAAGTTATAACTGGCTGATTAGAAGGCTAAGACAGCCCAAGATAATTTGGTCCTGGAAATACGGCATTTTTAAGTTCCATAAACACACATGATCTAACTAGTCAGCCAGCCTCTAGATATAAATAATATATTTGCAGCAGTTTAACCTGTAAATTTTTTGCTGACACTGCTCAAAACTTTAAAGATGTAACAATTTTTTTGACAGACTGTTTATTTCCACTGAACTCTTTATCTCTCCTGGCTTTTAATGAGTTCTCGTCTCAAAAGAGTAATACAGAACTTGGGGGACAAAGACAGCATAGGAGCCCTGTACTGGAGACCAAGATAGAGAATTCTTCTACAGCCATCATGACCTTTGCCTTAGCTCTGTGGTAGACAGGGAGAAATGTAATGCAGACACTGCAGAACACCAGCATACTAAATGTCAGAAACTTGGCTTCATTAAAGGTGTCAGGCAGATCCTGGCCAGAAAAGCTACTATGAAGCTTTCAATTGACAGGGTCCCCAGGTATACCAGGACACAGTAGAAGTCTGTGACTTAACCTTTATTACACACAATAATGATCTGACAATGTTCAGAATGCATCTGTATCTACAAAGGGAGGAAATGTTCCTAACCAGATTTCTCAGAATATAATTTGTATAATTGTACAGATGAGAATAATGAATTTGGATGCTCCTGACTTAAGCAATCCCCTCATTCTTTTTCCTGGTATAGTGACCTTGAAGGTCAAGACCACAGTGATGGTTTTGGACAAGACAGTGGACAGAATCACTGTGAATACAAGTCCAAATGTGATCTGTTGCAGGTTGTAGGTAGCTGTGTTGGGCTGACCAATGAACAGATGGAGAACAGCCACTGGAAAAGAAGCTAGGCCCTCCAAAGGTAGGCACTATCGATTGGCATGGGCAGTATGTGGAGCCTCAAGGGGTGGGATCAGACTGTGTTCCTGTGTGTGGGCTGAAACCTTGAAGCTCATTCCCTGCAGAGGATCACCTAACCCAGCCTTGACTTTGGGGTGAGGAAATAAGACTTGCCTGGGGTGGATCCACCAAGCTGAGCTGTCCCACTTTGGGACTTCTTGCCCATTTTGAGGGGGGGATTGGGAGATGGGGATGGGTAAAACTGAAGGTTGCCTTGTAGGGAAAATAAATAAATAAATAAATAAGTAAGTAAGTAAGTAAGTAAATAAATAAATAAATAAGATTTAAATAAAAACTTAAAAGTTCAGTAATTAAAAAATTGTTAATCTTAAATTATAAGCATTGGTATTTTGCTGCAGTGTATGTTTGTACCATATATGTGCCTTGTGCCTTTAGATGAAAGAATCCCCTCTGTGACCTGAAAACTAGCCAGCTGTGAGTCACCATGTCAGTTCTGATAACTAAACTTGGTTTCTTCAAAAAGCAGCAAGTGCTGTCAACCACAAACTTATTTCTCTAGTTCCCATTGTGGATAATTTCTAGTCTGATTATTATATATTATATGTTATATCCATTAGTTTCTGAATATCATTTTAATTTTCCAAAAGTTTTAGAATTTACATTTATACAAAGATATCACTTAAATAAACAGAATCTTTTTGTTTAAAAAATTGGAAAGTGATGTGGAAATGTCTATCTGTATGCTGTGAATATCAGTCTTTAAATAAAAGAGTTGTTTTGGCCCATGACAGGCACCATAGAAGAAGTAGGTGGAATCAGAATAGGTAGGAAAGGAAGGGCAGAGTCAGAGCAGATGGAGCCAGCAACATGTAAGGAACACAGTGAGCCAAGGGCCACATGGCAGACAGATTAATAGAAATGGGTTGAGTTAAGATGAAAGAGCAAGCTAGCAATGTGCCTGAGTCATAGGCCAAACAGCATAAAGTTAATATAAGCATCTGAATCATTTTTGGGGGTGAAAGCAGCGGTCAGCAGCTAAGAGGTCTGGGACAGCAGGTCTGTGAGTCTGGACCTCTGGCTGCCCCTGCCCAGAAACTTCATTGTAACAGGAAGAAAGAAAGGTTTTATGGCTTATGGGTTAAACTTCAACATCTGAGGAAGTTAGGACTCAGGGCAGGATCCTGAAAACTGAAACTAAGACCAAACATGGAAGAGGCTTCCTATTGGCTTAATTACTCTGATGTGCTCAGTTTGCTTGCTTACATAGCAAAAGACCACCTGCCTATTGATGTTACTGCCCACAGTGGACTGAGTATCTACATCAATTAGAAGTTCATAAAAGGACTCACAAATACAGCTACAGGCCAAGTAATGGAGCCAGTTCCCCAAGTAGGGTCTCCTTTCACCAAATGTGTCAAGTTGACAAACTATAATAGCTAAAACAGTGGCCAATCACCAAAAGCAGATTTTATTGCTTAGTTACATTTGTGCTCTAGATATTTAGCTAAAAATTATAGCCAGAATGCTAAGATAAACAATTGTTTAGAAGTATAACAACATATTATGATTTCTTTCTTACATTTTGAAGGTTTTTATTAAACTTCTGATACTTTCATATAATGTCTTTTGATCACATTTATTCCCACCCCCAATTTCTCATAAATACTCCTCTACCTGTCTACCTACCTACCCAGTGTTCATGTACTCCCTCACTCCCTTGCTTTACTCCTTCTCACTCTCTCCCTCATTTCTATCCTAACTCACTCTTTCCATTCCTAACAAGTTTAATTCCTGTCAACGTCTTTGTGGTATGAAGCCTTCTGTAGAGTATATTGGACACACAGAAGTAATAACATTAAGGAAAGCTGATTCTGCCTTACCCAGTAGCTAGCAAATATCAATATACTTTCAGATAAGGTTGGGACTATGTATCCACTTCTCACCCCACACCAAGGCTGGGATTTTGCCTAATTTGAGTTTATAATCCTATGTGTATTTGCCCTGTTTTTTTTTTTTTCAGAAAAAATTGTTTCTTTAAAGTCATCCATCATCTTACAATCTTTGTACCTCTTCTTTTGTGAAGAACACTAACACCTTAAAGGGAGAGATGTGACATAGACATTCCATTTTAGATGCAGTATTTTCCTAGTTTCCCACTTACCTGAGTATTGACCAGTCACAAATCTTACTAAATTGCCTTAAATTTCAAAAAGGAGCTTCTCTGATGAGGGTTGAGAGAAGCTCTGATCATAATCATAGCAATAAGTCACTAAGGCTTATTTTAATGATATATTTATCAGAATAACAGTAGGTTTTGTTTCTAGTGTCTATAACCCTTCTCACAATGTGATCTTGATCTAGTTACCAGTGTCAAGTATGGGAAGGGCCATAAATCTACTCAGAAAGTGGCTGTTGACAACCGTAGCATTCATTCCCTTCACCAGGACCATGTCCTTCCATAGATGCCATTAGTATAGTTTATAGCAATCACCATTGGGGTGAGACCAATTATTGTACGTCCTCACCAGTGGCGTGTGTACTAACTTCTAGCTCTGTGAAAGCTAGCCAATGGGACTGATGTTTCAAGGTCAGTACCTATGGGAGCTGGCCAATGGGACTGATGTTTCAAGGTCAGTACCTATGGGATTCTCTATGTTTAAGACTCAAGTATGTTGTATCATCAGCAGCAGAGTTTTACCATCCAACTTTTGAGTATACTTAAGAGCAATGACAATAGTATATAATATTTGCATCTATGGAGCCATATTGGTCAATACCTCACACAAGACAAGCCATTCTTGGTATTGTAATATTTATCTGACAGCATGATGTGTGTCTGTTTGAGATATTAGTACCTCATTATAAATCTTTTTCACTTAAACCATCATTATATACATATATATTCTTTATATTTATCTTATTCTTTTTTTCTATTCTCTTCCCTTCCAGTTTCATCCATTCACTTTTATTAAGAGCTGAATAATTTCTATCATACAAATGAATTGCATTTTCATTATCCATTTATCAGTTGATGGATATCTAGGCTATATCTGTTTTCTGTCTAACTGTGAATAGAGCAGCAAGAAATGTGAATTATCAAGTATCTATGCAGTGATATATCATATTCTTTGGGTACATACCCCAAGTAGGTGTAGCAGCTTCTTGAGGAGCATCCATCTTGATTTACATAGTGAGTTCTCATCAACAGTGAATAAGTGTTCCACCTCTTCCACATCCTCACTAGAATCAGCTACCATTTGTTCATCTTGGTCATTATGACTTCTTGGTTAGATTAATTCTGAAAATAGTTTCAATTTGAATTCATCTAATGTCTGTAGTGATTTGAACATATTTTTAAATGTTTCCCAGTCACATTTTAAGAACTGTGTTTAGTTTCTTGCTTTAAATTTTAACTGTGTCATTTATTTTCTTGATTTTAGTTTTTTTTTCTTTGTATATTCTAGATACTAAACCTTGGTAAGCTGGAACAATTATAAAGTTTTTTCTCTTTGTGGATGCTGTTTCTTTACTAAATTATGGTGATGTTTTCAGCACATCATTAAGCCTTGCTTCTATAGGCTTACATTAGTGTTTTTTTCCTTTCAGGAATAAAGGTTCCAATTTGTGTAAATTCCCACCATAATCTATTGTTATTTATTTTCTGAATAATCTTCATTTTAATGCTGGAACTTGCTTGGAACTGTGATCTATGTTTATCTGACTCTGACTGAGCCTAAACTTTTTAAAATTAATTTATTAATCATTTTTACTTAATGTTTTGAGAAATTGGTGCTTTTTCCATGAACCCATTTCAGAGTTTCAGAAAAAAGGTACTGAAAAAACTGTAGAATGTTACTTGAGTTTGTGAGAGTCAACTTGACACAAGCCAGAGTCATTTGGAGAAAATGCTCTCCAGTGAGAAAGTGTTCCATTAGATTTATCTACACATAGGTGCTTTCTTAAATAATGGCTTTTGTTTTAAAGCACAGCAAGCCAGGGATAATTCCAGCCGCAGACATTGCAAGACAAAACAGATGAGTGTGTTAAAAGGAACAGGCCAATAAGCAGCTCTCCTCTATGGATTCAGAATTAGTGAGTTCACGGTCTTCTCATTTTGAACAACAGTTGTAAGCCAAACAATCCCTTTTCTTCCTGAGTTCATTCTGATCTTAGAGATTTCTCCCAGTGATAGAAAATATAAGACATAAGCATAAGATTTTCCCAATGGGCCTATCACTATGTGTGAAAAAATTCCCAATGGCCAACAAGAAAAACTTCATGAAATTATGAAGCTCATGTGATAGGAAAGAACACAAAGAATTTAGTGAAGAGAGGGCCTAAAGAACATGAGAAAATTTTTCTTGCTGTATATATGACAAAGGTTAATACCCAGAATGTACAAAGAATTTATAAAAATGAACTAGAAATTAAACAGTGCAGTCTACTTAAATCAAGAATTTATTGTATGTGTGTGTCCTTGTGTAAGTGTATATTTGTTTTTAATATTTTTTTTAGATAATTATATAATTGAATTAGAGTTACAGGCATCATTGGGTGTTGGGAGCCAAACTCAGGGCCTCTAAAAGGCAACCACTGCTCTTAACTACTAATACATCTCTTCAGTCCCTGAATTTTTTTTAAGACAAATATGTTTTTAATAACTTATTTGCTTCAGTAACAGTTCTGGGCACTGTGAAGGTGACCTCATACCAGATAAATGGCTTCAACATGATTATATATATATATATATATATATATATATATATTATATATATATATATAATGTGTGTGTGTGTGTGTGTGTGTATGTGTGTGTTAAATTATTTGAAAGAAGTCAAACTTATACTCCCTTTGGGTTGCCAAAAATATTACTAGTATAAAATATTTGTAATCATGTAAAGACAAAAATTGTGGACTATAAGAAGTAGAAATATTTTTTATTATAACTATAAACTAAAAAACCAAAATATTAAAAATATACTTTGTGAAATTCTTTTTGCACAATTTGCATCTCAATACAGGAATTAAAAAAAGAAAAGTGGGTACCTCATCTATAATTTACACACTTGCCTATACCATTGGAAATTTCATTTTCTGGGCAGAGGATGCAATCAAAACAGAAGACAGCTATGCCTTCCTGAAGCGATTTTCTGAATCCAGGACCACAATTTTCAGTGCATACAGAGACAGGATTCTGAGAAAATCAGAGATGTGAGGACATAAAAGTATTGATTTGGTAACTAAATTTTATTAGAATATTGGACTACTGATAAATTTAATTCTATATTCAGATTTAGTTAATGATATTATTAATATACCCTGTAATAGTATATATACTCAATGCACATAATAATATAGATATAATGCACATATATATTGTGTCTAGAACCATATATATTGAGAAAGAATGTGTTAATTCTTGACATTAGTGAACATAAAAATAAAATTGGAATGTGGAAGTGAGTTTGTAAATATACCAGTGCTGTCATCCTTAAGTATATTGGAAGACTGATGCTCATCAAATTTTTCCTGTGTTATGGGAATTAACTGTGTGAGAGTCTACCCACCTCTTTACTTCCTGTGCTCCAGGCTCTCCTCTTCTCAGACAATGGCAATTGTTGGTCTGGTGGAAAATATGGGGAAAATATTCTGACTTTCACTTTATGTCCAAGACCTCATGGAAAATTCCAGAAGTTTATAATATCATAGTTTTCATTCAAGTTTTCTGATGGGTTCAAAGTTACTGGGTTACTACTGGGATTTGTGATTTGAATGTTCTTCAATTTGCAGTTTAGCTAAGAGAGATGCATTGTAGGGGGATTATGTTGTTCCATTGTAAATAATTGTCCCACCCACTGGTTTAATAAAAAGCACTGATTGGCCAAAGGCAGACAGGAAGTATGTGGGTGGGGCTACCAGACTAAGAAAACTCTGGGAACAGGAAGAACAGAGCAGAATGCCAGAGAGAAGCCAGAAGAAGCAGAGGACAACTATGCTGCTTTGAGAAAAGGTACTGAGCTGCATGGCTGAACAGGATAAGAGTCATGGGTTAGATTAAGGGTAAAGAGTTAGCAAGTTATATGTCTGGGCCCTAGGTTGATCAGCCTAAAACTATTGTAAGTATCTGTGTGTCTCTGTGGGTCTGTGGGTCTATGGGCCTAAACCTTGAGGCTAGGCCCAAAAATCTGGGCCAGAAACCTCTTATTACAAATGATGCCCAATGTGGGGCATATACACAATATGTACCCACATAAAGTTGGAGAAAGCTTAAAAACAGTATAGATCATAACATTAAAACCAAAAGCAGCTTCTGAGTTGTGTCTCTCACATGAGCTGTGGTACAGAGATGCCCTGGTAAGGTGTGTGGGCTTGAGCTACAATGGCGGGCTTTTGGGGTGCAGCTTAAGGTGTAAAATGGCTAGTTCTTCAAGTCTCTCAGGACCCTCAATATAAGCCAAAAATTGTAAATGATGTATTTGAGGTTTCTCTTCATAAGGACAAAAAGGGAACAGAATCAAAGATGGCTTCCTAGTGGTGGTGTTTTCTTGGATCAGCACTGTTTGCTGGAGGAAAAATGAGGCTTGACTTTTTAAGAGAAGCTTCCTGATTCAGCCTTAGAGGCAAAACACTTGTGAGTCTTTTAAGAGGCCCTGCTGCCAAATACTTAAATGGAGTTAATGAGCAGTAGATGACAAAGATTTACTTGGTAATTATATGGACCCTAAAATTCCCCAGAGTACCTGGGCTAAAAAGCTAAATTTTATGAAATTAGAGTAGGAGCTGGATGGAACCTTCCACCCATCCTACCAACCTTTAATCCTTAGTCAAGGACCTTGGCAGATTAAAGGTGTGTTTAGAAACAGAAAGAAATAGAAGAATCTGGGTGGAGTCAATCACTCTAACCAAGCAAAGGTGTGGTCAGAGACAGAAAAAGTTAAGAAATAAATATACAGCAAAGACAGTTTTTTTTTTAAAAAAAAAAAAAAGTCTAAGTGGTTTAGAGTGTGTTGAAAAAACATAGGCTTAGAGAAAGAAAAGAAAAGATAGAGAAAGCCCTTAAAAAAGAAATAGAGTAAAATAAATAAAAAGTATAAGCCACGTAAAGATGGATAATACAAAGAATTGTCTTATCTTTAAGCTTCTTGACTGAAAATGACTTAGTAAAAGCTGCTAAAAGACAGTTGATTATAAATGCTGTTGGATTAATTCAACCTATATATTTTGTAAACGAGTTGACTATAAAATTGAAATCCAAAGATATGCTACTTTGGAGAAGAGGTTTTCTTTTTATTTTCACAGAAAATGAGAGGCTGTGGATTTATTCCTGGATAAAGAACGTAAAGTTTGATAGAGGAAGAGCCCCTGAAAAATCTCCAATGGAAATGGATGACCCAGATGATTCAGCATTTCAGAGCACCTCTATTGAAGTCTCCCAAGCTCTGTATCCAGAACTAGTTTAAGGAGACTGGCTGAGATGATCCAGCCTTAAAGACTACTCCACTAAAGACTTGTGCATAACCCTACATTTTTCTTTGGATTCCCATGAGATTGCCAGTGTCCCCATTCAGCAGGAAGTAGCCTAGAGAACGATGCCCACATTCCCAAAACATAGACTATGGATGTTCGTTTCTATTTACAGTGTTGTTTATAAGTTGTTATAGATAAGGGGGGGAAATATTAGATTTGAAGTTCTTTTTGTTTTAAAAAGAGAAAAGGGTATATATAGGAGGATTACCTCTTACTACAATGCATAATTTACATAATCTAAGCTTTGTTTTGCTTTCTAATGATTCTCAGCATTATCAAGCAAAATTTGTAATGGTTAGTTTTCATTATGAATCTGACACAAGCTAGAATCACCAGCAATATAGGTCTTGGTGACAAATTGTCTAGATTAATTTGGTCTATGCGCATGTCTATGAGAGAGTTTTAACCTTGGTTAACTGAGGTACTAAGACCTCCTGTGAGTTAAAGCAGGACTGTTTAATGAGCTGGGATTGGCCTGAATATATTGACTGAAGCAAATTGAGCAATAGCCTTCCTGCACTACTCATTGCTCTTTGTTCATGGCTGTGGATGTTGAGGTGACAAGTTGGTACAAATTCTCGCCACTTTGAGTTCCAGATGATGTTCGTAATTTAGAGTTGTGAATCTCATAACATGTACCCTTTGTCCACATATTTTTATCACAGCATAAGAAACCAACCCTAAGACTGTCTATAACAGATACAGTTTCCTAAGGATTTTTAAGATCACTTCAGAACACACACCCTTACTGCAGCAATCCAAAAGGACAAGTAAGCCCCCGAGCTCACATATATCTACATAGTGCTCTAGCCCCAGGCATCAGGGGTACATATATTGTCTCCCACCCCACACTCATCCCAGTCTCAGGGGCCAAGCAGCATCTTCTCCAGCCCCTGCACCTAACATTCTCAAGGCAACAGAGTTCACCAGAGACACACATCCCAACTGCAGCAATTGAGGAGGAGAGGTCAGAAGCCACTGTAATCAGAAACAACAATGATCCAGAAAAACACGTTGAAAAAAGCAGGACCCTTGGAGACACAGAATCCAACAGTATAAATTTGAGAAAGAAATGGGTATAAGACAGTATAAAAATACATTCAACAACATAAAGAGGAATAGCATTTTCAGAAACTAGAGGTTCTACAATAGCAAGACTTAAGCATCCCAGTACAGATGAAGCAGAGAAAAAGATGACCATAAAATAACTTTATGAAGATGATATAATCCCTTCAAGAGCAAATAAAAAACAACCATATGAAAATAGAGAAAAAACAAACAAATTTGGAAGAAATTTTTTTTAAAAAAAAGTCTTAAAAAAAGCCAAGAAAAAAAAAACATGAAACTAGTTGAAGGAAATAGCTCAAGACTTGAAATAGAGGCAATAAAGAAAGCATAAACTGAGAGAAATTTGGAAAAGGGAAATATGAGTAAATGAGTAGGAGCTACAGAGGAAAGCATCACCAACAGAACACAAGAGACAGAAGAATCTCAGGGCTTAAGGATACAGTAAAAAAAAAAAATCCATTGATTAAAGCAAATGCTAAATCTGGCAACTTTTTAAAACATAAAACATCCAGGAAATCTGGGACACCATGCAAAAGCCAAATCTAAGAATAATAAGGATAGAAGAAAGAGAAGAGTTACAGCTCAAAGTCACAGAAAACATATTCAACAAAATCATAGAAAACTTTTTCAACCTAAAGAAAGACATGCTAATACAATAAATGTACAGGAAGCTTATAGCACATCAAATACACTGGATCAAAAAAGGTTTCCTTACCACATAATAATGAAATCACTAAACATACAGAATAAAGGGAGGAGGGGCAGGGGATACATGGGTATAAGATGCTTTTTTAAAATAAAAAAATAACATAAAAAATAAAAAGAAATATCTTGGAGAAAGATATGAAATTTCAATAAAGTTCTATTGATTTTTCTTTTTATATATTTTGAAGCAATTTTAGAAATAGTACACACAGTATACATCTCCAAACCATATGTTCTTTTTATACATTTTATATACTTCTAGCCATATATAAGAGCTCCAGCCTTACAATGCCCTTTGTCTTTGAATCTGTTTTGACTTGCACTAATAAATTCCAAATTCCTTTAAAGAAAGAATATTAAGAGAAATAAAGAAAAGGCCAAGTAACATATAAAGGCAGACCTATCAGAGTAACACCTGACCTTTCAATGGAAATTGTGAAAACCAGAAGGTTCTGGACAGAAGTCCTGCAGACACTAAGAGATCACAGATGCTATCCTAGACACTGTATCCAGCAAAGCTTTTAATTACCATGAAATCAGAAAAAGATATTCTATGACAAAACCAGATTTGAACAATACATATCCACATATCAAACCCCAACGAATGTAATAGAACAAAAGCTTGAACCCAAAGAAGTTCACTATACCCATGAAAACACAGACAATAGATAACCTCATACCAGCAAACCCCAAAGAAAAGAAAAGCACACACATTACTATCAACAAAAACAACACCAAAAATATCAATAAAAAGTTACTAGTCATTAATAACTTTTAATATGAATGGACTCAAATCACCTATATAAAGTCACAGGCTAACAGAATGGGTACAAAAGCAGGATTCAGCTTTCTGCTGCATACAAGAACCACACCTCATCCTTAAAGACAGACATCACCTCAGAGTAAAGGGTTGGGAAAAGATTTATCAATCAAATGGACATCTAACAAAATATAATTCAAACTAAATTTAATCAAAAGAGATGGAGAAGGCTATTTTATATTCATTAGAGAAAAAAATCCATCAAGATGAAGACTCAGTTCTGAACATCCATGCTCCAAATACTAGGGCACCTATATTTTATAAAAGAAACATTACTAAAATTTAAATCACACATCAATCCCTCCACACCCTAATAGTGGGAAATTTCAAAACCCCACTCTCACCCCTGGATGGGTCTGACAGGTAGAAGCTTAACAGAGAACTAAGGGATTTAACAGATGTGATGACTCAAATGGATCTAAAACACATCTATAAACATTTCATCCAAACACAAGGTACTACACCTTCTTCTCGGCCCCTCATGGAATCTTCTTTCAAAATTAGCCACACATTCAGTAACAAAGCAAATCTCAACATATTCAAAAAAATTGAACTAACACCCTCTACCTTATCAGATCATCATGGCTTAAAGTTAGAGTTCAACAACAACACAAATTGCAGAATGCCTACAAACTCATGGAAACTGAACAACACCCACGTGAATAGCAGGATCAAAGAAGTGATGTGGGAATGTTTTTTTTGTATGCTGTGAATATCAATGTTTAAATAAAGGAAGTCTTTGGCCCTTGGTGAGCACCATAGAAGAAGTAGGTGGGGCATCAAAATAGGCAGGAAAAGAATATCAGAGTCAGAGACAGATCAAGCCAGATGCCCAAAGAAGAAACATTTAAGGAACACAGGTGAGCCACGGGCTACGTGGCAGACAGATTAGTGAGAATGGGATGAGTTAAGATGAAAGAGCTAGCTAGCAATGTTCCTGAGCCATAGGCCAAACAGCATGAAGTTAATATAAGTGTTTGAGTCATTTTGGGGCCTAAGCAGCAGCAGGTGATTAAGAGGTCTGGGACTGCAGCTCTGTGGGTCTGGACCTCTGGCCAGATGGGTCAGGAAGCCTCATTGCAACAAAGAAGAAATAAAGAAAAACTTTAAAGACTTCCTACAATTCAATTAAAATAAAGGCACAACATAACAAGCTTATGAGACACCATGAAAGTAGTACTGAGGAGAAAGTTCATAGCGCTAAGCACTTACACAAAGAAAGTGGAGAAATCTCACACTAGTGACTTAACAGCACAACTCAAAGCTCTAGACATCTTCTCCCCTTCTCCTCTGCTTTCTCTTTCAGTATCTATGATTTCTTTACTCTGGTATTTTTATTTTAGCTAACAGTTAAGGCAGTTAAAATTTTTATTTATAAAATAAATTATCACACAAGATTTCTATGTGAAAATCTGCCATGTAGTTTTAAAATAAAATGACTTCTAAATAATACTTTCTGCTTTCATGTCCTTATTGATTCCCTTATATAATTTTAGTACTTTAAAATTTTTTTGTCACAGCACAAAAATAACTTTAAATGTGTGAGTTTAGAGAGGCTAGCACATGTGTATATTTATTATTATGTGAAGAGACAGCAAAAAAGATTATTAATAAATAATTTTGATTTAAACTTGATAAGGAAAAATGTATTCATACTGCAAAATTTCAAATTTCTAATCTTATTCTCAAGAAAAAGTTCTTTAACAACTACTGTGGATAATATAGAAGCTAATTGCTACAATAGAAGGATTAATATTTTTAACTTCAGTTATGAATTAAATATTATGTTGAACATTAAAAACAGCTTGGTATTGGCATGAAAACCAAGGTGTTGACCAATAGAATCAAAATAAAGACTCTGACATTAATCCACACATCTATTAACACCCAGTTTTTGACAAAGAAGACAAAACTGTGCAGTGGAAGAAAGAAAGAATCTTCAACAATGGTGCTGGCATAACTGGATGTCAACATGTAGAAGATTGCAAACAGATCTATATCACCTGCATAAAACTCAGTTAACAAATGGATCAAAGACCAAAATATAAAACCAGTTAAACTGAACCTGATAGAAGATAAAGTGGAAAATACCCTTGAACAATTTGGCAGAAAAGACCACTTCCTAAATATGATCCCATTAGCACAGACACCTGAGAGCAACAATAAATGGGACCTCATGAAACTGAGAAGCTTCTGTAAGGCAAAGGTCAATTAGACAAAACAGTGCACTACAGAATGCAAAATAATTTTTACCAACCTTACCTCTGACAGAGGACTGACATTCAAAGTGTTTAAATAACTCAAGAAACTAGACAACAAAACCCCCAAATAACCCAATTAAAAATGGAGTATAGTTCTAAACAGAGAGTTCTCAAGAGAAGAATTTCAAATAGCTAAAAGATACTCACAAATTTGTTCAACATTTTTAGCCATTAGGAAAAGGCAAATCAAAACAACTCTGAGATACTATCTTACACATGTCAGAATGGCTAAGATCAAAACACAAATTATAGTTTATGCTGGAAAGGGTGCAGAATAAGGGAAACATGCCTCCACTGTCAGTGGGAATGTAAACTTGTATGCCCACTCTGGAAAGCAGAATTCTCAGAGAACTTGGAATCAACCTACCTCAGAACTCAGCAATACCACTCTTTTGCATATACCCAAAAGATGCTTAACCACACCACAAGGACACTTTCTCAACTATGTTCATAGCAGCCTTATTTGTAATAACCAGAACCTGAAAATAACCATGATGTCCTTCAACTAAAGAATGAATAAAGGGAATAGAAAATGTGGTACATTCACACAATGGAGTATTTCTGCTAAAAAAAATTGACATTATGAAATTTATAGGCAAATGGATGGAACTAGAAAAAAAATCATTCTACTTAAGGTAACCCAGATGCAGAAAGACAAACATGTTATGTACTCACTCATAAGTGGATAGTAATTGCTAAGGTAAGAATGAACAGGCTATATTCCCCAACCTCAGAGAAACTAGGTAAAAATGTAGACCCTAAAAGAATACACACAGATTGCTTTAGTCAGGGAAAATGATTAAGATCTGTGTAAACTGGGAGGGGATATAGTATAAAAAGGATCATGAGTGGGAACTTGAGGGTTCGAGTTGGGGTGGGGATGGAGAGGGTGAGCAATGAAAGAGATATCTTGACACCCATTTATGAATAGTCTATGTTTACAATGTAAGCTTCAGTCTTTAGAAAAATAAGATTTGCAGATCAGAGTTACTTAGGTTTGCCATGTAATTGTCATGCTGTTTAGGTTTCTCAGATTTATACTAGAATATATTAGATAGACAGGAATCTTCAACCACTTCATAAACCTAGAGAATATGGATGGCATTTAATGTTTTGTTATCTAGAAATTGGTCATTAGAGACATGACAACTCCTGGTATTATTGTTACTTTCCTGAGATGGTGTTGGCTACCAAGGACACTCCACAAGGAGTTTGTCTTCCTTATCAGACAATGGCCTATTGGACAAAGAACTACCCTTGTCTTGACTACTGTCAGTATAAACACTGTCCAATCCAGATAAGCAAGATGAAGGATAGAGTCTGCCAAAACCTGCCAAGACAGGATAAGATGGTTTCTCTATAAGTGTCCTGCTTCTGAAGAGATCTGTCAGATATCTTTAGACCTGTAGCCAAAAAAGGTGGATGCTCTAACTTTGCAGAAAAGCAAAGTCAGGCAGCTGACTGTTGCTGTCCTCTCTTAAATCTTAGAAAGCTACTTTCTTGTGCTTCCAGCTTGTTTGGGTAATATATTTTCCTTCTCAGGTCTTTGATGGGGTTAAAGACTAGGTAGTTAAGGTTATGACCATCTCATATTTTAGCTAAGAACATTCAGGTATTGAATTCATATTATTCAAGATAAACAGCCTTTAAGTAATCCCTGTATATTGCCACTTACCAATCAATATTCTAGACATTAAGATACACCTTCTGTTTGTTGTTTGTTAGTTGTAGTTTGACTTTGTTTATGTTATTGCCTTCCCCTCCCACAGATATTACCTTATAATTATTCCTATTGCATATAGTTTTATACATAGTTTAGAACTTTCTTAGTTAGACAAAAGGGGGAGATGTAGTGGGATTCAGGCATTATTTGGAGAAGCTTAGAGGCATATCTCTGGGGCTTGGACAGATCCTATTGAGACCCAGGGCACACTGACCTTCCTGCCTGTTTTTTCCTGCATTCATGGAGAGCAGACCAGTGATCCTGCATGGGATAGCTCCACTCTCCAAGAATTGTCTTAAGTTTCATCATGAGTATTTATATACCCCTCAATAAATATTAATCCTTTATATGATATATTGCAAGTGAATATTTTCAATATGAAACAATTATGGGTTGATGGAGAAACCTGGTGCTAGAGAAACCTATAGGAATCCACAAATTGGTCCTGGTTAAGACTCTGAGCAGTGCTGGAGAGGGTGCTGGAAATAACCTTCCCCTATAGTCAGACTGATGATTTCTTTATCTGTCCTCATAGAACTTACATCCAATGACTGGTGGAAGCAGATGCAGATACCCATATCCAAACACTTGGCTGAACTCCTTGAGACTAACTGATTGGGAGTAGTAGTCAAAAGCACAATGAAGAAAACCACAAGGGCAGCTGATCCAAGCTAATGGGAGCTCAGGGACTCTGGAAAGCCTGCATGGAACTGAATTAGTCCCTTTGAATGAGAGTGACAGTTGAGTTGGTCAAATTGTTAGTGGGCCTCCTGGTTTTGGGACCTGGGGTTATCCTGGTTACATGAACTTGCATTTTAGAGCCCATTCCCTATGGTGGGGTGCCTTGCTCAACTTTGACACAAGGAGAAAGAGATGGGTCTTGCCTCAACTCATATATGTTAGCCTTCATTGCCTACTCAAGGGAGACCTTATCCCCTTTGAAGAGTAGGTGGGGGTTGGTGTGTGTGTGAGTGGGGGGAGTGGGAAAAGTGGAGGAGGGGGAACAGTGGAGGGTATGTAAGAGAAATTTTATTAATAATTAAATAAAAACGGTTAAAATATTACTTTAGTTGGTAGCACTCTACACTACTTAAGATCCTGAGATGTCAGATAATTTCTTATTCATGTTTTAGAATTACATGGAAAGACATTAGGGATTTACTGTTGAGAACCTTAGAAAGGCAGAATATTGATGGCCTCTTTAACATATACTTTTGTCCTTATTTATTCAGTATTAACTACCATGACACTGGCACCTCGATCCTGATTTCCACTCAGTTCTATGTTTTCCTTTTAGGCAGTAAAATAGTCTAAAACACTTGTGTTAGGGAAAAGAATAAAAAAGTACACATTTAAAAGCACTTGGTGACCATTTAACTAAGTTAATTTAGTGACACAGTAACACCATCCAAAGAAAACATCATCACCTCCCAGGGGGCAATTTTTGTTCTTCTTGCACCTTGCTTGCATGTCTATTTGTTGCATAAGTGTCCTATGGAGGGTGTGTGCTATAGAATAAACAGCATTGAATACATGGTAACTACCATCACTCATGGCAGTGTCAAAGTGGTCCCAATGTAACCAATCCAACAAACCTCTAAATGAACAATTTTTAAAAGATTTAGAGGACTATTTTAAAATTGAGCAATTAAAATAAGTCTCACATAGTCTTGTAAGGAAAATATCTTCTGGGTATTTGAAATGGTTGAATGTCTTTATGAAATCTTTAAAAGTAGAAATTTCATTGTGATGTTGAGAAAAGATGAGAGGCCCATGGAATGAGTCAAGAATAAAATGTCTCATAGCAGTAATGACTTCCCATTGGGAAGTGGTGACCCAGGTTCTCCACGGGACTACATGTTCCCATCTTCTCAAGAGCACACCCAAAGAAGAGTCAGTATCACCATAAATAATAACAGCTTTTGCTGAATTTGTCACAACTGGGCTTTAGAAGACAACAATGTCTCTTATGGAGGACATGTAGGTGACTTAGATCATTTCTACAAAGGCTACACAGACTCTGTTTTTTTTTTCAACTATCATGTCTGATACAAAGTAAACACCTTTATTATCATCTTGTCAACAAGCCCAACCCAGTACCAACTGAAATGGACCATCAAAGAGACCACACACTTACAGCCAGATAAGAGTCTTTAATATCCATTTGGTACAGAGAACAAAATCACAAAGAATTTTTCTATTTGGTTCAAAAGTCCAAAGGTCAGTTAAAAAAGCAGACAGGAAGTGACATGGAGAAAAACTTTTCAGAAATTATGGTCTCAATGCGTATGAAACAGTAGCTTAAAGTTGAAGAAAGTCAGATTTGTGTTTAAATTCAACTCCAATATCCAGAGTTTATTATGTAACATTTATTATAGAATATGGGTTGAAATACTCACTTCTATCATAAACAACTTTTATCCTAATTATCCTGAGAGTGTTCTAGAAAATGAGCTGAAAATTCACTTCTATAAGGTACAGTTGTATGTATTTAATGCCCCTCAGTTATATTTCAAGCAAAGGAAAGGTAGATATGCCAACAAATTTCAAAGCATATAGATGTAAAGACTACATATTTTCAAATATTTATTGATTAGTTCACTGGCTGGTTGGGTTTACCTGTGTATCCAGATAAGTATGTCTATAGGTGCCTAGACTTGTATGTGCATACAAAGAGAAGAAGGCATCACATTTTCCCCACTTTAGACATTTCTCATGAGGCAGGATCTCCCTATAACCCTAAGTTTCGTGTCTTTCTCCAACCAGAAGACAGTAAACCACAGGAACTACCCTGTCTCTGCATTGCTTTTCTGAGGATTTTGGTGATGCTGGAATCCAAACTCCTGCCATCACAATAGCACAGACAGTATTCTTGATACTTGGACTATCACCCAGTCCAAGAATTTGATTTATTCAAAAAGTTTTCTTCCTTCATGCTTTTTTTTTGTTTCCCAAATGTTGACATCAAAAGAGAATGGTTTCATTTCTTCCCATCCATATAATCTTACCTGTGGATATTGATAAAGTCCAGAAATATGCCAATTATGGAAGAAATTTCCCATTTTTTCCCTGTAAATGCAGCCATAAATTTTCCTCTCTTTTGAAAGTATAGTTTGGAATGAGTTTATCCTCCCCTGTGAACTAAATGAGGAAACGCTCCACTGTATCTTGTTGACACAGCACATCTAGGGGTAGAGATAGTGAAACCAAAAGAGTCACAGTTAAGATTTAAGGCCTGACTCCTACCCTGGAAAGTATAGATGAGTCCTAAGGCAGCTAGTTTTGAGATACCCTGAGGAATCAAAAGTTCCTCCATTTTAGAGTCAGCAGCCATGTTAGCAAACAGGTCAAGGAAAGCTCAGGCTAAATCCCACTTCAGTTCCAAGAAACTTGCAAAAGATGTTATCCAAAAGGACATCTGCTCTGAGGCCCTAGACTAACTGCAGAATGTTCCAGCACTGGGGCCAGTCAATAGATACCCAGTCCTGACCCACCCTGAAGATAGGCCTTATTTCCTCATTTTTTTCTCATTTTTATTCCAGTTCATGGTTTTTGCCTATAAAAGATACATGTATTCTTAACTCAGGAACTCCTCCTGGCCTTGTTTTACCAAGTGTGTGGACGAGTTTCCTGCCTGGCTTGTATTGTGCACTCAATAAGCCTTGCATTTACATTTTGTATTTCTTGGATCTCTCTAAGGGTCGTTCTCTGTTTTGTTACCAACATTGTTTGATTTACCTCTCTGGCTGATCTTGACCATTTCACCTCTACTGATAGTACATAGGTTGCTATAGTTCTTAATAAACCTGCTTGATATAAATCCTAAGGTTTTCACAAATTTTCTACATCTTATTTTTATTCTGTTCTTACATTTTTTTCTGGTTTTAAATTATGTAATGACATTGCATTTAGATATAAATTATTAGATATCTGCTTGGGTTTATAGTAAATGGGTTTTTTGATTAATTATTATGAATATTTTATGTATTCTAATTGCTTTTATGCACTCACCATATATGTCACATATATTCTTTGATTCTTAAATATAATTTAGCATCTCATTTAGTCAGGATACATCCAAACCTGGCATTCTTATGCTCTACAGTCTATAGGTAGCCAAGAGATGTATTTGTGTTAATTGTGGTTTTGAGTTTATTTATTTTATCAATTAAATTTTACATTGAGGTTTTGCATATATTTGGTATTATATATTTAAATTTATTGTTATTATTATATGTGTACATGTGTGGTATACTATATGCCCACATACATCCTGGATGCACCTGTGTGTATGAGGATGCTAGAGGAGAATTTTAGGTGTTCTCCACTCTCTTGGCACCTCATTTTCTCTATATACACAAGGTCTTTATCTCAATCTGAAACATCTCTTGCAGCCAGGAAGCCTCAGCTATATGTCTCCATGTCTCACAGTGCCAGAGTTTCAGATGCATATTCAGTCATATGAAGCTTTTACATGGGTTCTGGGGATCTGAACTCAGGTCCTCATCTTGCTGGATAACTGGTGTTGGTCATGAAGCTAGCTCCCCAAACTTTCACTTTAACTCTTCTATGAACTTGTAGCCACACTGCCAGCCTAGATAAATGACACCATCTGTTGAACACTCCAAAGGTGTCTTATTCTTATCTCTTTCATATATCTCCTCAGCATGTAGATTCACTTTAGTGGGTTTCTACTCTTAATATTTTAGATTTATGACTTTGTTTTGTGGTTTGTTTATTTTCTACTTATAAAGTATCAGTATTCCCTTATTAGATAGACTGCGTCATTGAAATATTTTAATTATTTCTTTTAAAAATAAATTACAACATAGGTACACCACTTCCCTTTTCCTTTATTCCCTCAAAACTTCCATTTATACCCATCTTTCTCTTTCAAGGTATGGTCTCAGTTTTTATTAATCTTTAAAAAATATATACATATACATTCTTAAATGCACAAATAGAACCTGTTCAGTCATCAGAACATTTTTCATATGTATGTTTTCAGAATGAGGCCAACAAGAGGCATGCTTACATGGTTAGGGGAAAGTTTATGATGCTTCAGCACTATACAAGAAAATAGAAGTAAAAATGTTGAGAGCAGGAAAACTCTTTCCTGGGGAAGAGCATACCAGTTGGTTGTCCAAGACTAATGATAAACTCTGAAAGTAATAACATATGAAAGCTATAGGGTTTTTAGGAAGTTTCTACTGTGATAGTTCTGCAGTGATCACATCTTTCCAGGAAAACCCTCTACATGATTTTTCTGCATCCTAAATATGGTCCTTTGTATAGCTGAGGACTTAGGTGTTTACTTCCATCATTATACATTCAGTACATTTTACTGCATTGTAGAAACAATGATGTATTCCCATTTGGGTCTGGCTTTCTTTGATTGTGAAATTAAAAAACATTTAACATTTTATAATACTGAATTTGCATGAAGAAAATCTGAAGGTATCTGAAGTAAGTAATAACTACCTCATATCTGTGAAATGATAAAAAGAAGGGCTAGGGATATGTGGTGGCACCACTCATGCCCTACAGAATCAGAAAGTCTGAGAGTGGGCTTCCCAGTGGCTCACCATTTCCAGACATATCAGTGGCTGTGATAGTACTTGAAAATTTTGGGTTTATTATTTGAGAGAATTGATGGAATCAATAAAATCATTACATGTTGAAAACTTATAGGTCAAATATGTATACTATTTTACTCAATAGCTCACAAATTTTTATATTATGTACTATCTCAGAGGAAGAACAAACTTCTGAAATCCTATGGAATAAAAAGTTCATATTGGGGCTTCAGAGATAAATCAAAGGTTAGGAGCAGTCGCTTTTCTTGCAGAGGACATGAGTCTAATTTCCAGCTCCATCATGGTGGCTCACGATTGAACCTCTGCAGGAATCTAACCTTGTTTTCTGGACTGTTTGTTCAGTGTATACATGTGGTAGGCAGACATACATGTAAGTAACTGTAAACAAAAATAAGTAAAATATCTTTAAAATAAAAGAAAATGTTCAAGTTGTGCCAAGATAAACAGGTTGTAAAGAAAAAAAAAATATTTTAGAGTCAATGAATAAAGATTCCTGATCTGGCTCTTGAAAACAATTTTCGGGCTAATTAGTGTATTGGCAAAAAAAAAGATAATGATAGAATCTTCAGAAAGTCAAAAATAATGTTTTCTCAAACAAGCAGATCATATGTGTGTATGTATAATATTATCTATGTGTGAAAATAAGATGGACATAGGATTGCATAGTGGAAAAATAACAACTATGAGCAGGGTAAGAGGAGAGAATATAAATGATTGAGGATTTCAGCTAATTTTCTACTATTGAGATGAACACAATGATCAAAAGAATTTTTCAGGAGAAAGAGTTTAGTTCAGCTTACAATTATCAGTTTACACCTCCTTGTGAGGAAAGTTGAGGCAGGAACTAAAGGAGAGGGCTTGAGGGAATTCTGCTTATATGACTTATTACCAACACTCTGCTCAGCCTGTTTCGTATTGCATTCAGACAAGTAGTCCAGGGGCACCACCACACACAGCACTCTGGACCTTTTCACATCAATCAATAAGGAAAGTACACAACAACATTACTTACAGACTAATTTGGAGGAGACATTTTCTTGAATTAAGTTTTTTCTTTACAAATGATTCTAATTATGTCAAGTGGACATCAAACTAAGAAACACATATGTAGTAAGAAGTTTCTGGCACAGACTTTCGGGCCTAGCCTCTAGGTTTAGGCCCACAGACCCACAGAGACACACAGATGCTTACAATAGTTTTAGGCTGATTGGCCTATGGCCCAGGCATATAACTTGCTAACTCTTTACCCTTAATCTAACCCATGACTCTTATCCTGTTCAGCCATGGGGCTCGGTACCTTTTCTCAGAGCAGCATAGTTGTCCTCTGCTTCTTCTGACTTCTCTCTGGCATTCTGCTCTGTTCTTCCTGTTCCCAGAGTTTTCTTAGTCTGGTAGCCCCACCCACACTTCTTGTCTGCCTTTGGCCAACCAGCGCTTTTTATTAAACTCATAGGAGGGGATAATTATTTACAATGGAACAACTTAATCCCCCTACACACATATGGTCAAAGCAATGACATAGTTGATTTAAAATATCCTTATGAAACAACACAGAATATGAATACATTACAAATAAAAAAAAGATCAATTGGTATTGTTTTTGAATGTTAGAATATTTGCTCCTAAAATCATGCACAACTGAAAACACTAATTATTAATAGTGGTGCTCATGTAGGCATATCTTAGGCCACAATATTTTTTAATATGAAGTGAATTTTTTCATGAGTGTGTGTTGTATATTTATCAGTGCTATTTTCTACTCCTTACCACATTTTCTTCCCAACTTCAAGAACTATTTAAAAAAAAACCTAAGTACATTTTGTGGTGCCCACATGTGAATGGACATAGTACCATCAGATCTATACCTAAAGCAATGTGAATCTCACAGCATATTATAACCTTCTTGTTTCCATAACACTTAAGGAATACAAGTATTAGAGGGTGGAAAGTTAAACTAAAATGATTTTTAAAAATTAATATAAAGGAGTTTAAAAGAGTATTAATGTAGATTCTTAGTGTAAAATAAAGACATTAGCAATATACATTTTAAAGGACCAGACTCAATGGTGGTAAGAGTGATATGCATAGTTTCATGTTCTTAAACATGTTAACAGAGGAACCATCTAGAGTAGTAACCTTACTAATATACTACTAAACATCAAGCTTATACTGACATTAATAGATTTTCACTATTGTTAAAAATACACAATTAGTTGAAAAGTGAAAAATATTCCTCCATCTCACAGATTTGCAGATGTAGTTTATAGTTTGTTGGTACGGAATCTCTTGGGCATGTGGCAACATAGGATGTCATAAGGATTAAAATATTAGCCCAGGTTTTTAACCCCCTATTTGGGATGTGAAAGAAAAAAAAAGGCAAGGAGTTTTACACTTCCCTTTCTAGGTGTGTACTAGATGTCCTAAAACTTTCCCACTAGTCCTTACTTATTTCCACCAACTTCTAGAACCAAATATGAGGTGCCAGGATTTTGTAGCTAGGATAGGGAGAAGTGTCCACATATAGAACACAGCAAAACCTTAACCTCAGAAGCATTCATGAGTAAAAAGAAGCATGCCATCTATTGAGCAACTTTTACATTTCAGATTTCACAATGTTATCATGTTAGAGAGGTCCTTTCTCAGTAAAAAAGATTCTTATTGATTAGCTCATTGAACAAACAGATATATTTGAAACTCAATTTGTTAAGTCAAACACAAAGAACATTCTTTATTAAGAACAAAAGAAAATTTCATAAGTTGAGCTATTTATAAACTAATAAGAATACATATGAATCATATTAGATAAAAATATAAATTTTATTAGTGTTAAAAAGTAACTGAAAGATTCCAGATGAGAAATAGGGGACAAGTGGTGAAGGAAAGAATGATCCTATAGAAAAGGAAAATCCTTAGCACTGAAGTCTTTGGTGTGAATAACATGAAAGGGAGAATATGATCCCATAACTCTACATTCCAGGTTACAAAAGAACAGAAGATAAAGTAAATCCGGGCCAGGTTAAGCTGTTTTAGTGTGAATGCAACTTGGAGAGGTGACTGAGATGGCACATACTGGTAACACACATATATGAAGACCTGACTTTTTATCCCCTGGCATGGTAGCATCTTTTTCCTATTCCAATGATCTAATGGAAAGAAGGGACAGAGAGATAGGGAAATTCCAGAAGGCCATGAGCCTACCAGCTCATGTACAGAGAGAGTAGTGAATGACAAAGAGGCTCTGCCTCAAACAAGATGGGAAATATAGAACAGCACCCAAGATTATCTTATGGATTTTACACATACACTTTTATGCACACACCCACCCACATAGTCACACAAATAGACAGACACATATACACATATGCATTTCCAAACACACTGTCACATTAATTGACTTACACACACATTCATTCATACACAATCACACACAATTTTATAGGCACACACATGCTTACAGACATACGTGCCTACCTGTATTCAGGAACAAGCCCTTCATGTGTGTACACGCAGCCTCTCTCTCTCTCTCTCTCTCTCTCTCTCTCTCTCTCTCTCTCTCTCTCTCTCTCTCTCTCTCACACACACACACACACACACACAGAATTATAAAAGGATAGTGGTAGCTGAGAGGGAATCATGAAATGATTTAACAGACAATAAATAAGACTCTCTGGAAAGTACATCAAAATGCACATTCTTCAGTGGAAAATAATAAAGAAATATTTATTTTTGCAAACCAATTATTTTTGTTACTAGGTTAAAAAAATGACACCTTAAATGTCACTCCAGAGATAAATGAAATTTCTTCTTTTGATTTTACTTGCTGAATTAAGAGGGGTCACTGTGGTATAGACTACACTACCTCCAAGTGGGCCAAGAACCCAGATTGGAACAAGAGAAGTTTTCTGAGACACAGACACACCCAGAACAGATTGCACCAAAATCAGCTCTTTGAGATTTGGACACATCCTGCAGTGAACTAAGGAAGCAATGGGCAGGTGCCAGTGCAAGAACACATATAACAACACAAAGAAAAACATGGTGCCAACAGAAGAATCTGGTTATCATACAACATCAAGAACTGAGCATGGCGATGCAGAAGAAGCAAAAGGAAAAGACCTTAAAAACAACTTTATGAAGATAATAGAAGCCTTAAAAGAGGACATAAAAACACACACCCTTAAAGAAATGAAGAAAATACAAACAAAAATTGGAAGAGATTAAAAAATCCCTGAAAGAAAATAAAGAAACCAAGAAAAAGCAATCAAAGAGGCCAAAAAACATTTAAAAATTGAAATAGAAGCAATAAAGAAGACATAAACCAAGGGAATGCTGGAAATAGAAAACCTGATGAAACAAACAGGAGCTACAGATGCAGCATAACCAACAGATTGCAAGAGATGGAAGAGAGAATCTCTAGAGTGGAAGATTCAATAGTGGAAACAGGTAAGTCAGTCAAAGAAAACACTAAAACCAAAAAAGTCATAACACAAAATGTCCAGGAAATATGGGGTACCATGAAAAGACCAGACCTGAGAATAATTAGAATTGAAGAAGGAGAAGACCACCACCTCAAAAGCACACAAAATATAGTCAGTAAAATCATAGAATAAAAGTTTCCCAATTTAAAGGAGGAAATGCTTATAAAAAATATAAGAAGCTTAGAGAACACCAAATAGACTAGACATAAAAGGTCTGCTTGCCACATAATATTCAAGTCACTAAAACTACAGAATAAAGAAAGAATACTAAGAGCTGCAAAGGAAAAAGGCCAAGTTACTATAAAGACAGAACCATCAGAATAACACCAGATTATTTAATGGAAACTGAAATAATAGAAAAATCCTGTTTGACTCTTTCCCCCTTAACTCTCTAGTGTCACAATAGCTGTTTGCCCGTCAAGCCAAAACCCTCTGTCGCCCCTCCCTGAGGCCCCTGAAGCTGACTGAGGTTGGCAGAGTTTCAGTGACTGCTCAATGACTCAGAGCTTTGTTTACAGGATTTCTCAGCTGCATGTAGGATGTCCAGTTTAAACAAAGCTTGCTTCTTGCACTCTTGAGACATTGCCTGGTCAGCCTGATCTGCATGTAGTAACTCAGGCAAGACCACCCTGAGTAACCATGAGAACTCCCCCTCCCCTTACCAGAGTGCTATATCCCCCTCCCCTACCTAAAGTGCTGTATAAAAATTCTACCCTGAGAACATTTGGGGCTCTTGGCTATCTTCTTGCCTTGAGCCCATTTGTGGATGTAATAATTTTTTTTTTTATCTTGCAAGAAATCTGGGTCTGGGGTCTTCTTTGTTTTGGCCGATAACATTTTTGGAGGTTCCACTGAGATTATAAAGACCCCCGTGGACCACTCTGCTGGTGAGTAAAACTGGCAATCTGGAAGTAGCCTTGCTGAGAGGTGGGCGTGAGCCCACTCGAGCTGCGGTTGGCAGACGTGTCGGTGAGTCGCGGGCTAAGACCCCCGAGATGTTGGGGCGTTGTCAGGGCAATCAAGGATGCTTGAAAGCCCATCTGCTGTCTTGGACAGACTCTGTAGTCAGGGCTGGAAGCCCATCTGCTGTCTTGGATAGATTCTGTAGTATATCAGTGCCAGTTTCTGAACGTTCTAGCCAGTCCAGACCTTTAGACATATTTTTACTTTCATTTTGGCATTTGCAGCGCTGCTGGCTTTTTTGTGTGTCTGTCTGTTGCCAGCTTTGTCTGTATGTCTCTGTCTGTCTGTTTCATTAGACTCTGTCTCCTTGTTGTTAAAATGGATCAGAAACCCTCAACCCCACTCTCACTTACCCTCTCCCACTGGTCTGAAGTCTCAAACTGAACTAATAACTTATCTCTCATTGTTAAGAAAGGTAAATAGCAGACTTTCTGCACTTCTGAATGGCTGACCTTTGGCATTGGATGGCCAGCTACAGGGACCTTCCACAAGGACACCATCCATGCAGTTAAAGCCATTGTTTTCAGCCCCAGACTACATGGCCACCCTGATCAGCAGCCTTACATCTGGGTTTGGGAAGACTTGGCAGAGGCCCGGGAGGTGCCTCACCTCAGCCATTGAACTCGCTCTGCAAGCCATGAGTCTGTTCCAAGCTCTGGCAAGGGAGGCATCCGCCCACTCGGGGCCTCTCCTGCCCAGTCTGCCAATGCATGGAGCCCTGATTTATGGGAACTCACCTGCCCGCTCGGGGAGGGCCCGGTTAGAGCCGAGGGAAGCCCTAGTCTCAGACCTTCCCAGGGGCTGGGGAGTGACGGGCACTCAGCATTTGGCCCTGCTGTTGAGCAGAGGACCCTCCCAGCTGGGTCCAGCCATTTCTCCCTCCTCCTCAACCCCCTTCTCTCAGCCTGTCTTTGGCTCCCCCTCCCAAGGCTCCGCCTTGACCTGTTTGTTCCCTGTCCGATGCTGCCTCTAAAGCCATAAGACTCAGCCTCTACTCCTGTTCTGACCCTGTACCCACCCTCTTCCCCCCCCCCCACTGTCTGCCTTCAGCTTGAGCACTCAGCTCTCTTCTGTTTGCTCACAGTACTGTTTCACAGCAGAACACTCGCTTTGTGGACTGGATTAGGTACTGTCTTCATTGTGGAGTGGCAATGGAGAGCTTTTAATTACAGATGGTAAATGTTCAGTGCCTTGTCAATGGCACTGCTAATGGCAGGTGCTTAAAGATCTACCATTAATTTGAAAACTAGACACTGACCCAAGGGTACTGATGCCTAGTGTTATAGATTTTAAGTAAAGTCTTATAAAGAATAAAAATGTGCATGAAATCAAAAGTACCTGTACTCTTGTCCATGGCTTGTGGGAAAAGTCTAGCTCTTCTTTGGGCAAAGACAACTGGCAAAAACAGCTTAGTGTGATGCCACAGCAGTTCACTTTCTATTCAGATATCATGGGATATATTGGTGCAGAAGCACCTACTGAATAATTTGCTTTTCAAAGAAAGCAACTGTTGAGTCCTGAATAATTCCTAAGTTTTTTCTTTTCTTTTTTTGGGAAGGAAAATGTGTTTGTTGAAGATATTAAAATATAATTTCTAGTATCCCCCGTCTTGCCTGAATCTCAATCTGACCTCATTCTGCTTGATTCTAGTCTGCCCCCTCCTTACCCACCAAGAAGTCCTACCGCAGAGGCCCAGGCTCCTCCTGACAGGCCAGTGGAGAGTCCTGCACAGGGTACATGTAGCCAAAGGGCTCAGTCCACTGAAGAAGTAGCAGTTGCGCTGCCTCTGAGACTCTTTGGGCAAGCTATAAATGATGGGCAAAGAAGAGAAATGTCTGCTCTTCAGTACTGACCCTTCGCTTCACCTCCTCAGACATTTATAACTGGAAAAATAATAACCCTCCCTTCTCTGAGGACCCAGTGAGGCTCACTTGGTTCCTAGAGTCTCTTATGTTCTCTTATCAGCCCACCTGGAATGACTGCCAGCAGCCCTTAGGGACCCTTTTCACCTCTGAAGAAAGAGACTGGATCCTGTTAGAGGCCAGGAAAGTGGTTCCTTGTCCCGCGCCCACTTCTCGCCAGCAAGAAAAGACGCGGCACACACATAGGATCCTTCTGCAGTACAGCTGTAATGGGTCTTGAGGGAGAGCATTTAGCTTACGGAAAATGGAGGGGAGGGCAGAGAGAGGAGGGAGAGAGAGAGAGAGACAGAGAGGCAGAGAGGCCGGCAGAGAGACGGCGGAGAGGAGCGGAGGGGTGGGGGCCGCGGCACAGGAACCTGCGGTGACAGGCCCCAGCAGGGGAAAGGAAAGCGAGAGAAAGAGAGCACGAGGTAGGAAGCGCCCGTTTTTATACAGTCCAAAGGCCCCTGCTTTAGACGTATCATCTTCCTATAGGTTGCAGTCCAGTATCCCACATGACGCCACGGAAGAGGCTGAGAAACCAGTCTCGCGAGAGCATGCATGTGTTCTCTACTGACTCAGGCGGGTTGGCCAGCACCAGATAATGGCGCCACCTTGAGGAGTTGGAGCTAGCGGCCTCCAACAGTTCCTGGCTCTGACGGTCATCCTACTCAGTTATCTAATCTGATTGAGGAAGCTTTTCCTTTAAAGCAACCTAATTGGGAATACCCCAGACAATAGGCAACATCTTTTACTCTATCGCCAGACTCTAATGGGGGGTCTCTGCATGGCGGGGAGACAGGGAGATGCTGTACCAATTTGGCCAAGGTAAGAGAAGTAGTCCAAGGGCTAGAAGAGTCCCCCTCCATGTTCTTATATTCCTTTTGATCCTGAGTCAGAGAAACAACGGGGGTTGGGGGGGCTCTGGCCATGGCCTTTATAGGGCAGTCAGCTATCGATATTCGTAGAAAGTTTCAGGGGATAGATGGGTTGCAGGACATGGCCCTGAGAGATCTAGTTAAGGAGGCATAGAAAGTGTTTTATAAGAGAGAGCAGCAGCAATGTAGGAGAAAAGTAAAGTGGAAAAATGAATAAAGAGCAGCAGAGAATGTGAGTAGATGTGCTGAGTGAGAGATGAAGAAGGAAGAGAAGCAGAGAAGGAGGAGGAGAAGGAAAAAGAGCTGGTAGGCAGAAGAAAGGAAACAGATTAACGAGAGAGTGAGAAGAAAAAGAAAGACAGAGGGATAAATGAAGGAATAGAGAATTAACAAAGGTCTTGGCTACTGTAGTAAGTGGAAAGAAAAGACCAAAGAAATGTAGATAGATATACCTGGGCCCACGCCAGAAACTTGGAATCCAACCAGTGTGCTGAGACAAAATTTATGAGCCTCCCCTGGGCCCTCAAGGACTAAAAGATAACTGGCTCCAAGTCTTCCCTGAAGCACGGGCAGAAACGGCCAGACCGGAGCTGGGAGTACAAAGGCCTCCTGTGGTAGTGTGCCTGAAGCCCTCAGCCACCCCCATACGGGTCTGGCAGTATTATATGAGCAAAGAAGCCAGAGAGGAGATCAAACCCCATATTCAAAGACTGTTAGAACAGGGGATTCTGAGACCCTGTCAATCAGAATGGAACACCCCCCTGCTGCCTGTCAAGAAACCTAGAACAGGAGATTATAGGCCAGTCCAAGATAGTAAATGAGAGGCAGTTGACTGCAGAGGTCAGCATCCCAAGCTAATGCCCAGCCATGAAAACTCCAACTGGATGGCCTATGTTGCCTGTCTGTTCCTTGGTTCTGACTGAGGAGCAACTATGTGTGTTCAAAAGTCATGGTTTCTTCAGCCAGTTCTCAGAAAAAAAAAAAAAGCCACTGAGGCATTGGGAGGTATGCTGTACAAATACCTAACCTAACACCATCCCTCCAGCCAGGAAGGACTGAAGGGCCTCTGCTGTATTCTGTGGGAAAGCCTAGGACATCTTCCCTAACATGATGGACACAATCCACCTATAAAAGACACATCCTAACATGATGGACACAATCCACCTAGAAAAGACACATCCTAACATGATGGACACAAAAACAGAAGCCACCCCTCTGCTGCATACAAGAAGAACACCTCAAATTTCTCAGAGTAAAGGGTTGGGAAAAGATTTCCTAATCAAATGATCCTAAGAAACAAGCTGGTATAGCCATCCTAATATCTAACAAAATAAACTTCAAACTAACACCAATCAAAAGAGACTAGGATGGACATTATTTATTCATCTCAGGAAAAATCCAGCAAGATGAAGTCTCAATTCCGAACATTTATGACCTGAATGCAAAAGCACCCACATATGTAAAAGAAACATTACTAAAGCTTAAATCTTATATCATACACATTAATAGGGGGAGATAGATCTACCAGACAAAATCCCAACAGAGAAATAGGGATCTAACATGTTATGACCCAAATGGACTTAATAGATATATACAGAATTTTCCACCCAAACACAAAGAATATACCTTTTTCTTAGCACCCCATGGAACTTTTTCTAAAATTGACCACATAGTCAGTCAAAAAGCAAAATTCAATGTGTACAAAAATGAGTATAACCCCTTGTATCCTATCAGAACACCATCATCTAAATTTAGAGTTCAAAAACAAAAAATATCACAGAAACCCCACAAATTCATGGAAACTGAACAGTCCCTTCAGTATATACCCCAAGTAGGTATAGCTAGATCATGAGGTAGATTGATTTGCAAGTTCTTGAGGAATCTCTATACTGATGTGCATGATGGTTGCAAAAGTATGAATTCATACAAATGAATAATTGTTTCACATTCTCCCACCTTCACTAAAATTTACCATTATTTAAACTTGTTTTATTTTATCTTGGTCATTATCATGGTGAGATTAATTCTGAAAGTAGTTTTAACTTCTGTACCTCTCATTCTTCCTATCTCCTTCAATTTTTCTGTTTTCAAGTTATGTAATGACATAGAATTTAAAATAGATGTGGTTAGATTTTAACTTTGTTTATAGAAAGAGGGTCATTTGAATAATAATTGAGAATATTATCTGCATTCTAAATTCCTTGTATGCTTTCACCCACATGTTCTTCATTGTTATATACCATATAGTCTCTGACTTTTCTATATAATTAAACATCTCATGTCATCTTGTTTTACACAAATCTGTAATTCCTATGTAATTTTCCAGTCTAGAAGGTAGCTGAGAGATTTATTTGCATCAATTATACTTGTTTAACTTTTATCACTCATAATTTGCTTTGAAAATCTTACAATATTTTTCTTATACATTTAAATAAATTAGTATTATATGTCTACATGTGTATTATAGTGAATGTATACCCACATATGTACTGCACGTGCTTCTTGTATGTTTGTGAGGAAGGTAGAGGAGAATGTCAGGTGTTCTGCTCTCTCGCTCTGCAGATATTTCCCCTGACACAGATATTTTCTCACTGTCCATGGAACTCCCCTGGCAACAGGAAGCCTCAGAGATCATGTCTCCATGATTCATAGTTTTGGAATTACAGGTGTATATTCAGCCATACTGAGCCTTTATTTGGTTGCTGGCATCTGAACTCAGGTTTCCATGCTGACTGTAGAAGTGCTGTTAGCCAAAAAGGCAGCTTCTAATGCTCATTATGTGTATCTTCTCTTGCACTCTGACATGCACATGAGATCACACTGCCAACCTGGATAAATAACACCATCTGTTGCGAACTCAATGGTTGTTTTATTTTTTATTTTACTTAAGTAATTCACTTAGCTTTTTTGTTCCATATATCATTTAATATTTCTCATGCTATCTTCTTTGTGTAGATTCAATTTAGTGTGTTTCTACCCTTAATATTCTAGATCTCTGTTACCTGTTCTATTAAATTTTAGGCATCTATATTCACTTCTGATATTGTATTCATCACTAAAATACTTTTTATTGTTTCTTTTAATTTAAAATTACCATAATTTTCCACACACAAAGGTTTATTAAAAGGATAATGGTAATTGGGAAGAAAAATTTAAGTGCTTTTAAAGACAAGTAATAAATCAAGCTCTTTGAATAAATTTGAAGAAATTTATCTTGGGAAGCAAATTAATTATGATGCTAGGTTAAAAATATGACATTTTGAATGTTTCTCCATAAGTAAATTTAAATTTATAATTTCAGTTGGAAAAATTCAAAGCAGAACTGAATAGAAAACAACAAAGTCATTGATTTTGTGGATAGTTTGTACAATCCAGCATTTCATACAATTTCCAACATTTGAGGTGAATGAGAACCTCACTGGCCAGCTACTTGGCATACAGAGCAGTGATCAAGAAACCATTTCTAAAAGAATATGGATGTGATGGAAACACCTGAAGTTTTCCTCACATGTGCTGTGGTGTGTGTATGTCTACACTGGTTCAAAAACATATGTGCAAATACATATATTAGAAAGGCAATAAAAGATAAAACCTGACTCACTTAAGTCTAAAAATCAATGATTATAAAACTCACTATACTCTTATTGGATGCAAAATAGATACAAATTATCTCAGTAGTTTATGACGAAACAATAGAATGAGATACTGGAAAACTGAAGATTGGGTTAGAGGCATAAAGAGAAGAAAGAGTTTTTATTTGACTTATTATTAGTTAAACAAGAGATTAATCTAGAATGGCATGGAACCTGAGCCACCTCTCCAAAACTACTAAAGCCATGGACCTTAGAGGAGAACATTAATCATCACTTTTGTAAACCACAAAGCCTTTAATTGCATGCATTCTTTTTCACTTTATCACATCACAATAAAAACTATTTGATATAAACAGCAAACACAAAATCATTTTACAACTCTTAAATACCAATGTGTGTCCATGATTTAAAATAAAAGATGAAGAGATAGAATAAATATCCACCATGAAAGAATATATTTTTGGTAACATGTGTAAATGTACATCATTACAGTCATCAATAAAATATTGAAGGCATAAGCTGCAATAAGTCATGGGCTCACTTTAAATCAAGAAAACTGTTGTATACAAAACCTGAAGGCAGAGTTCCATGAATGATTAGTAACTCTGTCATTAAGAATATATTCTGGGGTTAAAACTATTTTTAATTATGACTTACATAATTTGGATTTGTAGATTTTGACAAAGAATTTACTACTTAAGGTCAAAAATTTTATGCAGTTTCATCACACTTATTTTTTACACAGTGCATAATTTTACATTCCCTGAATATACAAAATTGCAGTTGGTTGAACAAAATTAGACAAAATGCCAGTAATATAGCATCTAGGTTTATTATATTTCAGCTTCTGAATAAGTAGGTTTGCCATTTGTCTTCCATACTGAAAAAACTGCATTATTATCAAATTCAGTACACACTATGAATTACTGCTGTATTTATATAAATGCCAAAGGGGTTCAGGTTAAAAAAAAACAAATCAAACTTTAAATTCTAGAGACCTGAATCCCTCTAAGGACCAACAATGAGCTGAAGGCCATGGTATCCAGAGAACCAGATACCATAGTGAGAAAAGCATGCATATGTGACTGGCAGAGTTACAGAAAGTAAAAAGGAAACAAAAAGGAAAAAGTGAAAAAGAATGTAATGATATTATCCAACTGTTTTGTGTGTGGAGAGATAAGATAGCTTCTAAGAAGGAACAGTTGCCCTTCCTTCCTGACATCTCTCTCCCTAGTTGTGCATATCAACCACAGAAATACCTATCACATCAGCATCCTACAGGAGGTGTAACTTCTGTTCCCACTGACATCTTGATCAAAGGATCAGAAGGCTCTGTACAGGTCTTCCTTAGTCCTTTATCAGACAGTTGTTTGATTGCAATGATGATATTATTAATAGGCAAAAGGATATATTTGCACCTGCATCAGTCAGAAACTGGAGGTGATATAAATATCATATCTATCTGATTATATTCCCAGTCCTGGCAACTAAGGTGCAGGGGAACACTTGTCAGAAAATACTGATCTGAACAGAATTTGAAATAACTAAATACAATAGATTGTCTTCCCAGGACTGTTGTATACACAATAGCATCCATTCCATATAGATATTAGAAAGAAACCCTAGATACTGTTTTGTAGATGGGACAATGCTTTTCAACTCTGAATTGTACAGATGCTTCAAGCTATGTTTCTCAGTTACACCATTTGGTCTTTGCATAGAAGCTGAAAAATGAACACACGTGTTATGACTGGCTGCAGAGTGATTTTGTGTTCATAAAAGTAGAATTTATAGATGAAATTTAAAACCTATTGCCATATTGTGAGGAAGCACAGTCAGAAAGGAAATGATAGCATTGGTTAAGGGTGCATCATTGAGATTAGGGCTAGGAAGAACAAGCAACAAACACCTACCATGGAAAAATTCTTGTGCTCTCTGGCCTGTCAGAGTGTGGAGAGGTTTGGTAGGTATACAGGGGTAAGAATGTACTGATTACCATGTCTCCATCCTGATAGACATGGTCTATAAAATAGACTAAACACTTTGGGAAACCAAAATGGCACAAGAGTAAAGAAAGCTTCAGGGTCAAGAAGAAAGAAGTCAAAGTGAGCATTGTCAGTGTTTCTCTGATCATGAAGGAGCCTGGAGTGATGACAATGCACAGTTTGAGCAGATAAATGGATGATTCTGCCTGTGGTTTATAAGTGTTGCAAACAGAAGAGGCCTCTTAGCTACTTCTTCATTCCATATCCGATAGATACATTTTCCCTGGAGAAAGCTTTAACATTTTCTACCCTCAGGCTTTACATCTGAGGTCTTCTGTCCAAGTGACAAAAACATGTTAGAAAATAGGTCTGAGGATCATCTTCTCATTATGCCATTAAGTGGTGATCTACATCTGGAAAGTGTTTGCTGAGTGTCAGTACACATCGCCTACATTTTACTCATGGCAAAGTTGTGCTTTCAACTGCCAGGATAACTTGCTAAGGTGAGAGTCACATGGGGGTGATGGTAATAATGGTCAATTGCTCATCCCTATCAGGTTGTCTAAATAGTCCTTAGCCCCTGATGTCTCAGGGAACATGACAAAAGATGGAAAGAAAAAATATAAGAGACATAATATGTGGAGGAATACTGAGTATAGGGTCTCCTATATATGACATGGCTATTGCAATTACAAACTCATAGAAGATGTGACCATCTGTACAAGAAAGATAAGAAGATGTGAATATGGTCACATTATGTGCAAGTGTTTTAAAATACTGTAATGCCACATATCCCAACTGCAGCAAAAAGGAAGGACAGATAAGCTCTTGAACTTCCAGCGGGTCAGCCTACTGTTCTAGCCCTAGATACTGGGGCATATACCTTCCCCCTCCCCTATGCTCATCCCAGTCCCTGGTACCTAGCACACCCTTCCTCCATCCCAGATCCTAATATCCCCAAGACACCAGAGTGCACCAGATCTACCTACCCCAAATGCAGCAATGGGGAAAAACAGGTAACCCCCTAAGATCCTGGCTGATTTGCCTAGTGTTCTTGTTCTAGGTACCTGAGCATATACCTTTCCTTTACCCCATCCCCATCCCAGACCCAGAGACTCAGCAGCAGTACCCTCTTCTGCCCCTGTGCCTAACATCTCTGCACCATCGGAGACCACTAATGTCACATGCCTCAATGATAGCAACCAGGAACTAGAGTGACCCAAAAGGACAGATTCGAAGAAGCAGGACCACTGGAAACACAAACTACACCTGTACAAATTTAAGGAAGAAATGGATAAAAGTCAGTGTAAGAATACATTGAACAATGTCAAGACCCTCTACAAAACTAGAGGGCCTGCAACAATAAGACCTGAACATGCCAATGCAGATAAAACAGAGTACAATGACCTTTAAATAACTTTATAAAAATAATAAAAGCCCTTAAAGATGAAATAAAAAATTCCCTTAAAGAAATGTGGGAAAAGACAATTAAAAAATTGGAAGAAATCCAATAAATTTTTAAAAGAAAACAAATCCAAGAAACAAGAAATAAAGGAGGTGAAGAAAACAGCCAAAGCCTTGAAATTTAGAATAGAAGCAATAAAGAAAACACAAACTGAAGGAAGTCTGGAGAAAGAAAATCTGAGAAATGTGTAGGAACTACAGTGGGAAGCATCAAACACAGACTATAAGAGATGGAAGGCATTTAGGATATGATAGAGGAAATAGATTTGTCAACTAAAGAAAATATAAAATCCAGCAAATTTTTAACACAAAAAATCCAGGACATGTGAGAAACCATGAAAAGACCAAACCTAAGAATAAGAGAGATCAAACAAAGAGAAGTGCAAATCAAAGGCACAGAAAATATATTCAACAAAATCATAGATGAAAACTTTACCAGTGTAAAGAATGAAATGCATATGAAGGTACAAAAAGCTTATAGAACACTAAGTAGACTCGACCAAAAATTGTTCTTTTACTACATAATAACAAAACATTAAACATACAGAATAAAGAAAAGTATTAAGAGCAGCAAAAGAAAAAGGCTAAGTAACATATAAAGGCAGAGATATCAGAATTACAACCAACTTTTCAATGGAAACTCTGAAAACAAGAATGTCATAGAAAAACATCCTACAGATACTAAGAGACCACATATGCCAGCCCAGACAACTATACCCAGCAAAGCTTTCAATTGCCATAAATGGAGAAAACAAGATATCCCATGACAAAGCCAGATGTAAACAATACATATCCACAAATCCAGTCCTATAGAAAGTACTAGAAAAAATTACAACCCAAAGAAGCTAGCTACACCTATGGAAACATAGGCAATAGATAATCTCATAGCAGCAAACTCCAAAGAAGAGAAACACACACACACACACACACACACACACACACACACACACACACACACACACACACTACCACCACCACCAAGAAAACAAAAAATAGCAATTGACAATCAACAATCACTGTGTATTAATATATCTTAATATTAATGATTTTAATTCACTTATCAAAAGACACAGACTAATATGATGGGTAAAAAACCATGTTTCAGCCTTCAGCTGCATTCAAGACATACAAGTCAACCTCAAAGACAGACATGACATCAGAGTAATGGATTGGGAAAAGATTTATCAATCGACTGAACCAAAGAAACAAGGTGATATACCTATGTTAATATCTAATGAAATAGACTTCAAACTAAAATTAATAAAAAGACATGAAGAAGGACATTTTATGTTCATCCGAGAAGAAATCCATCAAATGAATTCTCAATTCTGAACAACTTTGCCACAAATACTTGGGCATCTACATTTGGAAAGGAAGCATTGCTAAAGCTTAAATCACACATAAAACTCCACACACTAATCGTGGAAGATTCAACATCATAGTCTCAAAACTGGATAAGTCTGCCAAACAGAAACCTAACAGAGAAATAAGGGAACTAACAAATGTTATGATTCAAATGGATCCAACAGATATCTATAGAACATTTCACCCAGACAGAAGAGACTATACCTTCTTCTCACACCTCATGGAACCTTCTCCAAAAATAACTACATGCTTAGTAACAAATCAAATCTTGCTAGATCCAAAAAAACTGAAGTAATTCCATCTTCCTTATCAGACTACCATAGTTTAAAGTTAGCATTCAACAACAGCGCAAGTTGTAGCAAGCCTATCATTTTATGAAAACAGAACAATGCTCATTTAAATCATCACTCAGTTAAGAAAGAAATAAAAAAAGACTTCCTATAATTCAATGAAAATGAAAGCACAACATACCCAAACTTGTGGGACACACTGAAAGCAGTGCTGAGGAAAGTTCATAGCACTAAGTGCTTACATAAAGAGTTTGGAGAAATCTCACACCAGTGACTTAATAGCACAGCTTAAAAATCCAGAAGAAAAACAAATAAACCCACCCAGGAGTAATAGCCATCAGGAAAAAAAATCAAACTGAGAACTGAAATATAAACAAAGTGAACAATAAAAAGAATCAATGAAACAGAGTTGGTTCTTTGATAAAATCTAGTAAGATAGACAAATCTTTATCCAAATTCACCAAAAGGCAGAGAGGGGGGGGAATTTAAATTTACAAAGTCTGAAGTAAAATGGGAGACATAACAACAGACATTGAGGAAATCCAGAGAAGCATTATGTAAATCACTGAAAACTTGTACTCCACAAAATTGGAAAATCTACAAGAAATGGACATTTTTTTCTGGATAAGTACCACATAGAAAATTAAATCAAGATCAAATAAACAATTTAAATATACCTATAACCCACACACACACACAAACAAAAAGCAATCATAATAAGTCTCTCAACCAAAACAAGCCCAAGATGAGATGGTTTCAGTGCAGAATTCTACCAGAATTTCAAATTGCTAATACCACTTCTACTCAAACTGTTACACAAAATAGAAACAGAAAGAACATTACCAAACTTATTTTATGAGGCAAGAGTCACTCTGAAACTCCAAACCACCCAAAGATGCACCTAAGAAAGAGAATCACATGAACATTGTGATATTCATGAACATTTATGTAAAAATACTCAAGAAAATACTGGCAAACTTAATTCAAGAACACCTCAAAAAGTTATGCACCATAACAATAGTCTTCATCCCAGAGATGCAGGATGGTTCAACATATTAAAATCAGTCAATGTTATCCACCATATTCAAAACTGTAAGAAAAAACTTGTAATTATTTCACTATATGCCAAAAAAGCCTTTGAAAAAAACCAATAGCCCTTCATGATAAAGGTCTTGGGGGAGGTGAGGGATACCAGAAACATACATAAACATAATAAAGGCTATACACCATAAATCAATAGTGGATATCAAATTGAAGAGAGGGAAACTTAAAATAATCCCAGTAAAATCAGGAACAAGACAAGACTGTCTACTCTCTCCATATCTACTCAATATAGTACTCAAAGTTTTAGCTAGAGCAATAAGACAACAAAAGGAGATTAAGGGGATACAAATTGGAAAAAAGAAGTCAACCTTTTTCTATTTGCAGGAGGTGTAGTAGAAGTTACCCCCGTAATTCTATCATAAAACTCTTATAGCTCATAAACACTTTCAGCAATGTGACAGGATATGAAATTAGGTCAAAAATCAGTAGTCCTTCTTTATATAAATAAAAAACAGGCAGAGAAAGGAATCAGAAAAACATCACTAATAACACAAAACATACTGGCATAACTCTAAGAAAACACATGAAAGACCTATATGACAAGAATTTAAGACTTTGAAGAATTTGAAGAAGATATCAAAAAATGAACAGATCTCCCATAATCTTGGATATGTAGGAACAATATAGTAAAACTGACAACCTTATCAAAAAGAACCTACAGATTCAAAGCAATCCCTATCAAAATCCCAACACAATTCTTCACAGACATCAAAAGAATACTTAATTTTATATTAAAAAAACAAAAAATCCAGGATAGCTAAAAACAATTCTATACAATTAAGGAAGTTTCAGAGGCATCACTATCTCTGACTTCCAACTTTACTGTAGAGTTATAATAATAAAAACAACTTGGTATCATCATAAAAATAGCTTGACCAATGCAATCAAATTGAAGGCCCTTACATTAATCCACATACCTATGAACACCTGATTTTTGACAAAAAGCCAAAACCATGCAATGAAATAAATAACACAGCTTTAACAAATGTTGCTGGCATATCCGGATGTCAATATGTAAAAGAATGCAAATGGATTCAAACTGATAAAAAAAACCTCAAAATAAATTCAGTTACAATGAGCCTGATACAAGAGAAAGTGGGAAGTAGCTTTCAACATGTTGTCACAGGAGTCTATTTCCTAAATATAAAACCAATATCAGAGACATTGAAGGTGAAATTAATAAATTAGATTTCCTGAAATTGAGAAGTTTCTGTAAGGCAAAGGACATTGTATACAAACATCACTTTTGAAAGAGTGCTGAGCTCCAAAATATATAAAGAACTCAGGAAACTAGACATAAAAAAAACAAATAACACAATTAAAAATGTGGTATAGATCTAAACAGAATTCTCAACAAAAGAATCTCAAATGACTGAAAGACATTGGAGGAAGGTATTAAACATCTGTAGCAATCAGAGAAGTGAGAATCAAAAAATGACAAGAGAAATCATCTTATACGTATCAGAGTGGCTAAGATTGAAAAAAATCCCTGATGACAGCCTTTGTTGTGCAGGAAGTGGAGAAAGAAAAACACTTCTCCATTGATGGGGGGAATGCAATCTTTTATAGCCATGCTGGAAAGCAGTACAGTGGTTTTTCAAAAGACTGAGAATCAGCCTATCTCAGGATGCAGAAATACTACTCTTAGGCATTTACTCAAAAGATGCTCAACCATACCAGAAGGACACTTGCTAAACTATGTTCATAGCAGCATTATTCATAATAGCCAGGATTTGGATTTAACTTAGATGACCCTCAACCAATAATGAAAAACTCCAATGTCACCTGTGGGGATATGTTTCAAATATAATAAAAACAGTCAGAGATATCAGAGGAATCTACCCACAGTCAGTCTAAGATGATCAAACAGTGGTAACTCACACCTTCAATCCCAGCACAGGAATATCCTGGAGTGGTGACCTACACCCTTAATCCAATCAAATCAGTTTGAGGTCATTTTAGTTTACAGAAGAAGTTTGAGGCTCCCAGGCAGGCAGTGGTGGTGCCATGCCTTAACTGAGTGAAGAAAATATTTAAGGCAGGCATAGAAAGACAGAGGTGTAGGGGAATTATGTTGTTCCATTGTAAATAATTGTTCCACCCACTGGTTTAATAAAAAGCACTGATTGGCCAAAGGCAGACAGGAAGTGTGGGTGGGGCTACCAGACTAAGAAAACTCTGGGAACAGGAAGAACAGGGCAGAATGCCAGAGAGAAGCCAGAAGAAACAGAAGACAACTATGGTGCTCTGAGAAAAGGTACCGAGCCCCATGGCTAAACAGGATAAGAATCATGGGTTAGTTTAAGGGTAAAGAGTTAGCAAGTTATATGCCTGGGCCTTAGGCTGATCAGCCTAAAATTAATGTAAGCATCTTTGTGTCCCTGCAGGTCTGTGTGTCTGTGGGTCTAAACCTTGAGGCTAGGCCTGAAAGTCTGGGCCAGAAACCTCCTACTACACAGAGGAGGCAGAAAAAGCCATGGCTCACACTGTTAGTCCCAGAACTTGGGAAGCAGAGGCAAGAGAATCTCTGTGAGTTCAAAGCCAGCCTGGTCTTCAAAGCAAGTTTCAGGACAGCCAGGACTGTTACACAGAAAACTTTGTCTGGAAAAAACAAAAAAAAAACCACCAAAACAAACAAACAAACAAACAAAAAAAAAACGAACAAAGACTGGAGAAGGTGGATCTGGCCTCTGATATCTCAGACTGTTTTTATTATATTTGAAACATATCTCCACAGACATAGTGAAATTTTTAGGTAAATGGATGGTACTAAAAATATTACTTGTGTGAGGTAATTAAGTCCCAGAAAGACAAACATAGTATGTACTCACTCATAGGCGGATAGTAAATGCAAAACAAAGGATTAACAGGTTACATTCTACAATTCCAGAGAAGCTACAGAGAAAGGAGAATCCTGAGAGGGAAATGTATGGATTTCTCCAATAAGGAGAAATGGTTAAGATCTCCTGGGTAAACTGGGAGGGATGTGTAAAGGAGAGAGGATAGGAGGTTGGAACATGAGGGTTTGATATGGCTGAGTTGGGGGAGGGACAGCAAGTGTGAGCAATAAAAGAGATATCTTGATAGAGTGAGTCATGGGTTTAGGGATAAACCTGGTGCTAGAGAAATTCAAAGGATCCCAAAAGGAGGTCCCAGCTAAGGCTCCTAGCCATGATAGAGAGAGTGCCTGAACTGTTCTTCCCCTGTAGTCAGATTGGTGACCAACCTTAATTGTCATCATAGAACCTACATCCAATGACAGAATGGAAGAAAATGCAGACACCCACAGCCAAACACTTGGCCAAACTCCTAGAGTTCATTTGAGGAGAAGGAGGAGTGACTAGAGGAGCAAGGGGGGTGGTCAAGGGCATAATGGAGAAAGCCACAGTGATAGCTGATTCTAACTAATGGGAGCTCAGGACTTTAGAATAACAGCTGGAGAGTCTGCATGCAACTGAACTAGGCTCTGTGAATAAGGGTGATGAGCCCTCTGTCTATGGGACTCAGAACTATCCCAAGCATACAAACTGGCTTTTTAGTGCCTACTCTCTATGATGGTATGCCTTGCTCAGTCTTAATACAGGGAAGAGGGACAGTATTCTGCCTCAGCTTGGTATGCTAGCCTTTGCTGACTACTCAAGAGAGCTCTTATCTTTTTTGAGGAGTGGATAGGGGGTAGGATTGGGGGGAGTAGGGAGAGTGGGAGAAAGGAAAGGGGGAGGGAGTGGGATGTATGTAATAGTATGTAAAAGTAAAAATTAATCTCATTAAATATAAGAGAAAAATACTGTATCAAAATTTCAAGTCAGTGCATTTCAATGTGGGAGATAAAATGCATAGTTGAGCTATAAAATATATAGTTTCCTGAACCTGGGCCTCTGCATATTGAGATCTGATTATGACTCATTTTTTATGTAAAACACACTATTTCTGCATAAGTCACTAACAATCAGAACATGGATAAACCAGGAACCAGAGAGTGTTATAGATTTAAGGCTCTGCTCATGACAAAGTCCCATAAGCAATGGATTTTATTGATGGGTTACTGAATACACATGCAACTGGTAGAGTGTACATGAGATATTAGACATGGAACTCCTTGTATTCCTGAGTATCTACATGTTGTAAAAATGTAGGGAAAAGTATTTTTAAGGGAAGAATATTTAAGAATGTGAGGTGAGAACCCTGGGTGAGAGGGTTATAGATTAGCTGGTTATATACTCTGGTTATAGATTAGCATTTAAGAAATCATGTTGAAAACTTGGCCAGGGCCCATTCAAGGGAGTTCATGAAGTGATGTATGAATCCATCATTCTCATTTAGCTTTATGGACGAGTTGTCTTACTATTAAATGCTTATATTTTCATCCATAGATAGTGCTGACCTCAACTACTAACAAAGGACCTTCTTTTAAATGAATGGTGACTTCATAAGAGAATTGTGCTTTGTAAGGTGTTGAGAACGTGTGGCTGTTGAAGACATTCTCATCATTCCCCCTAAGCCTTAAGAAACATTATTAATGAGGGTTAGAAAGCATGTAAGGTCTAAAAAATAGAGAGGAAACCATGAGATGTTGTCTTCTGTCCATGATATACTTCAGCCTTTATGAACTCACAACAGCTGTGGCTCAGGAATGAGTGCATTAATTGCAGATGATGAAAGTTTCATGGGCTCCAACTCCACCAATTGAATAAAATACAGGCAAGGGCTGTCAGGAAAATGAAAGTCACTCCACATTCAACAGGATGTAGTTGCTGCTGAGCTTGAAATCATCCTCCTTGAAAGTTACTGCTGAGCTTGAAATCATTCTCCTTGAAATATATTCATGGCTGTGTTCACGTGACTAACCCAAATTAAACCAAATGTGTCACAAAACTGAGAAATGGTCATTTGATCCCATAAAAGAGTCACCCCACACAGCTTGAGGACCAGAGCTCCAGGATATATGTGGATATAGCAAACTTTTTGCCTGCATATTTGAGGCTCCCATTCTTCCTTTCTTAGAACCCCCTTTAATCTTGTCTCTCTTGCCTAATTTTCTCTCAAATATGAAGAAAGTGAGATTTGGTTTCAGTCATTTACTTTGTGTTTAAACATACAATTTGCTGCATTTAACAGTATTGCAAATAATTCCTCAGTGTCTGAACACATTCAGTGCTTGCTCTGCAGTAGAAAGTTTGTTGACAGCAGATTGCAACAGCACATCAGAGAATCCTGGTATTTAAATTGTTCACCTAGGTAATCAAAGAACGCCATTTTCAGATGCGATTTCAGAGTCCTTCTTAGATTCAGATGTGTTTCAAGTATTTCCTATGTCAGCTGCCACAGATGTAGTAGGAGGAATGTTTAGTTTAACCCTCTTTTCCATTCTTGTACAGCCTTAACATACATCAAAGAATTGCACGTAAATATTTCCAATATATTTTGATTCTTAAATGATTGCTATCACTTTAGCCTACTTGCCTCATGCATTTCTTCATGTAAGATTATATTCTTAAGGACATAATGAATGTGGTGTGGTCTCTCTTGTGTTGTTCATTGTCCACTTTATTTGATCTATTTGGAGAATAATGTAATATATGAAAATGTGACATGCTTCAAAATAAAAATATGTAAAATTGATTCAAACTAAAACAAAAACATATAACCAACAAATCACAGAAAATAGAATGAATTTTTGATTAAGTATAGACTCTCAAGAAAGAAAACTCAAGAAAAATCAAAGAAACCAATGTATAAATAATATGTAATTTGAAGAAAATTCTTAGCATGTATCAATGAAATATAGCAGAACTGAAATAAAAACTGAATTCAAATAGTGTTTATTGTAATAAATAACTTATTTCTAGTATGATAGATTTCAGCATACCAAATAAATATGGTATAAATTTTATATGATTTTAAGAAAATAGAGTCTTAAAGGGCAGAGAGAACACACTGAATGATAAAGAACAAGAGAAGAATAAAAATGGGATTTCAGGGCTTATGAAGCTTATGGCTATATCAAGAAAGGGCTTTGCAGAGTCATTGACATAATGGTGTGTTTATTTTTAATTATAACTTTAATTAAATACAGAGGCAAAAAACACTACATGAACTATTCGCCTTAAATGACAAAAATCTTGATTTTCACATTGTGGAATGTGAGATTTCTACTGTCTACAAAGAAGCACATTTACTCTTTCGGGTCATGGATGGCATTCAGTCTTTGCAGAGTTTTTCTGTGGCAAACAAGTGAAGCAGCATCTATTTTTGCCAACAGATACTGATCTGAATTTTCACCTTACAATTTCATGTTTTTGCAATTTGATCTTTCAAGCTGTCATTTCAGCTTACATATTTTTGCAGAAAACAAACATTCAATAAAGATAACAACTATGTTTAAGTAGGTTTTTTTTTTTCAGAACAGGGTTTTAATGTGTAGCCTTGGCTGTCCTTGAATTCACTTTGTAGCTCATGTTTGCTTTGAACTCAGAGAACCTCCTACATCTGCCTCCCAAATGCTGAGATTAAAAGCATAGATCATCACAACCAACTTAATTATATTAATTTTTAATGTAAAAGCATGCATATTTTGTGTCCAAGTTACATTCCAGTAATTACCAGTATGTCATGGCATTGGTTTCTGCCATTGAAGTCATCAGTAGGAGCCCCCATTATTGAACTAAAATGAATCAGAGATAAGCAAATTTTGCAGAAACTTTGTTCACCCTCAGGTAGTTCTCAGAATTGGGCAATTGCTAACCACTCTTGGAGAAAAGACGTGAATCTATAGCATTTATTACAGAACAACCTGAAGATTTTCCCTTATTGAGATTTTCTGAAACTCTACAAATACAGAGAGGTCAGAATCAATTGGGAAGAAAGAAATTTATTTTGGTCTTGTCTTCAGTTATGTGTAAGGAGAGGCCAAGAAAACAGATTTTGGCTCAGATCAGAAATGTTTTCTTATCTCTATCATATGGAGTTGAGGACACATCTCTGACCCTCACCATAGTCTCTTTATTGGTTCATTTCAGCCGGACTTTGTGATACCTGCATCACCTGAGTAAGCTTTATTGAGCAAGGGCCCGGAGATTGAGAGACACAGAGACATGAATCACTCTTAAAACAAGAATGCCATTTATTGAAGCTCAGGGGAAACCTTATAGGGTTGCCTTATTCACTTTGAGTAACCTTGGCAGCTCACAAGCAATACCTGCCCCGGGTCAACACCTTTGATCTCTGCTAACTTCCCAATTCTCTAATTGCATCACCTGCTTGGGAAATGTTCTGATAATGGAAACAGTTCAATTGGCTCCAGTAAACACTGCAGGCCACTAAGTAGTGCTAAACCCTCCGGCTTCAGGACGACCTTACAGATCCCCCTTCTTTTTATACAAAAGGACATCCAGATTAGGCCTGTCTTAGGTTGTTGAGGAAGTCAGACTGTATCTCTAGACAGGTTCTGCATACATTTTCCAAATCAAATCTACCTGCTCTTGCAACAAAGAAGTATGCAAGTTAAGCTGTAAAATACCTTGTCCAATATGCTTATTCATACTATTCTGTCTCTAAAGTATTGGCTTCCTGACAATAAATCTAATGTGGCTTCAGTGGATACAGAATGACTAAGGGCAATCCCTGCTGCTGCTGCTGCTTCCCATAGAGGCAGCCACAATGGCAATAATAACAGCTGTGGTAATCTCTCTTAGAATGAACCAGGATGAGCTGATCAAACTACCAAAGCTAGTGTCTCAGTTTTTCAGCAGCCAGTCAGGAAACATGGTTGAACAATTCAAACTGCTAGACATGGTAGTAGCATTTGTCATCACAAGGGGGAAAAAGGGAAAGAACATAGAGTTTTCAAACCTTGTACTTGAATTCCAAGAAGCAGTCCCATTAAAATAGGTTGCCTGTCATATGAATAAATGAAACTCAGGGATAGATCTCTGAAGTTGGAGATCTAGTCCCTCTAGTAGAGGGAATAAACACCACAGTCAGATCTTACCCAGCTGTCTTCAAGCTTCCTCAGCCTCACGGTGTGGCCCCACCACTGCCTGCTTGGGAGCCTGGAATTCCTTCTATAATCTGAAGTGACCTTGACTCAGTTGGGATTAAGGGTGTAGGTCACCACTCCCAGGATACTCCCTGTGCTGGGATTAAAGGTTTGAATCACCACTCTCTGATTCTCCTAGACTGACTGTGGTTAGAGCTCTGGGACTTCTGGAGCTTTTATTAAATCTCCACATAGACTGTGGGTAGATTCCCTCTGATATCTCCAAAACTTCTGAAACTTTTGTTGAATCCCCACAGTTGCCTGCATAATATCCTTGGCAGGGGTTATGGTCCCCACCATAACCCAGGGTTTATCTGAGATGGGGGATTTGTAATACATTCAGTCCATAATGTTGAACTGTCCAGGTGGTAGTCAGGGTACCCAGGTCAGCAATGACCAGCTAGAGGGATGTGGCCAGTGTGATTCTGAGACTTTTTTATTAATTGGCACAAGTACAAATTTTAAGCCTACAACAGAAAGAAGCGTTGGAGGAGTTCCACTCAAAGTTAACAACTGAGGCATTGCTTATTGCAATACATATACTATGGGCAAGGGAATTATTAGAGAATTAGCTCTTGTCCAGCACCTTCTCAAAGCAGAGGCTCTCAGTAAGATTCCAAGTGTAGCTTTATCATAATTCAATGGGTGCCGATGGGGTTCCCATTTTCCAATCAGTAGTTACAAAGTAGGGCTGTCAGCATCAACATTGGGGGATTCTTTACCAGTGCCCAATGGACTTGTTGCACTGGGTTCATTCCCAACAAGGTCACCCACACCACATACTAGCCATTCCAGAATCCAGACTGGAGATTCAGAATTCTGGGGGAAAACACAGACATCACCCTGCCCCCACACTAGCACTGTATCTGGTCCATACCATTGTCCAGACACCATATACCTCCATTTTACTTGAGGGTATATGGAAAAATTTGGTTGCCATTGGTGCTCAGTGGCTGACCTCCCCTGATTCTTCACAGTTAAAAATTTTTAAATGTAGAAAATAAATGATAACTGACTCTTGGGGGTATTATATTCCCCTTCTTTATATTATGAAGATAAGCCTTCAGGGTATTATGTGTTCTTTCAAAAATAGCTTGACCTTGAGGATTATAGGGTACACCCATTTTATGAACAATAAATAGTCACCACACAATTTTTGGAACCCGCTGCAGGTGTATGTAGGTCCATTATCAGTTTTAACTGTTTTTGGAATGCTAAAATAGGCAAGAGATTTTTATATTCTTAACCTTTTCCCTGTAATGGGTGGAGGCAAAAAGAATTCCAGAAAAAGTATCAATGGTAACATGAACAAATTGGAATTTCCCAGAAGAGGCAACATGAGTAACACGCACTTGCCAAATATGACCACGCAATAAATCCTTGGGGTTAATTCCATAGTGGGGTACAGGGAGAAACTCCATGCAAGTTGGGCAACTCTTGACAATGGCAACAGCTTGAGCTTTAGAAAGTTTGTATCTAAATTTTAAAGTTCTAGCATTGAAATGAAATTTTTGATGGGCCTGTTGTTCAGCTTCCAGTTGTGATTTATGAGAGGCAACTCTGTATGGTTGTAATGCTTCTGGCTGTTTCTAAGGGTCCCCAAACTTTACTAACATAAACACTATCTATATATAAATTAACAGGAACATCTAAAAAATACTTTAAAGCCATAAATACTGCAGAGTGCTAAGTTTTTTCCTTTAAAATAATACCATTAGCAAAGACTGCAGCCATCCTGTCAGATGACCCATCTGTGAACACACTCACAGCCCCAACTATAGGGTACTGGGAAACAACTTTAGGAAAACACACAGAGTAATTAAGAAATAATTGTAACAATTTACAACTGGCATAATGGTTGTCAAAAGTTATTGAATTAGTGCATAAAAACAACATCCATTCCAGATCAAAGGCCTGTAACCATTGAACTTGTTCTTGGGGCAGCCAGTCATGGGAGCCATTGCACTGGACCCACTCAGCCTCCCATGACTGGGTTGTGTATTTTAATTGCTAATTTTCACTGACTTCCTGCAAAACACTGAAGAATTGTTCTTCCAAGGGATTATTGGCATGGTTACCTGGGTATTGTTTTAACAGAGACATGAGTGAGGGGGCTTAACACATGTAGAATGCAGTGTATGTTGTGGTTCAAAGCCTCCAAGAGATGCTTCTACAACATGCAGATATGCAATCAATGAATAATAGCAAAGGACAGATTATTTATCCCTGGCCAGTAATGTGCTATTTATGCCTTTATATGGACTTTATAAAGAATTCAAAGAAAGTTTATAATTCTCTTCTCTCATGAAAGAATATTATGTACCCTTTCCTTGTATATAAATGTAGACATAGTTTAAAATCCAAAACAATATGTCAGATACATAAATAAAACCTTTATAACTGGAAATTAAACACCAGTGTACCTTTATACTTACCTCCTTAATATTCAACAGAAATTGTGCACGCTTTGTATATTTAGTCCTTTAATAGGAGCCGTGAGTAAGATGGTGAGTCATATCACTTGACTGAGAATACTATATTGTATAGTTACTTAAATGACTCAAGAAATTGTGTAAAAATATATGGTAGTAATGGACAAACTGTGTATTGATATTTTTAGAATATTCTCAGTATAAGTTGGTGATATCATTGATGTAACATGGCTCATGCTTCTTATATTGTATTCCATATTTCTAGCTATTGTAAAAATATTTCTAGTGATATTTTGAATATTTTACTTGTTTATACAAATATATACTTTTAGAATATTTTATTTTAAGGGAGGGATAAAAAGAAAATTACCTGTGAATTTAAACATTGTATCTCAAACATGTGACACACAGTTTATCATAAAATTTGAGTCTTGGTCTTAAGAGTAACTCTAGTTTAGGGGATATTCTCTACACTTGTCCAATCTCCATAGGTAACAGATTTATATGTGTTACATATTTACACATGCATGTAGAAATATATACACATAATGAAATGTCTGTTAATGTATAAAACCTCTGTTTAGTTTTGTCTGTTCCTACAGAGCATCCAATTTAATAATCCCATGGAAAAAAATGTAGATATAAATCAAAGAGGAAAATCAGATGCACAGTATGACATGCTCAACTTTTGAAACTTTCTTCAAGATCTTGGACGTAAGTTGATTGTAGAAAGGTTTTCCCCATATTCCCCACATGGAAAATTAATTATCACTGTCAGAGAAAGTTTCTAGAGTGAAGTATAGGAGCCAGACAGTTGAGTGAATGACATCACTCACATTTTATAACAAATGACTTTAAAAAGTCATATGAGAGCTTTCAGTAGATTTTAAATGGTACTCTGACAGATAAATGACATTCTAACAGTTGGGAAAGAATTTCTTGCTGAAAAGCATAATTCATTATTTTATTTTTATTTAAGAAGATTGTTTTCCTTTATATACCATCCATTGTTCCCCTTCTGTCCCCTGCTCTCACCCCTTTCCACACACACATATTAGCTCCTCAAAGGGAGTATGACCTCTTTTGAGTAGTCAACACGGGCTACCATACTGAGATGAGGCAGGACCAAGCCCATTCCTTCTGAATAGCACAATTCTTACTGTGATGTGCTATAGAGTTCATAAGCATTCTATTTCAGTAGTCTCTTAGTAAGTTTCTAATGACTAAACTTATTATATTGAGCTATCATTTCATGGAATATCCAGAACCTAACTTTTTTTATAACTTACTGACACAAATATTTGGAGAGAGACATTAGTATTTGAAATAGAAAAGGTAAAAATGCAATATATAAAGGAATAATCATTTTAAAGAAAAAGAATATTGTATTGCTGGCATGGGGTTGTTATCATAAACATATGGAGACATTTTCTAGTTTTTATTTCCTGATGTATCTTAATTTTACAAAACTACTTTAGTTAATTGAGTTGTATTGTTTCTGACAGTGTATTCTAGGCTATACTCAACTTTAGCAAATATTCTCTGCAAACATTGTGTGCATAGTAGGTCTTTCTCTCTTTCTCTCTCTCTCTTTCTCTGTGTGTGCCCATGTCTATGTATGTATGTTTGTATCCTGTGCATACAAAGCATAGCTCCCAGCCCTTCTGATTTCACATGACTTGTTAAAATTCTTATTAAGAAAACTTTGTTCTCTTACAGTTAGTACAATAGAAACATATCTTTCAAATTGAAAGTACCAGCTATTAAACATTTTTGATTTAATTAAGATTTCTTTGAACAGAGTTTTTTAATGTTTCAACAGATTGGCTCTATCTACTCTAGAATCTAGTATATAGCAGAAGCTGTCCTTAAAATCACAGTGATCTTCACACTTCTGCTTACCAAGGTTACCATGAGCCACTATAGTAGGCATGGGCAAACATTTAAATTCTGACTTATAGATATATCCATTTATTATATGTGCATAAATGATTGAGTGAACAGTTGTGACTCTTTGTTCTTGTAATCATGAGTAAAACAGTACATTTCAGAGGTTTGTAGGAAACACTGACTCACTGTTGGCCTTAAAACTGAGCAATACTTTTATTTGTATTCTTTGATTTTTATGTCCTAGTTTTCTAAATTGAATCATTTTCAAATGGGATGGATTATTTTGTTCATGGATTCAGTATTTGTTTCATAAATCTTGTTTATTGAGAATGTGTCTACACATTCATATTTTCTTCTAGTCATAAGAGCAAATATATTAGAAAGAGATTAGATATCTAGAGTTGAAGGGAAACTCAGATACAATGATCAGAAAGGCAATGAATAACCAAGAAAACCAAGAAAAATATGCTGTACCTGGATCCCAAAGTTTTGTCATTGTATCAATGTCAGAAATTGTGTAATGTAAATTTATAAAGTAATTTATACCAAACAGCCAAAGACAACAGTGAATATGTCCCACAGAATATCTGGCAGTTTTCTCTATGAAGCAGAATCCTGAATGAATATCTTGGCTTGTTCTGGGAAGGTTTAGAGGTCACTTAACTATGAGTCATGTATGTCTAATTTATACAGCATACTGTCAAGCAGTTGAGTCAAGAACACTTTCTTGCCCAGTGGCTAATTTTTGCCACAATGAAAGTAAATTCCACATGGGGTTTCTTCAATGCTCATTAATCTCTTGAAGTAGATTGGTGCTGCCAGTAGCAGACATGACTGAATGTCCAGAAAAGTTTAAGTTCTTAAAATATTTTAAGTGCCATATTCTGTAGATCTCTGAGGTGCTTAAAGATAATTTAAATATATTTTCTATATCTAAATATCCTAATTAACATAACTTATAAGGCTGATTATCACATGACTATCTGTATTTCTTAATTATACATTAATTTTAAATGAGTTATATAAACATAATACCTTAAATAAGAGTAGGAATATACATACAGTATAACAAAATTAACCTTAAATTTGTATCAATAAATCAAAATTCATACTAATTTATAGTATTTTGAGATTAACAATTGTTTTTGGATAAAAGTAGATTCAATAATCTATATTTTATCATATATATCATATCATATCATATATATATATAATACTTTATCACTTATATCCCCTTTCCCCAGGAAATAGATTGACTATAACCATTAACCATTTATAATGAAAACAAACATTTATAGAGAATATTTTGTGATTTGGTGAGTAGCTTTTAATTACTACTTCCAGCTGTTTGGGGGCTCTGGGAATCTTATGAGGGTCCTGAAGCTGGGTAATCTTGTTTGGTGATCCTGAAGCTGATGTGGTTATCTCTTCCAATCAGAGATTTTTCAGGGGTTTTCCTTGACCAAAACTTACTTTTTTACTTGACCAAGCCACATCCTCTAATTTTTGGTGGAAATAAAAAGAAAACCTTTTCTCCAAAGTAGCATATCTTTTAATTTCAATTTTTAAGTCAACTCATTTACAAAACATATAGGTTCGATTAATCCAGCAGCATTTATAATCAAATGTCTTTTAGCAGCTCTTGCTACTTTATTTGCAGTCAGGAAACTTAAAGTCAAGGCAATAATGTACGGTATCTAGACACTCTTTGTAATTTCTATCTTTATGTGGCTTCTTATTATGCTTTTTACTCTATTTCTTTTTAAAGGACTTGCTCTTTCCTTTTCTCTCTTTTCTCTCTCTCAAGCCTACATATATATTAAATACACTATAAAACAATTTTTAAATATAACTTTACTGTTTATGTCTTATCTCTTTTTCTGTTTCTGAGCACAACTGTAATCTGCCGCAGTGTGGCTAGGATTGAAGGATTGGCAATGTTGACTGACTGGCTCTACCCAGCTAGCTCCTAGTCTAGCTTCATAGAGTTTAGCTTATTAGCAGAGGTACTGACAGGAGCCACAATTACCACTCTGGAAAATTTTAGCATACACATTGCCACCAAGTAGAGCACTGCCACCCACTCCTGCTCATGAACTCCATTTAAGTATTTGGCAGTAGGGACTCTTAAAAAAGAACCACACAGGTTTTAGTGCTAAGCTTGAGTCAGGAAGCCTCTCTTTAAAAAGCTGTACCTCTGCTCTCTTTTAGCAAGCAGAGCTGACCCCAAAAAATTCTGTGACTAAGAAGCCATTTTTATCTGAGTTCTCTTTTTGTCTGTAAGACTCAGTCATAAGCTGAGATTTCCTGACTGAAAATACTCAAATTGGTCTGTTGTACCATTCCCAAGATTATGGTAATGAATAAGACAATAATTTAGCCCTGATTTTCAACTTTACCTTGAGCATCAAATTGGTAATGTGCAAATAATATTTGTTTGTTTTTTTATAGTTCTCTTCCTATAAAATTTTTTCTTAAAAAATTGTTAATAATGGTTGCCACTACTTAGAACATATTGCCTAGAAACATTAAATATTCAACAGTATTCAGTAAGTATCTGATTATGCATTGCAGTTCCTGAGATAGGCACCATCCTTTGTATAGAAATGAGAAATACTACTAACTACATTATGATTACATATCTACAGAAAAATGTCCTATGAACACATATTATTTATGAAAACATTTTAGAAATCAAAATTTTGCTTCCTTCCAAGCAAACTGACACAGTTTCCTATTTATTTAGGCCCAAATAAAGATATTTATGGGGGCCAATATCCAATTTTCAGAAGACTTTTAAATTACTTACATAAAAAAATGTACATTGGTAAAATTCTACTTCTCAAGACAAATAAAATAATTTATATAAAAGGCTTGATTAAATAGTTGAATTGAAATTATTATAAATAATTCTTTATGTAAGAAAAAGTCTAAGAGATTAAATCCCTCTCTGTACAACTAAAATTAAAGATCTATTTATTTTTATATTATATGCCATATTATAGACCATTCTACCTACAATTGCTTAAGGATTGTGTCCTGTCTTTGGGAATGTCACATATCTAATGCCTTGTCTATTCTAATGACTAAATAAATTCTGAAAAACAAATTTTGGTTTGAAATGTTTTCTGTTCACACAAAATTTGAAACTGCCACCAGTGATTGAGAAGCTATAATAAAATCTAAAGGATCAAGATGAAATTGCTCTAGTGGCCATGTGAAAATCTGCTCATAGTTTATATCTAATGACATCTCTTAGATTTAAGCTCCATAGAAGGAAGTCATAGGGCAGTTTTGATATACCTATTACAAGAAGAAATCTTCAATAAGCTATGCATACCAAATAAAACATGATGTAGATGTCACATTGGGGTTTCTGACCCAAGGCGGTCAGAGGCCCAGATCCACAGACCTTCAGTCCCAGACCGCGTAGACAGACACCTGCTGCTGCTTAGGTACCCCAAAATGACTCAGATGCTTATATTATTTCATGCTATTTGGCCCATGGCTTAGGCATATTGCTAGCTACCTCCTTCATCTTAACTCAACCAATTTACATTAATCTATCTGCCACATGGCCTGTGGCTCACTTGTGTTCCTTACATGCTTCTTCTTTGAGCAGGTGGATTGGTCTGTCTGTGACTCTGCGATCTTCCTACCTATTCTCTGATTTCCCCACCTACTTTTTCTAATGTGCCTAGTATGACCAAAACAGTCCTTTATTTAAAGAATGATATGTACAGTATACAGAAAGACATTCCCACATCAAGTGGAAGATTAAATCAAGGGCATGTGAGAGACAGAAAGGAAGTCAGTATAATGTTGGAGGGGAATATTGAAATTTATCAGTGTTTACTGAAATATATATTTTAACTCTCACAAAAATTTTCCCAAAGTTTCAATAAAAATATTGATTCTTGTAGACTGTTTTAGATTGTTTTATGTTGAATTGACCACTCACTGTAAAATTATATAAACAGACTAAAAGTTCCATAGCATGAGGTTTTTCTTTGAGGATAACATTAACTAGACAGGGGATTGTGAAAAAAAACTTCTAAAAGGGAGAAATCAAGTTCTCCTTATACAGTGAAATTTAAATTTCACTTCAAATATTTGAAATGCTTTGATTGTATTAAACTTAATAATTTGCTGTTATCTTTTCTTTAAAATTAGATAGTTTTAAATATATATCAAATTTAGGAAGTACTTGAGGACATGGTAAAAGTAAACAAAAGTAAATCTTATAAATTTAATAACCTGCCATCTTAGAAACTAATCATAAGTTCTAACCTAAAAGCATAGTTACTGGTGAATCTATTTAGCAAATAGATGAAACATGAAATAGGAATATTCAAAATTTAGTCTTGCTTACAACAATACTTACAGTTGGTACTAGAACTAGCATAGTATAAACTGTATTACTTGGGATATAAATATCTGATATTCTGGGTATCTAAAATGAGACCCCTTTGAAAGGTTTATTTTACAACCAGTGGGGTCACAGTTCAGTCTAAGAACAAGTGATCTCATGCCTATTTTTAAGATTTTATTTTTATTACAGATGTGTGTGTATGTTTAGTGGGTGTGCATGCTTATTAAATGTTAAAATGAGTTCAATCGTCTTTACAGAAAAATGCATATAATTCTTAGTATTTAAATTTTGGTCTGTGTAATATACATGCCAGAAACAGCTCATCAGTTAATCTGACAAAGTAGAATGTGTAGGGGATTGTGTTGTTTTATGGTAAATAATTGTCCCATTCACTGGATTAATAAAAAGCACTGATTGGTCAAAGGCAGGCAGGAAGTGTGGGCAGGCTACCAGACTAAGAAAACAGGAAGCACAGAGGACAGAATGCCAGAGAGAAGCCGGAAGAAGCAGAGGACAACCATGCTGCTGTGAGAAAAGTTGCCGAACCCCATGGCTGAACAGGATGAGTTATGGGTTAGATGAAGGGTAGAGAGCTAGCAAGCTATGTGCCTGGGCCTTAGATCAATCAGCCTAAATTTATTGAAAGTGTTTGTTTGTCTCTTTAGGTCTGGGAGTCTGCGGGTCTGTGGGCCTAGACCTTGAGGTTAGGCCCGAAAGTCCAGGCCAGAGACCTTATACTACAAATGGCAGCCCAACATGGGTAAAATTACCCACATAAGGCCATAGAAAGATCAAAAAACAGTCTAGAACACAGGAACTGAAGCCCAAAGCAGCTTCAGAGTTGTGTCTCTGAAGTGGCCCATGATAAAGAGACTCAGTGGTACATGGGAGTAAATTATAAAATGGTGTGTTTGCTACATGCAACTTAAGGTGAAAAAGGCCAGTTCCTGAGTCGAAATGTAAGCAAAGATCTCTGTATGGTGAATTTAAAGTTTCTAATAATAAGGACAAAAAGAGAATAGAGTCTAAGATGGCTTCTTAGTGGCAATGTTTCCTTAGATCAGCTCTGTTTGCCAGAGGCAAAATGGGGCTTGGCTTTTTTAAGAGAAGCTTCCTGATTCAGCCTTAGAGGCAAAACACTTGTGAATCTTTTAAAGGCCCTGCTGCCAAATACTTAAATGGAGTTAATGAGCAGCAGATGGCAAAGCTTTACTTGGTAATTATATGGACTCTAAAATTCCCCAGAATACCTGGGCTAACAAGACAAATTCTATGAAATTAGACTAGGAGCTGGATAGGACTATCCACCTATCCTACCAACCTTGAATGCTGGCAGATTAAAGGTGTGTTCAGAAGTTGAAAGAAATAGAAGAATCTTTGGCAGATTAAAGGTGTGTTCATAAACAGAAGAAATAGAAGAATCTGGGTGGAATCAATCACCCTAGCCAAGCAAAGGTGTGGTCAGAGACAGAAAAAGTTAAGAAATAAATAACAGTAAAGACAGCTTTTTGTAAAAAGTCTAAGTGGTTTAGAGTGTGTTGAAAATATAGATACATAGGCCTAGAGAAAAAAAAGGTAGAGAAAGCCTTTAAAAAAGAAATAGTTAAACAAATAAATAAGCCACATAAAGATGGAAAAAAACAAAGAATGTCTGGATGCTGTAAGTTACTGTCTTTAAGACTCTTGATTGATAATGACTTAGTAAAATCTGCTAAAAGACAGTTGATTATAAATGTTGTTGGATTAATTCAACATAAATATTTTGTAAATGAATTTACTTTAAAATTGAAATGGCAAGATACACTACTTTAGAGAAGAGGTTTTCCTTTTATTTTCACAGAAAAAGAGAGGCTGTGGATTTATTCCTGGATAAAGAACATAAAGTTTGATAGAGGAAGACCCCCTGAAAAATCTCCAATGGAAATGGATGGCCCAGATGATTCAGCATTTCAGAGCACCTCTGTTGAAGTTTCCAGAGCTCTGTATCCAGAACAACTTCAAGTAGACTGGCTGAGATGACCCAGCCTTACAGACTACTCCACTAAAGACTTGTGCATAATCCTACATTTTACTTTGGATTCCTATGGGATTGTCGGTGTCCCCATTCAGGAAGTAGCCTAGAGAACAATACCCACATTCCCAAAACATGGATTATGGATGTTTGTGTTTATTTACAGTGTTGTTTATAAGTTGCTATAGATAAGGGGGGGAAGAATATTAGATTTGGAGTTATTTTTGTTTTAAAAAGAGAAAAAGGGTAGGGTATTGTGTTGTTTCATGGTAAATAATTGTCCCACCCACTGGTTTAATAAAAAGCGCTGATTGGCCAAAGGCAGGCAGGAAGTGTGGGCAGGCTACCAGACTAAGAAAACTCTTAGGAACAGGAAGCACAGAGGGCAGAACACCAGAGAGAAGCCAGAAGAAGCAGAAGACAACCATGCTGCTGTGAGAAAAGGTACGAAGGCCCATGGCTGAACAGAATGAGTCATGGATTAGATAAAGGATAGAGAGCTAGCAAGCTATATGCCTGGGCCTTAGATCAATCAGCCTAAAGCTATTGAAAGTATTTGTTTGTCTCTTCAGGTCTGGGAGTCTGCGGGTCTGTGGGCCTAGACCTTGAGGTTAGGCTGGAAAGTCCAGAACAGAAACCTCGTACTACAAGAATGCACACCTGAATATTCAAATATCTTTCTAGTTACATTTTTTGTTTTAATGACCCCTGAAATTTCAACTAGATAGCTTCCCACACAAGATTTTACAATGACAACACTGGTTGATGGCCAAAAGTATAAGAAGTAAATCTAACAATATTGCACCTCTAACTGAGAAAAGAAAGTAAGAACTGCTGAAAAATAAAGAATCAGTATTTATTGGGGATGAGGCCATTCTTTATTCTCTAACATCTAGTGAACAGGAACAAAATTACATGTATAACTAGAAAAATAATTAACTGGTATGTAAAACTCATGTCTTTCTTTGAATTATAGAAATCCTTTTGATTTATGTTGCAGTGGGGGTTTCTTGGTCCCGGGCGGCCAGAGACCCAGACCCCTTAGCTGCCCACCACTGCTGCTCAGGCCCCCAGAAATGACTCAGATGCTTATATTAAGTTTATGCTGTTTGGCCTATGGCTCAGGCACATTGCTAGCTAGTTCTTACATCTTAAATCAACCCATATAAAAATTAATCTGTCCTGCCACGTGGCCCGTGGCTCACCTGTGTTCCATGGCTCCCCTGTGTTCCTTACTTGTTGCTCCTTGGGCAGCTTGCTTGATCTGCCTGACTCCACCCCACTTCTCCTACCTATGCTCTGATTTCTCCTCCTACTTCTTCTATGGTGCCTGTCATGGCCCAAAACAGCTCTTTTATTTAAAGATTGATATTCACAGCTTACAGAAAGGCATTTCCACATCACTTCCCCTTTTCTGTCTAATCAAAAAAGAAGGTTTCAATTTTAACATAGCAAAATTACATATAACAAAATAGCCATCAATCAAGAATTATAGTTATAATATCTAGTCTATTTGTATTTAGCAAAATTAAAGAAAATACTCTTATCTTTATGAATCTAAAGTTTCACATCCAATATACCTTTCTAATGACTAAGAAAAACTGTACCTATAACAAATCTAATCTTTAACTACATCAAAGACCACAGAAGGACATATTTATTCAAGTAAACCAGAAGTGCAAGTGACTTCTAAAACCTAGAAAGGACAGAGATGATACCTATCTGCCTGGACAGTCAAAGTGGGGCATCTATCTTTAGCCTACAGGCTCAGAGTCTCTTTTTATTTCAGTGTAGCAGGAAATCTGCTCTGTCCATTCTGGCACAGTTCATCAGTTGTTTTTCCTTGAGTCCTGAAGAATATCTGACAGTTTTCTCTGTAAAGCAGGAACCTGAATGACCATCTCGGCTTGTTCTATCAAAGTTCAGAGGTCACCTTCCTATGGAACCTGCACATCTAGTTTAGACAGCATACTGTCAAGCAGTCAATGCAAGAACAGGCTCTTGTCCAGTGGCTAACCATTGCCACAAAGAAAGTAGACTCCATATGGAGTTTCTTCAATGCCCATTTTTCTCTTGAAGTACATTGGTGCTGCCAGGAGCAGACCTGTCTCACTGTCCAGAAAAGTCTAAGTTCTTAAAACACTTTAAATGCCATATTCTGTAGGTCTTAGAAGTATTTGAAGATTACCTATCTAATTGAATTATATCTTTGTATACCTAAAAATCCTAACTAACCTGACTATAAGTTTGATTATCAAAGGTGACTTTCTTTTCTTAACTATGTATTACAATTTTAAATCAGTTACATGAACATCATACCTTAAACAAGAATAGAAAAATACATACAGCATAACAAAATTGACCTTAAATTTGTATCAATAAGCCAAAATCCATACCAATGTAAAGCATGTTGAGATTAACAGCTGATTTCCTGATCTAAGTAAATTCAATAATCTAACCTTTTAAAAAAATCACTCATATACCATATCCCCTTTTTCTTCTTAGACCATTAACCATTTATAACAAAAACAAACATTTAGAAACAATATTTGGGGAATTTGGGCGTAGTTTTCTATTACTATTTCCTGCTGATTAAGGGGCATTGAAAATCTCATGGATTGTTGAGACTGGATCATAATCTATAGTCTTGAAGTTGATGTGGCCATCTCTTCCTATCAGAGATTTTTTCAGGGGATCTTGGTTGATGAAACCATATTTGCCTGGAAGCAATCCACAGGTTCTCATCTTCTGTGGAAACAAAAGCAGAACTCTTCCAAAGCAATAAATCCTTAGACACAAATTTCAAAGTCAAGATACCTTTAAAATATATATTCTTGTTTAATTTAATAGCCTTTGCATTTGCAATCCATTGTCTTTCTGCAGTTAGCTCATTAACAGTTAAAAAAATTAAAAGAAAACACAATAAAAACCAAAATCCAGATTTTGTGTCTATTTTCCATGTTTACGTGACTTATTATACTTTATTACTCTCTTTCTCTTTTTTAAGGCTTTCTTTATCCTTTCTTTTCTTTCTGAAGCCTATGTACCTTTTACATACATTATAACCCGTTTACAGATTTTTTTTTTATCTGAATCTGTTTTGTGAATCTTTAATCATCTTTCAACCAGAAAAGCTTTTAAAATATACTCTCTTAAAGAGCTGCATAGTTTTTGCAGATAAGGCTGAATCAGTAAGTTCTCTTAAAAGGACCATGTCTCTGTTTGTGGCCATCATGCATCTCTATCATTAACTCTGGCATTAACTCTATCAGAAAGTTGAGAGCAAAACTTGGCACAAGTAATGATTCACCTCTTTTACCAACCCATTAAAAATCTGCCTTTCTAACCCTTTAATTGTTTTACAGACTTTGTACAATTTAGCCATTAACCAAAACAACCTAACTTTACTAATAATCTACATATCTACATTTTCATAAGAGTAGTGATTGAATCATTCACTATTATTCTAAGTATTAGTAACATTACTCAATGAGGTTAGGAGCCATCTTAAGTTTTCATACAACTCAGAGATTATGACGACCATTGTAACAATAGGGGAAATAAATGGATGATTCTTTATAACAGCATACAATACACAGAACAGATAGTCCTCAGAGCTCTACCTCTCCAAACTCACTTGGAATCATTTTTCTGGTAGCCCATCTGTACTGAAAGTTTCAAGGTAGCTTGCTGTTCTTTTTACATGGTCACTAACAATTAGCATCTCAAAGTGATTTGCCCACTTTATTGTTTTCCAAAAGAACCAAATATTCTTCATGATATGATATATACACAAATGACAAAGTCAGACTCACTATTACATTTTTTTAAAAATAATGATAGAAATTCTATCAATGTGAGTGTGGGGGGGACATGAAATGGGCTCAAGGGATAGTATCTAAAAGGGGGTGTGAAAAATATGAGGATGTGATATAATTCTATTTCAGTTAAAACATTTTTTAAACTTTAAAATAAACTAAAAATACAAATTCTATAGTAAGAGCCACAGTTTTAATAACTGCAAACACAAATTTACAGACAAAAAAATTTTGAGAAGTAAAAGGTACACTCAGGAAAATCAGAAATCAAAACATCAAAAAGTTTCCTTTGTAGGTTATTTATGTAACCGTGTTGCTTCTTAATTGTCCATTATTCAAACCTCCTTTTGATAGTATGTCTATGGGAATCTTCTATGGCTACTTTCATCTTTAGGTTGATTTATAATCTTATAATTTTCTGAGATTAGCACTAAATTTCTTCATACTCTTAGATATTTCGTAGATATACATGCAAGTGCACATTGTCAGTTGGAGCTAATATAGCACAGAACAGTCTGGACACATTTTGATTTTTGTTCTTATGTAACTTTGGATGTTTAAAGTAAAACATCTTAATTTTAATTGTCCTACATTATTATAGCTTTAGAATTTTTCTATGGCATAATCTATTAAGATTTTGTAAGATTTTTATATTATTTAAATGATTTTACACATATATGATGTTCATAATGCTTCTCTTGTATGGAGATGCAGCAGTCTCTAAAAGCAGAATTTTTGAAAAATCATATTTCAGATTATTTACTATGGAAATGTTTCTTTCCAGTACAAAGGTTTTCAGATATTCTTAAAAGAGGCACATACACTACATTTGTAAGGTTTCTCTCCTGTATGTATTCTGTGATCATTTCTAAGGCATGATATATATGTAAAGGATCTCACGTTCACTAGATTGAAAAGGTTTTTCTCCTGTGAATGATCTGATGTTAAGATTTGAAATCCATCTAAATTTCTCACATTCACTACATTTGTAAGGTTTCTCTCCTGTATGAATTCTCTGATGTACTTTAAGACAATAGGCAGGTATAAAAGCTTTCTCACAATCAGTACATCTGAATGGTTTTTCTCCCTTATGAATTTTCTGATGTACTCTGAGATCAGACACAGATATATATGATTTCTCACAATCAGTACATTTGAAAGGTCTTTCTCCTGTATGGCTTCTCTGATGTACTTTAAGATGATCAGCATGTATAAATGATTTCTCACAATGACTACATTTGAAACATTCCTGTCTTTTATGAATTGTCTGATGTGTCACAAGTTGATCTTTCTGTCTAAAGCATTTCTCTCATTGACTACATTTGTATGGTCTCTCTCCTGTATGAATTCTTTGATGTACTCTAAGAAATGAGGCACGTGTAAAAGCTTTCTCACAATCAGTACATTTGAATGGTTTCTCTTCTTTATGAGTTCTCTGATGTTCTTTAAGATCAGAGCCAGACATATAGGATTTCTCACAATCAGTACATTTGAAAGGTCTCTCTTCTGTATGGTTTCTCTGATGTACTTTAAGATGATCAGCACGTAAAAATGATTTCTCACAATGACTACATTTGTATGGTTTCTCTTCTTTATGAGTTCTCTGATGTATTTTGAGATCAGAGCCAGATATATAGGATTTCTCACAATGACTACATTTAAAAGGTCTTTCTCCTGTATGAATTCGCTGATGTGTCACAAGTTGATCTTTCTTCATAAAGCACTTCTCACATTCAGTACATTTGTATGGTTTCTCTCCTGTATGAATAACCTGATGTTGTTTAAGATTTGAAATCTGTCTAAAGGATTTCTCACATTCACTACATTTGTAAGGTTTCTCTCCTGTATGAATTCTCTGATGTACTTTAAGACAATAGGCACGTATAAAAGCTTTCTCACAATCAGTACATCTGAATGGTTTTTCTCCCTTATGAATTTTTTGATGTACTCTGAGATCAGACACAGATATATATGATTTCTCACAAACAGTACATTTGAAAGGTCTTTCTCCTGTATGGTTTCTCTGATGTACTTTAAGACGATCAGCACGAAAAAAGGACTTCTCACAATGACTACAATTGAAACAATTCTGTCTTTTATGAATTGTCTGATGTGTCACAAGTTGATCTTTCTGTCTAAAGCATTTCTCACATTGACTACATTTGTATGTTTTTTCTTTACTATGTGTTTTATAATGGTTTTCAAGCTGATATAACAAGTAAAAGCACTTTCCACATTCTTTACATTTGTAGTATTTTTTTCCACAATGAGATCTATAATGTTTTTTGAGACTCGAGTACAACATGAACCATTTTCCACATGTCCTGCATTTTGGTATTTCCTGTACATTAAACATTCGTTTTGGTGTGAGTGTATGCTTAGAGTCAAATGCTTTATCATAGTCTATACTTTTGTTTAGTTCCTTTCTATTGTGATTGTTTTCACTATTACTAGAATACATGCTTAACTGTTTTCCACAGTTCTTATGCTTGAAAATTTCTTGTCCAGTGGTCCCACTTTCGTGATATTTTGGGTTTGTTGATTCATCGAAGGCATCCCAGTGATTATCACATTCATACTTGATGCAGTTCTTTGTACAAATAGTTGTGTTAGAAGTTATGCATTGGATGCTTTTATGGGCCATTATGCCAATCTCATGGATTTTTTATATTTATCTTGAATATTCACCAAGTGGTAGATAATATGTTTTAATTCTTGACTCAAGATGTTAATATATTTCTCACATTCTGACATTACTCTGGAAAATAAGCATAATTATTGCATATAGAGATTGATAAATGTTACAGATTCAAAAACTGATGTCTCCTATAAGACAGTTTACTTAAGAATACATAAAATCCAAGCTCTCAAAAGAGGCTACATTCATGCTCAGAAGCAATGTAATTGTTAACACTGAGAAATGATAGTGGGCTTATATAAGCTCCAAATCTTGTAGAACTTGAGACAAAATAATAATTGAGCATAAATTCATCATGAGAAATGAGTTCTCTGTAGGATCATCTGTAGAAGTTTTTTTTATTTCTGTATATGTTTTTGAGAAAAATTACACTGTACATATACATACTTTGGCATCTAAGAATACATTATAAAACCCAGGGTGACCAGGAACTCACCATATTCTTTTACCATAGACTTCCTAGTGCTAGGATTAAAGTCATGCTGAAAAATGCTGCCAGGACTAAATATAAAAACTACACCTCAAAAATAAGTAAGTAAATTAAATAAATAAATAAGTAAATAGAAAAAAAATAAAAAAAATTAGCAGGACTATTTTTCTCTATTTAAAAAGCATTACATTTTTTTGAAATTCAGAAATAAGTAAAGTTTGATCTGATATTAATATTAACAAACTGCAGTCATTAAGCATAGACTAACACAGGTTTTTCTGTTTTGAATGTTCGGCATTATTAAAATGTGAAGTCCTTATTAAATATTAGGTAAGAGGATTGCACAGATCACATAGAATATAGAGTTGGTTGTTTTTCAGAGAGCAGATAAAAGTGTAATAGAAAAAAACATAATAAATTTATGTTCATCACCAGAATTTCCTTCATTTCCAGTAGTCTTTAGATTGTTTACAAAACAACTACATCACATGGATGAGGCAGATATTCCTCAAGAAAAAATTGATAGCAACAAAAACTAGATTGCTGTACTTGTCAAATGTCACATCAATGCACAGATCCCTCCTATAAGACTCCAGACCTTCCTATTTCTCCCTGGACAAGTCCACACCCACATCCCTGAATGTCCAGAGATCCTGTAATGGAAAATTACCACTTACTATGTGTGGCTAGAGAAAAATGCTATCATAGAAAAGTGTAAATAAGAGATGGTTTTGTGGTGAAAAAAATCCATGTCATTTAATCCAAGAGAAACATTTTCTAAAGATTGAGAAAAGTGGTTCAGCAGATAAGACTGCTGGTTTCTCTTGTAAAGGACATCCATTCAGATCCCAGTACTCACATAATATCACAAAACTAATTCTACTTCCAGTTTCCTGGGGTCTTTTATGGTTTGAATTAAAATAGTCCTCAAATATAATGGCACTATTAGGCAAAATAATGCTGCTGGAGTAGTTTTGCCCATTATGAGGAACTGTGTTATTGTTGTGGTGGATTTAAAGTGTCCTATGCTCAGAATATCACTGTAATGGACAGATCACTTTCTGTTGCCTGTGGATTAAAATGTAGATCTCTCAGTTTTTTCTCTAGCAACAAGCCTGCCTGGATTCAATCATCCTCCCGTCATGATAATAATGAACTAATACTCTAAAACTGTAAGCTTGCTTTAGTTGATTTTCTTCAGAAAATTTGTTGTGGTCACGGTGTGTCCTCACAGCATTTAAAATCATATCTAAGAGAGCAGTTGCCACCAGGGAAAGGACTGGAGAATTGCTATCATAGGCCTAACCATGTTTTTGTATAAAAGAGTTTGGACTTCATTTCTCTGTGTTAGAGAAGCAGTGTGGTATTTTAAGCATTGCTTAGAGGCCATACAAATAGGAACATTGAAAGATAGTGGTCCTGAGGGTGATTTGAACTGTTGGAGCCTGGCTCAGGAAACTTAAAATGTGAAGATGTTTAGTATGCTGCCTAGCAATCATTCTTGTGATACTTTGGTAAAGAATGTGGTGGCTTTTGCCCTTGTCCAACAAGTCTAACTGTGAAGAATTTTACATTAGTTGTATCATCTAAGGAAATCACAAAACAGTCTAGTATATAATAAGTATTAGAAAGTTAACTAGTGTTGACTCTAATTAAGTTCTATAATAAAAAAAGGGCAAGTTAAGTAAGGACAATTAAAAAGTGTATAATTTTGAGAGAAATGGGAACTCAGAAAGTGGATTGAGACCAAGTTCTGAGTTCAAAAATATAAACACATTAAAAATAGAATAAATGGTATGATGACTCAATGACCTCAGTAAAAAATCCTACCAAACTGTTGTCAAATTGTGAAAAGAAATTAAAGGAAATTTTAGAGCTAAGTGTGGTGACACATGTGTATAATCCCAGTATTCTGGAGAAAAAAGCAAGTTGATCTCTATGTTTGTTGCCAATCTGGTTCCATGACAGCCAACTAAAGACAATGAATGAAACAATAGAATCCACAGAAAACTTGTTAATATGTAATAGAGTAAAGAAGCTATGTTATAGCTCCAACAAGAGCAAAAGGTAGCAGTTTCGGCTGCATAGTTACTGATTTAGGATTATGGAGAGAAAAAAAGAGTTATAATTTTTTTTTTCACAATTAGGAAAAGCGGCTGAGAGCAGAAATGTGTCAGCATTCTCCCTGTATGAACACACAAGAGGTCACTATGTAAAGCTGTGCAACTGAAGCCTAGATTGCCTTTGCAGCCCTAAAATGTTAGAACTGCCAGAACCATGGAATATGTGCCACAGTGAGAGTGGAACCTGGCCAAGAAAGAGAAGTGTGTTGCAGTCAACCAACCTGAAAGAAGTTGGAGATCTAAGGAGCTTTGATAGAAGATGCAGAGTTTGGAGTTTGCCCATTTGTTTTTCAGACTTGATTTGGTGCAATTTTTTCTTACTCTGCTGCCTTCCTTATATACTAGGATGGTAATGTATATTCTGTGCCATTAAATATTGGAAGTATATGATCATATTTTAGATTCTGATTTTATAAGAGATTATGTTTAAGAGATTCCTTAAATATCAGAAATGACTCTGAACTTGTTCATTTAAATGAGTTTGAGCCTCTGCACCTAACATCCTAAAGGCTCTAGATACTATCAGAGATACGCACCCTTATATAGTAGGATTATGTTACATTGTGAATAATTGTCCCACCTAATGGTTCAATAAAAATGCTGATTGGTCAAAAGCAGACAGGAAGTGTGGGCAAGGTTACCAGACTAAGAAAACTCTGGGAACTGGAAGAACAGAGCAGAGATGACACAGACACACCAGAGAAGCAGATACAGAGGACAACTGTGCTGCTCTGAGAAAAGGTACCAAGCTGCATGGATGAACAGGGTAAGAATCATGGGTTAGTTTAGGGTAAAGAGTTAGCAAGGTATATTTCTGGGCCATAGGCAGATCAGCATAAAATTTAGCAAGCTGGAAGGACAGGAAAAATCATGAAGGTTAGAATTCCCCAGTAAATCTAGGTCACTGGACACCCCACAACAATCCATCCCATCACATAGCAACCTTAGTAGCTACCTGAGACCCACAGAACTTCAGTACCTATTGGATCAAGAGCTGCTACCTGAAATCCACAGTTTATCAGCACCTATTGGATGAAGAAGGGTACCTGAGATCCACAATTTGCCAGCACTTATTGAATCAAGAGGTCCTATAGGATCAAGAGCTCCTTCTGGATCAAGAACTCATATTGGACCAAGTTCGGATCTCTAAGACACTGAATCAGCCAGCTCTTATTGCACCAAGAATAAGTCACTATGACACATAATATGCTACCTCCAAGTGGAGAAAGAGCCCAGATTGGACCAAGAAAAGTAATCCAGAAAAGATTGCACCATAAGCTGGTCCCTGAGATACAAACTTACGTATTGATCTAAGTCAGCAATGAGCAGACACCAGTGAAATCATACATGTAACAACATAAAGAACAATATGGCAGCACCAGAATTTCATGATTCTACAAGACATGATCATGACAATGCAGAATCAGAAGGAAACAATCTTAAAACAACTTTATGATAATAGAAACCTTAGGGAGAACTAAAAAGCTCCCTTGAAGAAATGAAGAACAAAAAAAATGGAAAAAACTTTATAAAAAATAAATAACCACCCCAAAAAACCTATCAAACAAGTGAAAGAAACAGCTCAAGATTTAAAATCGAAATAGAAGCAATAAAAAGACATAAAGCAAGGGAATGATGGAAATAGATAATCTGAAGAAACAGACTAGAACTATAAATGCAAGCATAACAAACATACTGCAAGAGATAGAGATTTCTCTCATGTGGAAGATTCAATAGTGGAAATAGATATGTCAGCTGAAGAAACACTAAAACCAAAATGTCCCAAAACAAAACATCCAGAAAATAGGGAACACCAGGAAAATATCAAACCTAAGACTAATGGGAATAGAAAAAGGATAATACCAGCTAAAAGGCACAAAAAAAAATTCCCAATCTAAAGAAGAAAATACCTATAAAGATACAAGAAATTACAAATTACCAAATAGACTACCCCCCCCAAGTCAGGTTGCCACATAATAATCAAACCAAACCACTCAAGCTATGGAATAAAGAAATAACAGTAAGAGCCAAAGAGAAAAAATGGCCAAGTAACTTATAAAGGCAGACACATCAGAGTAACACCCAACTACACAATAAAAAAATGAAATCAAGAAGGTCCTGGTCAGATGTTATACAGAAGCCAGGAGACCACAGTTGCCAGTCCAGAATACTACACCTAGCAAAACTCTAAATCACCATAGACAAAGTAAACAAGATATTCCCTGACAAAACCAGATTTAAACAATACCTATTTACAAACCCAGTTTTACAGAAATCACTAACAAGAAAACTCTAACCTAAGGAAGCTGGATGCACCCAAAGAGCCTCAAGCAATATATAATTCCCCAAAAGGAAACTAAAGAGAAGGAAACACACACACTACCATGAAAATAAACAAAAACAACCATTGGTCATTAATATTCCTTAATATCAATGGATTCAATTCACATATAAAATGATACAGGCTAACACAATGTATACAAAAACAAAGTCCATCCTTCTGCTGCATGTGAGAGACACACCTCAACTTCAAAAAGAGACACTGCCTTAGAGTAAAGGGTTGGGAAAAGAGTTTTCAATCAAATGGATTTAAGAAAGAAGCTGAGGTAGGTCATAAATCTAAAAAGAAATAAACTTCAAACTTAAATTAATCAAAAGAGATCAGGATGCACATTACTTATTTATCTCAAGGAAATCCATCAAGATAAAGTCTCAATCCTGAAAACTTATGCCCCCAACATAAGGACACCCTCATATATAAAAGAAACATTACCAAAACTTAAATCTCACTTCAAATCTCAGTAAAGAGAAACTTCAAAAGCTAGCATCAACAATAGAACACAAGAGATGGAAGAGAGAACATCAGGCATTGAGAATATGACAGATGATAAAGACCCTACTGATTAAAGAAAATGTTAAATCCAGCACCTTTTTAACACAAAAGATTCAAAAAATTTGGTACACCATGAAAAGATCAAACCTAAGTATACTATGGAAAGAAGGAAAAGAATTCCAGCTGAAGGCCATGGAAAATTTATTCAGTAAAATCATAGAGGAAAACTTACCCACCCTAAGGAAAAACAAGACATGTCTACAAAGGTACAAGAAACTTACCAAACAACAAATAGACTGGACTAAAAAAAAGTTCCCTCGCCACGTAATAATCAAAACAGAATAAAGACAGAAAAAAGGCCAAGTAACATATAAAGGCAAACCTATCAAAATTACAACTGACTTATCAATGAAAACTCTGAAATCCAGAAGGTCTCAGACAGACATTCTGCAGACCCTAAGATCCCAGGGATGCCAGACCAGTTAATATACCCAGCAAAGCTTTCAATTACTGTCAACAGACAAAGCAAGTCATTCCACAATGAAAACACATTTAAACAATACATATCTTCACAAACTGAGGCCTACAGAAAGTACTAGAAGAAAACCTCCAACCCAAGAAGTTAGACACACCCATTAAAAGACAGGAAATGTATAACCTCACACCAGAAAACCCCCAAAGAAGATAACCACACACACACACACACACACACACACACACATTTTAACAAAACCACTAACAAAAACAAAAATAACCAGTCACTGGTCATTAGTACATCTTAATATCAATTTGCCTATAAAAAGACGCAGGCTAACAGAATGGAAACAAACAAAAAAAAAGCCTTCTGCTGGATACAACATACCTCGAAGACATCACCTGAGAATAAATGGTGAGAAAAAAATTACCAATCAAATGGACCTAAGAAACTATCCGATGTTGCTATTTGAACACCTACCAAATAGAATTCAAACTAAAACTGATTGCAAAAGAGATAGAGAAGGACATTTTATATTCATCACAGGAAATCTATCAAGATGAAGTTACAATTCTGAACATTCATGTCCCATATACTAGAGCACCTATATTTGTAAAAGAGACATTACTAAAGTTTAAACTACATAAAATCCCCGTACCCTCACCTCGCCCCTGAATAGGTCTACCAGACAGAAACTTAACAGAGGAATAAGGAAAATAACAGCTGTATGATTCAAGTGTCTAACAAACATATATAGAACATTTCACCAAACTCAAAAGAAAATAATTCCTTCTCAGCACCTAATGAAACCTTCTCCAAATCTGATCACATACTCAAAAACAAAGCAAATCTCAACAGACTCAAAAAAATTAGATTAACCCCCTCCACCTTATCAGACCACCATGGCTTAAGGTTAGAATTAAACAACAGAAATTGCAGAATGCTTACAATCTCATGGAAACTGAACAACATTTATTTGAATCATCACTGAACCAAGGAAGAAATAAAGAAATTAAATTTACTAGAAATCAACGAAAATGAAGGCACAATATACCCAAACTTATGGGACACCGTAATAACAAAGCTAAGAGGAAAGTTCATAGCACTAAGTACCTACAAAAGAAAGTGAAAAAAACTAGTGACTCAACAGCACAGCTGAAAGCTCTAGAACAAAGCGAAGCAAAGTCACCCAGGAGGAGAAGATGCCAAGAAATAAATTGAGAGCTAAATCAATAAAGTAGAAACAAAGAGAATAATACAAAGTATCAATAAAACAATAAGTTAGGATATTGCAGAATTATTTATTGGCAATTGATTATATAAAGGATTAAATATACACATATGTGTTAAACTGATTATATAAAAGATAAAAATATATGTAGAACTGAAGAGTGGAACTGTCGTGCATGGTGACAGTGCCAGTCCTCTCCTTGAGAATGCAGGAACAAACAGGAAGGAAGGGCAGCATAGGGTCCTCAATGGAAGCTCCCCATTCAGAGTCCTAAGACCCCAAAGATACATGTTTAGGTCCCCCTCAGCAGTGCTTGAATCCCACCACATTGGTTCTTTGAGAAAATCAATAATATATAAACAAACCCTAACCAAACTAACCAAAAGGCAGAGAAAGGACATCTATATTAATAAAATCAGTAATGAAAAGGGAGATATAAAAGACACTGGGGAAATTCAGAGAATCATCAGGTTATATTTTAAAATCTTGTATTCTACAAAACTGGATAATCTAGAAGTAATGGACAGTTTTCTGGATAGCTATCACATACCAAATCTAAATCAAGACCAGATAGGCAATTTAAATGGACCTATAACCCCAAGAAAATAGAATATTTTCAATAGAATATAATAGAATATCAAAAATAGAATATCATCAATATTCTTTCAAACAAAAAAGCCTAGGACTAGATGGTTTCAGTACAGAATTCGACCAGAATTTTGAATAAGAGCTAATACCAATACTTCTCAAATTATTTTTACACAACGGAAACAGAATGAACATTACCAAACTTTTTTGAGGCTATAGTCAGATAAAGGTCTTAGAGAGATCAGGGAAACAGGGAACATACCCAAACATAATAAAGCTATGTGCAGGAAACCAACAGCCAACATTAAACTAAATAGGGAGAAGCTCAAAGTGATCCCACTAAAATCAGAAACAAAACAAGGCTCTTCATGCTCCCCACATGTATTCAATATAGTACTTAAAGTTCTAGCTAGAGCAATATGAAAACATAAGATCAAGAAGATACAAATTGGAAGGCAAACTTTTTCTATTTGCAGACGATATAATAGTAAGCATAATTGACCCCTAAAACACTACTAAATAACATCTACAACTAAGAAACAACTTCAGTAATGTGGCAGGATACATGATTACCTCAAAAAATTTACTATATAGAAATGATAAATAGGTTTTTAAAGAAAGAAAAAAGAAACTTTTTACAATAGCCAAAGTAACATAAAATACCAAAATAAGAGAAAGACCTGAATGACAAGAACTTTAACTCCTTGAAGAAAAAAACTGAAGATATCAGAAAATGAAAAACTTCCCATGCTCTTAAATAGGTAGGCTTACCATAGTAAAAATGACACTTACCAAAAGTAATCTTCAGATTCAATGCAATCCCCATCAAAGTCCCAACACAATTCTTTATATAGATCTCAAAAGAACAATTCTCAGTTTCATATGGAGAAACAGAAAACCCAGATAGCCAAAAACAATCCTATACAATAAAGGACATCTGGAAGCATCACTTTTCCTGATTTAAATCTTTACTGTAGAGCTATAGTAGTAAAACAGCATTGAATTGGCTTAAAAACTAAAATGCTGACCAATGGAATCAAATTGAAGACCCTGACATTATTTCACGCACCTATAAACACTCGACAAAGAAGTCGAAATTGTGCAATGGAGAAAAAGGCATCTACAGCAAATGGTGCTGGTCTAACTGAATGCCAACATGTAGCAGAATGCAAATAGATACATATTTATTGCTCTGCAAGTCTCAAGTTCAAATGAATCAAAGACCTCAACATAATTTCAGTTACACTGAACCTGATAAAAGAGAAAGTGGAAACTATCATTGAACACATTGGCACAGGAAACTGCTTCCCAAATGTACCAGTAGCACAGACACTCAGAGCAACAATTAATAAAAGGAACCTCCTAGATCTCAGAAGCTTTTGTAACATAAAAGTCATGGTCAATAAGACAAAACAACAGCATATAGAATGGGAAAAGATCTTAACCAATCCCAATTCTGACAGAGGACTGATTTCAAAATATATAAAGAACTCAAGAAACTAGAGATCCAAAACCCAAATGACCCAATTAGAAAATGGAGTGCAATTCTAAACAAAGAATTCCCAACAGAAGAATGTCAAATGGCCAAAATATATTTAGGAAAGTATTCAACATCTTTAGCCATCAGGGAAATACAAATTAAAATGACTCTGAGATATCATCTTACTCCTCTATCAGAACAATTAAAGTAAAAATCACTTATGATAGTCCATGTTGAAGAGGATGTGGTAGGAATGTAAACTTGTACAGCCATGCAGAAAATCAGTCTAGTGGTTTCTCAAAAAATTAGGAATAAGCCTTCTCATTACCTAGCAATACCATTCCTGGGCATCTACCTAAAAGATACTCACCACAACTCAAGGATACTTACTCAACTATGTTCATATCAGCAGTATTTCTAATAGCCAGAACCTAGAAAAAACCTAGATGCCCCTCAACCAAAGAATAAATAAATGTGGTACATTTACACAACGGATGATTACTCAATAATAGAAAAATGATATTATGAAATTTATAGGCAATTATATGAAATGGAAAAAAATTATCCTGAGTGATAACCCAGACCCAGAAACACAAACATGGTATGTCCTCACTCATAAGTAGTAAACACATAGCAAAGGATGAAGAGGCTAGATTCTACAACCCCAGAGAAAATAATTAGAGAGGAAGACACTAGAAGGGATTTACCTGGATTTCCCCAGGAGGGGGAAATGGTTAAGATCTCCTAGGTAAACTGTAAAGGGGGTGTAGATGAGAAAGAACAGGGGGTGGGAGCATGGGGGTTCAAGAAAGCCAAGTTGAAGGAGGGACAGAGAGATGGCAATGAAAGAGATATTGTGATAGTCTATCATGAGTTTAGGTAGAAACCTGATGGTAGAGAAATTCACAGGTACCCACAAGGATTTCCCAGTTCAGTCTCCTAGCTATTTGGAGACAGTGCCTGAATTAGCCTTTCCCTGAAGTCAGGTTAGTGACTACACTAATTGTCATCATAGAACCTACATACAATAACTGATGCCGACAGATGCAGATACCCACAGCAAAACACTTGGCCAAACTCCTGAAGTGAGTGGAAGAAGCAACTAGAGGAGCAAAGGAGGTCGAGAGCACAATAGATAAATCCAACGAGACAGCTGACCCAAACTAATGGGAGGTTAAAGACTCTGGACCCACAGCTGAAGAACTTGCATGAGACCAAACTAGGCCCTTTGTATGAGGGTGACTATTCCACTGATCAAGCTGTTAATGGGCCCCAAGCTATAGGACGAGCTTTTTAGATCTCACTTCCTATGATGGGATGCCTGGCTCAGCCTTGATACAGGGAGGAAGGCATGAGTCCTGCCTCAACTTGGTATGTCAGCCTGTGTTGACTACCCAAGTGAGGCCTTACCCTCTGTGAGGAGTAGATGGGAGGTGAGGTTTGGGAAAGGGGAGGGAGAAGAAACAGTACAGGTTATATAAAAGAAATTAAGATAAATAAACAATTTTTTTTTAAAAAAAAGAAACACAGCTCAAAAAAAAAAGAAAGAAAGAAATTAACAGAGAGCCACAGAGGACAGCAATTGGCGTCTATGAATCTGATTTTAAAAATAAAACTTCAAAGTTAAATGCTGTTATCATATTTTAGGGTGATATTTCCTGAGCCACAAAATTATTATGATGAAAATCAACACAGATTACTGGCAATATCTGTACCTTCCTCCAAGGCACCAAAATAGAAACCTTCCATTTATTACTGTATCGTAGGCTACTTAATACATGCTGTGTGTTCTTTAGTTTAGTAGGAAAGCTCCAAACCTCAGCCTTTTGTCATTTAGCCAAGTTGAACTCCATTTAAACTCCTTGAAATGAGTCAATATTTGCCTAAATGGGCAGTTAGTATACTCGACTGGTAGTTCAAGAGGAGAAAATGCTTCTTTGAGTAAATAGTTTATGAAATACACATCAAATATAAATTTTAGCATGTGTAAAAATTAATAAATAAGTTTAAGGATATTGTAGAGTATGGGAACCTTTGAAACTGGACTGAATTTATTTTTGAATTATGATATAGCTACAAGCCTTAGTAATGGTGGAACTGAACGTGGTTGTTTGAAAGAAAATGGTCCCCAAAAGCAAAGACATTAATTATTAAGAGATCTTCTTTATTCATGAATAGAAAAAGACAGAAGTCCATTCTCTATAAGACCTGGGTATAAACATATTTCTTGAATAATTATTTACAAATTTAATCTTTTTAAATCACCAATTGTAAGTTCATGAAAATATATCTAGTTTATTAGGGAAAAGTAAGAGTAAAACCATAATAAATAAATAAATACATACACACATAAATAAATAAATAAATAAATAAATAAATTTTAGATAACTTTACCAAAGGCAGATAATTTAAAATTTACATGAATTCAGTATAAAAAGTTTTCAAATTAATGTTGACATGACACTGACCTGGGGCATATTTATGGAAAATATAGCCATTCTCTCCTGTATCTCTTCTCTCAATTTCTGTTGCAAGAACAAAGAACAAAGACATAAAGGTGTCAAGAAAAATATTAAAATTAATAAGAAATTATAGATGATTCCAAACCACACTATAGGACAAAAACACCAGAATGATATCAGAAATCTTGTCAAAATTTATCCATAAAAAAGAGCACAGGGGAATATATTGAACAAAAATAGCATTCAGCCATATCAATACAACTTAATTATTGGCTTTTGTAATTCATGGAGAAGGAAGAATACTTACAATTGTGAAATAATACAAATCATTCCATCAAACAGTACTGTAAAACATAATTAGAGAAAATTTCTACATAGAAATCTCAGAGTAAAATTATCCATGACAACACAGAGATTGGCCATTTTACATATGGAATAATAATAAAGGGAGCTGGAGACAGATTGAAAATATCCAAAACGATAAACCCAAAATGTACTATTTCCAACTAGAGGAACGAATCATAGAGCTAGTAATTTATCCAACTAGAATATATCTTTATTAAAAAAACAGAAAATAAAACCCAACACTCATACCAAATACAGTGATAAATAAAATCTCAGTAGAAACATAAATGTATGAGATATTGTTCAGGAAAATTTTGTGATAAACTCCTAAAGGATCTAGAAACAGAGAAAAGGGCACATGCGTCACACATGGTCAACAGTAAGGAACACAGAGAAAAATGTAGTATTAGCAGGAACACATTGAGGAAAGGAAGATGTATATATTCTTTCAAGTCTTATTTATTCTAGACCAATAAATGTGGCCTAGAAAAATTTTTATAAGTAATATAAAGGAGATACTGGTAGGGCACAAAGATATCCTTTGTAATGATAATAATGTGATCACACAAAGAATTTGTATAAGTCAACATGGGAATCTCACAGAATTCAGAAGGGATTTAAGTGATATTGAAAACTATAAAACACACAGTCACTAGTTTTTTAAAATATCAATAATGACAATTTCAAAAATAAATTTGTGAATTAGCTCTAATGTTGCTTCAAAAGTATCTAGAAATAAGACTAAGTAATGAAGTAAATGTCTTCTGCAAAAGCAACTAGTGCATTTAGTGAGCAATTTGTAAGACTACTTAAAAGTATGAGTTTTAAAATACTCATCCTTAGTAATTAAATTACAATGTCAAAACCAAAGTTTAGAGATTCTCACCTTTGTAAGAATGTTTAATATTAAGTCATGGTGAAACTAGTCATGTGAGAAATGCTTTCAATCCCACCATTTCAGAAGCAGAAGAAATGAATTTCATTGAATCCATGACAATCAGTTTCATGTTTGCCAGAACTATATAGTTAGGCCCTGTCTCAAAAGTACAATGAAAACTGAAATGAATGGTAACACATACAGGCATGGAAATGCAAATGTGGGATCCTTACTGCTGGTAGGAATGCTGCAAAATGGTGCAAAAGAGTGAATTCACTCATTGTGGTTTCAAAACGCAATGTTTGTTACCTACCACAGTTAAAATGAGTTCTCATTGATAACTCAAGTCTCTCACACATGGGGTTACTGATATACTGTTTACAAGAGAATGAAAAAGCCCAGATTCCAAATGAACAGATTTAAGGTAAGAAGTAACATTTAGAAACATAGCATTAAAATTAATAACATTGAAAATGACAATGAGTGAATGTTGATGACGATGTGAGATCCTCTATGTTGTCATATGTTGCATATAGTTATAGTACATGACACTGCACAGAGGAGCATGAGATAGGAAGGGATCTCACAGTGGAATTAGGAATAAAGAAAATGCTGAGTATTGGAGGACTGGCAATGGTTGCATCATGAATGGCAGATGAAACACATTTGCCCTTGAGCAGGGAGCTTTACAGGGAAAGCAAAGAGAAGCAGAATGTGCCCTTGAGGCAGAAGAACATTACTATTTTCTTCATATGGCTTATGTAAAGCAATAGTGTTGAGTTTAATCACAGTATCTCAAGTTCACAGTTCAGGAACAAGAAAGTTAGGCCAGGGTAAAGATGTGTATTCTCAGTATAAATATAGAAAACTATCTCCAATATCATGACAGTCACAATCACTAATCAGTTCTTCCTGAAAAAAGGAGTGAGGGGCTCTAAAATCTTACATTATTGGACAATGATGTCAAGTCTTCCAGTTGAAGAAGCTATCTACAATACAGTATATGAATCTGAACAAATCTCATTTAATTCCAGCTGACAGATCCAGGGCATGTTTGCCATGCTGTCTTGGAGAACAAAATAATCATTTCATGGCACAGCCTATATTGCAAATAACATCCTTTTTTTAATCTGGTCAACTTTTTGTCAACCTAATTAGAGCCATTCCCATAGTTATCCACGTAGACCATACTTTGTTCAGTGAGGTAAAGTGTACTTTTCTGAGTTCCCAATACTTAGACAGACGGAGCAAGCACAAGCACTTCCTAGAACTCTGAGATGAGCCGCTGCTTTGTCTTCAGATGAGTATTTAGGAGCAGTATGAAGAGCTGAACAAAATGAAATTACAAAGGTTGTATCTCTGTGTCGTAATTTTGCTTTCAAAGAATAAGGTAGATGTAGAGAGAAAATAAAAGAAGTGTTTATGCCCGACTTAGTAAAGTGATTATAGCACATACAGTGCAGTACTTGTAGCTGAGTAAATTTTTGTGCTTATAGTTCAGTGGGTAGAGAACTTTTTGAGTAGAGTAGTTCAGTGGGGAGTGTTTGCAGCTCAATAGATAGAGGGCTTGAGTATATTGGGTATATATATATTGGGTTTTCTGCTTGTTCTGCCCTGTGATCAGTGCTTGAAGTTGAGTAATTGTAGTATTTATAGTCGGTGGGTAACTTTTACAGAGTTCCCATTTGAGTTCATAAAAAAGCATCCCAATAAATAACCAAGATACAAAGTAACAGGAGGTACTGTAATAAACATACAAAAGTACAGAAACCACCCTCACAGCCATGTTAAATAGTGTTAGTCAGGCCCTCTCCCGGCTTCCATGCTCTGAGTGCTAACGTGCCCTGGCCCCTTTCTCCAAGTGTTCTACTCTCTGACTCCCTCTCCCTCTCTCTGTGTGTGTATGTATGTGTGTGTGCTGCATTTTGTCCAGACCTACATTTAAAGCAACATAGAACAGAATTAATCTCTCCCCCCTCTCTCTACATCATAATCCTGGCTCTTTCCTTCTTCATCTTGAGTCCCTGTCTTACATGGGATTACTATTACTGTGAGAAAACACCATGACTAAATGAAACCCTCAAGAGAAGGGTTTATTCAGTTTACATTTCATATTACTGCTAATATGAAGGAAGACAGGAAAGAAACTCAGCACAAATAGGACAGAGACCTAGAGGCCAAAGCTAATCTTTAGGACAAAGTGTTTAAAATTATTTTTAAACTGAGTGTAAATGTGTGTTGGGGGTGTGCATGCGGGGCAGTGGGAGTAAGGGCTTCCCACTATAATATGTCTACTTGTCTAAAATGAGGAGGTGATGGAGGCTTAAGGCCTCACTGCTGTATCATGAGGTTCACTCTCTGCTCTTCCTTCTATGCCTGTTCTCCATGTCTCCATTTCTTGTCATTTAAATACCTAATATCTTGAACAGGACAAAAAGCCTGCACCCTGTGCCTAGGAGTGAAACATGACCCTAGTGTGGACCTGGTTATAAGGGGAGTGAGGAGGCACCTGGTTTTGGCAACCTTGCCCTTCTCCAGTTCCCGGGGCCATAATAAAAACAGTAAAAAGAAAAACAAACAAAAACCTCATCCAGCCAGACACCACGGTCTATTACCTTATTTGGCATTTCCTCCTTCTGAGGCCAACTACCAAGGTTCAGCAGTAAGACCTTTTGCTTCACCAAATTAAAATGCACATCCTAGGCCTTTGTAATACAGATCTCCCATTTTTTCTTCTTAAAAAATTATACCTGCAAAAACATTTGCTCTAATTTCTCTGCCTGAGTAAGAAGCCTCTCCAACCCCCCCCCCCCCCCGCCCATCTGTTTAATAAAGAATTTCTTTTTAAAAGCAATCTTTGCCTGTGGTTTGTGCCTCATCCAGGGTTTAGGAGGAAGTTGAATCTCTTCAGGGAGAACAGAGCCTTTTATCTAGAAAGGGGCTGCATTACCACCTGATAGGCCACGAGGAGGGAAAGGCTTGGAGTAAAGACGTCCAAATTGTGACCCAGATTTATAAGGCTATTTTTTTTTCTTGTCCATTTTTCTAGTGAGACAAGTTGTACCAGAATATGACCTTGACTCTCCAGCTTTCAACTGCTTTTGCAGGTATATACCATCCTGTCCTAGATCCAAGTATCTGATCCAGTTTTCTGTACATGATAGGCAGTACCCAGGTAAAGGAGCTACATCCTAGCCTCTCTTGCATATTTCAAAAGACTGGAATTAGAAGCAGATTTGGGTCTTTCCTTTTTATTCACTGTTACATTCCCCTCCCCTACAAATGCTGTTTTCTGCCCCAGAATAAAATTTGCCTAACTGACCAGCACCATCCCTAGCTCCTGGCAGTACTACCACATCCCTGGATGCTCGGGTCTTGCTTCTTCCTTACCTTGGCACCAGGCCCTGCCGAGAAATGAGCGATAGAAATCCCAGCAGTATCAGTGTGACTTCTCCCTTCACAGGCTACCAGAGAAAAGCTTCAAGCTCATACACACAGGTTCAGACTGTTCTACGGTGTCAGGGGTAGACAGTTGCAGCTGGTCTGCTGGATGCTACTCCTGAATGCGAAGCAAACTGAGGGAGGGGCCAGAGAGTTGATTCTCAGTTAAAATGAAGATTTCCTGAGCATAAGGAAGTACTCTCGTACTCTCTACAGTCACACCCCCACCCCCCCACCCCCCAGGCAGATAGGTTTTTGTGTAAGAGTCATTCCCAACCACCTCGCTCTGTCCTACTGTGAAGGTAAAGCCTTGGCAGCTTGCCCCTGGTCACTCTGGATGCTCCTTCCCAAAAGCCTCCCTTATTTTACCTATTGTCTTATCTGTTGTCTCAAAGACTCCCTTTGTCCAGTCAACTGATGGGGTGAGAAGCCCGGAAGGTCTCCTGCTGCTCATGCTGTCTGTGGTGAAAGCCTGTGGCTAGACTCCCCGGGGAGAAAAGATCAGCAGTTTACAAGACAGAGACTCAGCCTTTCCTGTCCAGGTGTCTGCTCCCACAGGTTGGAGCCATTCTACTGATATCCCCTTATAGATGTACCTTCTGCCCGTCGGTGGTCTGCACAGGCTCTCAAGGCCTTTCCCAAGGTGCTTGGTTGTGGGAAGGGTCCAGGTATTAGGGAAGCTTGACCCACTTTAATTGCCGTTTCTGGATCTTTTTTGAGCTCCCAGAGGAGGAGGAGAAATGGGGAAAGAGCAGGAACAGAAAAGGAAGATTCATAGGTTCTTTTTCTCCCAAGAATGTTTTGGAAGCTTCTGGATACCCACAGCGGTGACCAGATGCTGGGTGGTGGGAATGTGTACAGTGGCATCTCCTCCCTTTGTGGTTCCTTACCAAGCATGCTTTGCAGTGACTAGGACAGCTGGAGAGGTTCAGTTACTATTTCAGATGTGTTGGGGCCTGTGCAAGTCTTCACAGTGAGTGGTCATGGTGGAACTTTTGCTTCATTGGCTCTTGTTCCTGATTTAATTGCCCCTGGAGGACCTCCACTTCTGTGTTCTGGGGTTCCTCCCACCCGCCCCCCCCAGTCCCTGGGTGGCACTGTACAATTGTTTCATTAGTTTATACAGTTGGGAACAGCACAGAGAAATCGTTGCTGTTCTCTTTAGATTTTCTTCTTCCAAATGTTGAAACAGGTCTAGTTAACAATCTACCCGCATATAAGTACACAAACATTGTGTGCATTTTCTTAATCTAGTTAGCTATTGTACTCTAGTCATGAGACCACCAGAGACACAACTCTCCGAAATGCAAAAGCAAGGTTTATTGAAAAATGCAAGTCATGATAAGGACCTCTGTCAGGCTCCCAGGCCCTCGGCAAGCTGGGCTTTTAAAGGCAAAAACCACAAGGTTATACATGAATTAGGAGTCTTAGTATGGATACAATCTTATTAGCTCATTTTGGAGAACTTTCCAGATTTCCTCGGTTATCTTAGGCAACTGTTTGTCACTCTTCTTTAGACTATCTCTTGGGTTGGGACATTCCCTGGCTACTGAGTGGTCCCAGACTATCTCCTATATTGGGGCATTTCCTGGTTAATTAGCTGCTATCAGATAGCCCCTAAACTATCTCCTGTTTGTACCTTGGTCCCAGCAGAACTTAGGCAGGCCTGTCTCAAACTGGGGTCAAGAAACATTTGCTCAAAAATAAAGGTGCTTCTCGGGTTCTTCACTATAATTCTGGATTTTTTTTTTCAAGATGTATCATTGGGTTTTGAGCCACCTAGGTGAGTTGTCACCTACAGTTCAGAAAGTCTAACTTTCCGTTGGTTGAAAAAGCATTGTTTGAATATTTTCCACTCTTAATTTCACTTCTCATTGGAGTTTCAATATCTTTTTATATATGTTTGTTCTCACATCTTGGGACTTAAAGCAGTATTAACTTTGCCTCTGATTATATTAGGTCATTTAATGAAACAGGTGAACCTAAGTATTTTACAAAATTCAGTCATTGTGTTCATGGTAATACATGATCTTTTCATTCATAGACGTCAGAGGAAGCGGTGGAAAACTTTGCACTTTAGGCAGAAATCACTCACCTCATGTTCCTCATCAATCCTCTCTATTCCAACAAGGAAAGTTTCCTATAAGAGTTGATATCTAATACTTCAGATGAAAGTATTTTGTTGTATTTTTAAAACTTCATAGATGTGGGAAAATTGAGGTTTCTCATGATTCTTAGTGGGAGTGATTGACAGGAACAATACACTATTTGATCCTAAATATCTGCCACAAATTTAAAAGGAAAGGGACACTATGGACAAATGAAATAATGTGACTGTATTTGTAGGCCTTGGACAAGATTCACTGTCAGAGTCCAAAAGAACCTTCTAAGTTAGATAAGAGTAAAAGCTCAAATAGGTGTCTTTCCACCCCTCAGGAATGTAAGCTGGCCTTGCTGGACACGAGTATTGGAATGACCAAGGTGTTAAAGGAGGCTGTCTAGGTGTTCTGCCTTTCATCAATAATATTCTCAACTTATTGCTATGGGATTGTTAATTTTTCAAAACTTTTTTGAGTACTGTATGGGTGTATTTTTAGAATGAGCATTTTTAAAGGTCAGGGAATAACTCTGACAATTAGGTTTCTGAGAACTTTTACTTCTGCAGAACCTTTTTGTTGGCCCTGCCTTAATTTCAAAACTCTTTTGTTGGGTGTTGCAAACATCTTCATGATTGGGCAGTATGGGGCTAGATAGTATCCCTTTTATCTTTGCAAGATAAAGTGGTCATGATCATTAAGAACCATGATGCTGAACAGTATGCCTGGAAGTCCTCTGTTGATAGATCCTTCACAGTTTATGCAGACTGCAATGAGCTGGGTTTGAGCATTGTGCTTGGTTGAATTCTCTGAGAAAATCAGATGTCTTCAGCATTAAGTTTTAAAATGAACTAGTTGAAGTTTTAATTTCATGTCTTAATATTTGATTATAATTCATATTTATATAGGTGAGCCGGTTGACTGTGAACCAAAGTGATCCTTCACCTTATAAAAACATCAGGCAGGCTGGGTGGGCAGTGGTGATGTAGCATCCAGGAGGCAGAGGCAGGCTGACAATGTGAGTTCCAGGCAAAGCTGGTCTGTGGAGTTAGTTCCAGCACTCCCAGGCTACACAAAAAGCCCCGCCTTGAAAAACAAACAAACACACACACAAAGGAAAAAGAATACCAGACAGAGCACTTAGGAATGGCTCAAGGAAGTGTTAAAGAAACAGTTTATGGGCCGAACATTAACTGTCTATGTGAGTATGGGCTTGGCAGTCTGAGGAGGCTGGTGTCTTGGGTCATGGCCTCTGGGATTTGTGGTGATTTAGTTGGTGAAGGAAGGTGAAGATGAGAAAGAGGAGGAAGATAAGGGAGAAGCCTAAGATTGAAGATACAGGAACAGATGGGAAGAATGACAGTGTAAAAATAAGACAAAGAAAACCAAGACCATTAAAGCAGTTATGGGACAAGCAAGGCTATATCATGTGATCCCTCGTATCTAGAAAGGTTTAGATTATTCCCAGATGACAATTTCCAATGGCCTTGTGTCATTACCGTGCTGCATTATGATAGTTATCAGAACTCCTAAACAGGCAACATGGAGCCTATCTATACTGTCCAGGCTCTACAATGGGGTACCTGAGAAATCAGTTCTTCCCTCCCCACTGTGGAAGCCATCAAGCACAAGGCTCAGGTTGACACACATGACAAACTCTCAAAGACCTGGTGCTATTGCTGTGTAAAACTGCTCTGGTCTCCTCTGCTTTCTCCCATGAGGATACCAAGACCCCCTTTTGACCCCCTTGAACTGTATCAGTGCATGATCAAGATAGATCTTGGTGAATTAGGAGGTTTGTGAGCTACAGGTGGTAAACTGTGGACCTGACTGAGCTCTTGAACAAAATTAGTGACATCTGGCTCAAATATTATGTTTTCTTTTTAGGCACTGATCACAATGAAGTGACAGCAGAGGATCCCAATGCTGCTGTTCCTGAAGAGAACCCATCAGGCACTTGAAGGTGCTGGGAATGTTTCTCATATGGAAAAGGCAGATTCCAGACCACTCTGTGTCATGGCTTATGCTGAGGTGTCCTGTGCCTCCCCAGCAGCATTAACTGGCTTTAACACACCTGGCCTTTTTGTTTTTTAATTCAGTGGACCTTCTCTTTTCTGTCCTACTGCCTTAAGACAGGAAAAACTCCTTCCGCAGTATAGAAGGTTGGATATTGTGTATTGTATTTTTATTTCTTTTTTTTCTGACATTAAAATTATACAAATGTTTCAGTGTGTTTAGTCCTGCCCTGATTGTAAAGTAAAACTCAGAATGTGTGATCTTTTCCTGAGTTTTACTGGAATGTTATGAGAAAGGCCCTTGTCCACTGTTTTTTACTCTGAATATGGCCTTTTGAGACTGTATGAGCCAACCAAAACACAAGGCCATGTCACTGCAAGAGTTTATTCAAATACAAACAAAAGATGACATTTTTCAATTATTAAAACTTGCACTAGGAACACAGTGACTCACAGTAGACCTGGTCAGGGCTATCATTTCTGGTAAAACAGTATTTTTAATAGCACTAAAGAGATATGATTATATTTTAGAATTTTCTTTCTGAATCATTTTCTGGTAGTTTGAGGAATGGGTGATAAAGGTAGCAGACAAGCAAAGAGCATTGTGCCTGGCAGAAAAGTCAAGATCTCAGAAATGCAATTGGGCTGTATATCTGAATTACATCTGCAATAGAGTCACAGTTATCACCTCCATGTAGTAGCTCAGAAGAATCAGCTTAGTGAAAAGGTGCTTATGACAAAGGGAGGCTGCCGTCAGGGCTCCAAAGCTCTACTGTATTCAGTGATACAGAAAATTATTTTGCCTTTAAGCCAGCATCTCTGAGAAACTACAGGAAACCAGAATGATGAGTGTTCTGCCCAGAGAATAACCCCCAGAGAGACCACCAAGGCCAGGAGTTCCCAAGTTGAGAATACATGTATCTTTTATAGGCAAAAACTGTGAACTCGGGTAAAATGAGGACACGGGTTTGGGTCGATAGCTAACTTGGTCTTTGGTCAGGGTGAGTCAGCATGGTGTGGATTTCTATTGACTGCTCCCCCCCCCCCGGGGGGGGGGGGGTTTGGACCATTCTTCAGTTAGGGTAGGGCCCAGCCCAGATGTTCTTTTGAATAACATGTTTTGCAAGTTTCTTGGAACTAAGGGGGATTTAGGCAGAACTTTCCTCCACCTATTTGCTAACATGGCTGCTGATTCTAAGATGGAGAAACTTTTGGTTCCTCAATGAGAGCAGTGATTATGATTGCAGCTCTTCATCCCCTCTGCCTTCTTGAGCGACTGTACCAGGAAAGTTCCCAGTCGTCTCCTTGCTCTCTGCTTCAGCACAGCAAGACAAATAAAGAGCCTTTTTCTCCTTCTCTTAGGGGTCTTGGCAGGTTGGGCAGAACCTCCTGCCAGTAGAGGAGCAGTCCCCTGCCCAGTCTCACAGGTAACCTCTATTCCCTAGAATATAAAGGCAACACAAGCAACTCAACTCATTCCTAATTTGCACAGACATATTCCTCTGTCACACCTGAGTTGGCTCCTGAGATTTCTCAGGGAGTGTAGGCCCTAGGCTTCCCATTACCATACCATGAATCAACTTGATGCCCATCCTGCCCTTCCCAAGACACCCCCCCCCCAGTAGGAATTTCTGGCCCAGCCTAGCACCAAGGTCAGAACCAGTGGTCCCAAATAGTGACACAAAGTTTTATATTAATTACAAGCTGATTGGCATATGTCTCAGATTTATTACTTGCTAATTTATTCTTAAACTAATCCATGATTAGCCAAGTAGCTTAGTACATTTTCTCAGAGCAGCATTTTTTATTGGAACATTAATTTTTCTTATTAATAAGACAGATATTTTATAGTACTTTTTTAAAATTTTGTAAATTGGTATATATGAGCCAATGCAAAATGCAAATGGGAACATGTATGTGATTTCTTACACTGAAACATGCTCCTTGTACACCTTAGAAACAGAACTGGTCTAGAGAGAAAACAAGATGTCCTCGTGACTAAAGAACAAGCTGATTTGGTATCAATTAGACATCCCTCATCATTTTATATTCCTGTAAAAAAACAGGCGTATTCCTTTTTTATTCTAAAAAAAGTGATCAACCTAAACAAAGTAATATCCAACATTTCAGACAGTGCACTGTATACTTAAGAAAATACATAAATCAATATGCAACTAAAATCTGTAATCTCTTGGTTTTTGCTTTGCTTGGTTATTATTTGCTTGTGGTTTCTGTTTGTTTGTTTGTTTTTTACCCAATGTGTGGGGCCTACACTTTCCAATCTACCTGAGAACAAAATACAACAATGGAAACACAGGAACCTGAGACATGTCAACACTATAAGCCATAAAGTTACATCAGAACACTGCACTACTGTATACTTGTCAAAAACAGAAAGATGGGCTGTCCCAAAAATGAGATGCCAATTCTGTGAACAATGGCAGGTTCTTTGCTTTGTTTGTTTTTTGTTTTTCTGTATTTTTTTTTCTAAAAAGAATAACTAGAACAACTTTTCAATGACGTGCTAACTGCTTCTCACCCTTTGATATGGTCACACTATGTTCAGGATGGGTACTATGGGCTTGGAATAGATGCACATTATAAAATTCTTGAAAAAGGATGTTCATTGCAGCTTTTTGTCTTGGCTAAGTGCGAAGGGACAATGCTCGATAATGAATTTTCCTTTACATATCAGTCCATTCCCCAAAGGCCCCCATATTGCAAAGGTCCTATAGGAAGTGAAAATAAGAACGAGAGAAATACATTTTCAAATAACAGTCAACACATTTCCCTGAAATAAAGTTTTCCACATAATGTAGCAATAGTAAAAATGCACCTTGTAAAACCCAAAAGTACTGACTGAAAATGTTATATAATATGTATTATATAGATAGATTTGTCTTTTCTGAGGCCACCTTTCCATAAGGGACTGTTATTTGGAGTCTGGAGCCTACCCGAACATAGGGTAGGAGTTCAGGTTTCTGTCCTTCAGAACTACTTCTGAGTATCCTCAACACTTCAGTGACAAAACCCTGCTTAGCTTTAAAGAACGCACATGGCAAAGTGACTCCTCCCCTTCCTCCAGGTTCCAGTCTAAGATACGTTCAAGGTTCAAGATTTTAGTAGCTACGCGGTATGGCTACCATCACGATGTGGGATGAGAAAGTTTTGGCAGATATGTTTTTAATGCTGAGGAAAGATGAAAAACACTCACATTTGAGTTTTAATTAAGTAACTGAAAATCTCGACATGATGTTTTTCCACCTCTGCTCTGACCTTTTTAGAACAATACAAGCCCTTCTCTTGTTCCTCCTGCCTTTGTCAAACCAAATCTGGAGGAATGAGGGCTGCTCAGGGATTGGAGCTGGAAATCTTAGGACAGGAGTCCCAGCACGACAGTGTCTGTAATACACAGTACATGCAGGCCACATCCTACTGCCTTCCAGAGTAAGCACAAAGGAAAATAAAAACAAAAACAACCCCCCCCCCCCAATTCCTGTCCCCTTTAGTCAGTCACACAGCACAGGGACTTGCTCTCTCCTGTGCATCAGTGAGCAGTAAGGCCAATTGAGAAAGGTGGATGGAGCTGTTTGCAGTAGAAACAATCAGAACAGGACTGCTTACCTTATCTCTCCCTGCTTTCCCTCCTGTGGCAACTCAAATTTGTCCACTGCCATAAAATGGAGACACCTCACCTGGTGAATAGGGCAACTTGGAAGGAGGAGATTTCCCACCGCAAACCTTTCTACACAGCATGAGGTAAGTAACCTATACTGAGCCGCCTATAGACACAGAATTAAAGACAGAAAATTGAAAATCTCATTGCTATATGACACACCTCACTTGCAGATAACCCTGTACAGTAAAGAAAATCCACAGTTGGAGTCACCAACTACTTTTCTAGGCTTCACTGCTCTACGTATTGAAACATGGGCAGCAGCAAAGAGTTTTCATTTTCACCCAAATCTTATGACAACAGAGAAGAATGCATCATGGAGACACTAAATTCTGAACTATGACATCTAAACTGTGATAGTTTTTCTTTTATGCGACTGAATTTGGAACAGAAAGCAGTCACCATCAACACAAAAACAAAAGAAAGCAGAAAAAGGCAATAATAGAGAAAAAGTCTTAGGAATCCAAGCAGGTCAATTCCAAAGAGCGAGAGGTTTGGGGAGGGAAAAGATTGATTTGCCGAAAAATAAATGCGTAAGAAAGAGGGAAGAAGGAAAGACAGGAAAAGTGAGGAAGAAGGGCACGGAATCCTCTGTGATCTACTGAAACCCAAGTTTCATTTGGTGGGAAGAAATAAAAATTACAAAACCAAAACCCAAACCAAATTCAAACAAGATAAAAAGAGGTGCCAAACAGCAGAGCATACTTTTCAAAAGACTTTTTTGTTGTTGTTGTTTTTACATAGCAGATCCCAAGCCTTCCCAGTCTCACATCTTTCTGCCCACTCAGAAAACACACGAGCTTCTCACAAGTTCCATATCCTTGTCTACGATCTAAGCAGGACAGCTGGACACCTCATTGAAACAAAAAGGCTAATCTAGATGAAATTCTCTTTCTTCTGAGTTGTTCTTTCCTCCTTCTGCAATGATTACAGCTGTGTCTGTGTCTGCTGCATCATCGGCTCCTTTGGATTCATGATTGAAAGTATTGTAAAGATGGAGTTTTCCTTGCCTGAACAAACAAAGCATGGCAAAGATGACCACAGCTACGACACTGCCAATCACTGTCCCAATAGCAACTTCGCCTGCTCAAGAATCTGTGACGATGGTAAGGATGGTGGTGGTGGGAGGAGAAAGAGTTGTGTGGGGGAGTGGGGTGTGGGGGGGTGAGTGTCGTATACATACTGCAAATAGTCTGAATGAGCTTTCCCCCACCACGTTAGAAGCATTGCAAAGGTAAGAATTGTTATCTGTTTTGTCTAGGTTATTGATGAACAGGTTTGACTCAGACAGTATAGCATGTTGAGGCATTTCATCATCGACTCTCACCCAAGTTACCAACACTGGCTGGTGCTTCCTGATGGCTTCACATGTTAACTCAAGCACATCCCTTCCTAGGTTAGGCCTTGTAGAGGGCAAATCATCTGGACATGCATTTGCAGCTTATACTGCACTTCTAAATTCCGCTGGGTCTGCAGGTTTCCAGTACCCCCAGGGTATTCCACCTGACAGATCACGGGTACCCCGTTATCCTCCTTGTATACCTTTAGCATCAGCTGACTGGTCATAGTATATATGTCGGACCACTCTTCCACCTCCGATTTGCCTTTGAGTTTCTTGTTCCCTTTGAACCATCTGTGGTGGCTGGTTTGCTGGCTATGGCAGTGCAGCTGACTTCATTCTCCTCCCCTTCAACTGCTGTGTCTTTCTGGGTATCTATCATCAAGTTACAAGGAGGAGCCAGGACTGTGATGGTGTAGCTCTCCTGTGGGGGTCAGTATAGAGTTGGCACAAGTATCTCCCTTCATCCGAAACAGACATTTTGTGACACTTTGAGTTCACTGCTAGAGAAATTCAGCAGCTGAAACCTGCTGTCCTTCAAAGGCCTGAAGTCCTTGAAGTAAATGGTCTTCCTGTTGGGATTCAGTAGTTGAATCACAGAGTCATCACTCATTGACTTGGCAGCTGATGGTGGCAACCTTTCCCTCATCGAGGTCTATAGTAAACAGATTCTGTCCATCACCTGTGGGGATAAGTGACAACGCAGCCTAGAGGAGAAACAGCAGGAGCCTGAGCCAGAGAAGGGAAGCACTGCCCATAGCCACTGCCTCTGCACCCTGAGATCCGCAGAACTAGCCATGTTAGGTACCTGCCTCAGACTCCACAGCAGCATTTTTATCTGCTTTCCTTTGCTTCTGCCTGGCATCTCTGCTTGTCCTCTTCCCAGAGTTTTCTTAGTCTGGTAGCCCCACCCATACTTCCTGTCTGTCTACTGGTCAGTTTTTTATTAAACCAGTAGGAGGGACACAAATTTATAAACTACAAGAACATAATCTCACAGTGCCCCACCTCATAATTATGCAGTAACATGGGTTCAAAGGGACTGGCAAATGCCTGCACTTTCAGCTTTCTCTGCTGCCCAGCTACAGCAAAAAAAAATAGACCATGAAAGTGTCACAGCTTCTTTCCTGTTCTCCACACACCCCTTAGTACCAAACATGGCTATATCACCAGAGAGCCTGCAAGGCCGGGTCCAGAGGGGAGTCTAGGCATCATTCCCTTGGAAAATCCTGGTATGGAAGATTTACTTATCTTCCACCCTGCTTCATTATAGCCAACCCTTAGCACCCCAGATACAGTTATGACCATTACCACTTAGTGTACATGTCTTGTAACTATCTGAACAAGAGAGGCCCCATAATCTTATAGATGTGAATCTTGAATGACCACCAGGCAGTGACACTCTTAGGAGGTGTGGTCTTGCTGGAGTCTGTGTGGACTTGTAGGGGTGGGTTTTGATTTCTCAGGTGCCAGACCCAGAGTCTCTTTCTGCTGTCTACAGATTCAGATGTAGAACGCTTGGATCCTTCTCCACCAAGTCTGCCTTTGCACCTCCTAGCTCTCCACTATAATAATGGAGTAAACCCCAAACCACAAGTCAGCCCCAATTCAATGAAAGTGGAATTTATAAGAGTTTTCATGTTTATGTTGTCTGTTCCACAACAGGAACCCCAAGACAGAGTCTAGAGTATTTCCTCTTAAGTTAGGTTTCTCCTGTTCTAACAATGACCCTTAACCAATCACTCAACCCATATACTCCTACTGGCTTACTTTGTGTTCATTCCGTTAATGTGCTGTCCCTTTCCTTTCACACCCTATGACTACTTTATATTATAGGTATCGGAATCTTTAGTGGGCCTTCCAAACCATCGTCTCCATTCATTTTGTTTCCCTTTTTCTCTACCATTTCCCTTCCCAACACACATTGCAACTTACAGCTATGTTTATGATATATAGCCATCGCTCTTACAGGAAGCACATGCTTCAAGTTTATAATCATCAGAACCTATGTTGGATCATTTCTTCTTTTCCTCTAATTTGGGATTATACTATCCAGAAGGGAACATTGTTTGAGTCCCAATGGTATCAGCTGTGGCTCCAGCTTCCATGCAGTAGGAGGTGGAGGCCTGTCCAGTCTTCATGCAGTACTCTGCAGTGACTTCCTGGGGATTCCCAGGTCACCAAAAGGCAAATAAGAAATGTGCTGCTTTAGAAAATGGAGGGAAACTGGGATAGTGCCATGAGATGCTGCTGCAAGAACACAGGAAAGCTGCTAGGCAGCACTCTTTCCACAAGAGCTGAAGATCACCAGGAGACTCAGTGAGTCATACTAACTTCCCAGATAGTATCTGGTCTTGGAGTATTACGAAAGCTTCAAAATTTGAGATAAGCACTCCTAAAATCATGCAGCATACACGGGCTATGAGTGGCTTAGAGATAACACAATCTATTTGCCTACTTATGTGTCTGTTTTGCAGGTATAGATGTGTAAATATACAATGTTTTGCATAATTATGTTTGATTAGTTTTAAGACAGGTTCTCATGATTGCCTGTCAGTAAATTCACTGAGTTGACCACGTTTACCTCAGACTCACATACTTCTCCTGGCATTATTCTATGCTAGGATTAAAGGCATGTGGCTTTCACTCCTGTTATGGAGTTCATGTTTGGCCTCCTGGGGCCTGACCTGCTACAGAAACCACCTGACTGGGGCAAAATCCAGCTCAAGGTTTGTCAGCTGGTAAGAAGTAGTTCTGGTTAGGACAAGATCTCATGGAGCTCAAGATGGCCTCAACTTTTTTGCACAGATGAGGAACTTTACTCTTTGATTCTCCATCTTTCATTGCCCAAGTACTGGAATAACATATATATGACACTTTATGTGGTTCTGGAAATTGAATCCAAGGTCCCTTGTATCTTAGGCAAGAATCTTGTTAACTGAGTCACATCTAAATCCTGTAGGAACATCCTTTCCCTAATGAATATGTTCCTGTTATGATTGGAAGGCTTTGCCAGGCAGAGCATATATCTCTAACATCTTCATCCATGTCCTGGGGTGCCCCCTTTTCCATATGCAGCAATAGGGACTCAGCACCAGCCACACAAACAGTGAAAGAGATGCTGTTGAGATTGGAGCTGGTTGCCAGGTCCACAGTTAGACATACATTGAGCATGGATTATCTACCTAAAAACCAGTCTGGATTAGAAGTGGGACCATGATCTACTCCTGAACTTCCATGGCCACATGCAGTGCAGTCTATTCACTGGTGACCTCCTGGTTAGGAATAAAAATGTCATCTATGAAGTTCACAAGGCAGTACACTGATCCCATGCTCTGGAGATAGAGTTTTAACAGATTTGATACTATCAGGGGACTTGTGACTGGACCAGCAAGAGTCAGGTGGTAGATCTGGGGACATCCTGGCTTTATTCTAAACAAGCAATTCTGAAAATGGTTGGCTTTTCTGCAGTGTGGTGACTTTAAGACAGAAAGGGCCTGGGGAAGATTAATATAAAAACAGTTGTTTGCCACGTGCTGGTTATTTTCTTCAATGACAATTCACAACTACAACCTCAAGGGACCCCTGCCAATTGAATTCCTCTAATCCCAAGACTATTAAAATACAAAACCCTAAACCACCCTCAGATCTGAGAGAAAAGGAACCAAAACAGTCTACCATTCCAGCCATGTTATTGAAACTTTCATGTTTGAGAGTTTAGGCTTCCAAGTGACAGCTTCAATCATACACACTCTTCCAGGGTGCAAACACAACCTTGCAAACTATAAATTGTACCTGCCCTCAAGCCCCAGCTAGGATTCTTATGTAAGGTGTCTGGGGAACCAGGAATCTTTCCATCCTATATGCCCAGGGCTCTTGTTTTACTTTGTTAGCTCTCATCTGGTCTGGAATGTCTTTTCTTTCTCTAACCTTGCTTGTAAAAAGAGATTTAGGTTCAAACTTCATAATTTGTCTGTTTTCTAGGTTTGTGAATCTACAACACAGAAAAGCCATCTCACTCTGAGTAGTTTTAATACCTGGATGTGTAGACAAAGGTGCACAGAAGAAATAACAATAGTTCACTATGGCCAGTGTTTAGAAAGTGAATTGTCCCTAATCCAGACTTGTTCCTCTGCCCATGCACAGGCCTGAGAAGTGGCAGCCCACCATTGACCCTGCCCACAGACCTACCTTTTACTATCATTTTTAATTTTATGTAGAGGCCCACCCCTTTGTAATTACCATGACTACTTATGGAGAAGCTTGGGAATCTGGTTCCTAGCCTTAAATCAAAATTGCTTTGTTTTTTGCCCATTCATCCACTCATTCACTCTTCCCTCCTTTTCTATTTCTTTTTTAGTTACTTACATTCCTTCATTCATTTAATCTCATAACTTCAGAGACAGAGATCTTTTATGTTTCTGTGAGTTCAAGTCCAAACTACCAAACAGTAGTAGCCCACACTTTTAATCCTAACTCTAGGATTAAGATGCAGAGTTGAACCCAGAAGTAAAACTGGGTGAAGAAGATATTTAAGCAGGCACAGGCAGACAGACATTGAGGGATTCTGTAGAAGCAACCAGACAGTATGAGAACTCTTGAAGAGTCCTCTGGGTGAGATTTGACTGTGGTCTGATTCCTCTCTTTGATATTCCACCTTTCCTCCAATATCTGGCTTTGAGTTTTTATTAAACACCAACTAGAATTTGTGATTCACTTGGCATCCAACTTTTGGAGCATGAATTCCTAAAAAAGCCACTTGCCAGCCAGAGCAATATAGGATTTTTGTTCTGAGTTAGCCTCCAGGCTTAGGCAGAGCTGTCCACACATGTCACATGTTTCTTCTTCACTTTCATCTTGTAAGTGTTTCAGACAGTGGCCTCCTTCTTCTGGTGGGTTGTGGGGCTCCCCCCCCTTTTGGACATGTCCTTGGGCTGCTACCACACTAGGTAGCTGCCCCACTTTAATCGTCACTGACAACAAGTTTGGTAAGTAAATTAGATCTTCTTAAAAAGGGAAATTTGTTTAAGGTAGTGGAAGGTTTTTGGTCTTTCTTTGACCTTACTCTAGATGATTTGAAATTGGAACCAGTAAAGAAAATGATAAATACAGTAGATAGGATTATCATTTGCCATGGACTGGCTCCATCGGGCAAGGTCAGGGATTCTGGTACTTAGGTAGGCAAGGAATGGCGGTGGACAGACAGAAACACACTAGGCAGTAGTGGATCCGAATGCCAATTTATTAGCAGAACATCAACTCTTTTATAGGCCAAAATTACAAGGAAATAATGCTCACATAATTGCCTCAACAACAATATTCTTATTTCTTAAACAATTCACTTCTTCAATAAATCAACAAAGTACAAACACAGCCCCAAAGGCTCCCAAGAATTCACAAAACCACAGAGACACATGGTACATGAGAAAATTATTAACTCAGTACATGACAGACAGACATGAGTTCATGTAGGAAACCAACAGGCCTTGTGGTCAGTGTTTGAGACCCATCGACCCTCTGCACACTCTCTGGAATTTTTTCTGTGCACCATGGTGCACACCTGGCCATGTTCTTTCTTTACGTACTTTCCTCCTCTTCCCACATTTGCCCATCAAAGTCCCTCTCTATCAATTGGTCCATAGAGAGAAGAGGCCAGCTCTAATCATAGAATTTTCTCCTCCAGGTATCTCTGCGCTTATTAATTTCATCTAAAGGCTTAGTCAGTTGTCTAATAATGCTTTCTCTTTATTCCCTACTTAACACACACCAGGGTGGTCTTACCCTAACTAATTTCTCATGAAAATGAAGGGAGTAATAGGATACTCTTTCTCCTAAATAATTTACTCATCTATTGCCAAATTCATCATATACTCCTGTATAAGGTCTGGAATGGTCGGAGGAAGTTTGTAAGGTCCTTTCCACATAGGTGCTTCCCAGAATCCATTCTTTATAAACCATTGCCACCTGCCATGCATTAATCTTTTGGGAATTTTACAAAGTTCCCTCTGCATGTATTCATCAGAATTCCTACCTTGGATTGGGTTTTGAAGCTTTCTTAAGAAAAGCCACTTGCAAGGTACTAGTTTCTGTTTGTTTCTTCCACAAAAAACTCTTCATTCTGCAGTTGTGTTCTCAAACCCTGCCCCATCTGATTTCCCATTCGGACCCTCCACGTAGCTCTAGTGAGGGGGAACTCAGAGAGTCCAGAAGGCACCTTCTCTTCCGGGAACCCAGGAGTGATGGTCATAGGAGACTGAGCATCTGTAGCAGTCCACTGTGTTCCTGTAAGCTCATGCAGCTAGCAAGGAAAGAAGCAACAGTAGGCAAAGAGAACATCATTCTATAGGGGAGGCCAAGTGTTTCAGGAGACCAACTTTCTTCAAGTTTCTGCCTCAGGTCTGGCAATAAGCCTTCCAGCATGCTATGCAGACTCCACTGGAGATGCCACGGCAACCATTATGATATTTATCATATTGTTTATTATGAATATTATTGGTTTGATTACTTCTGTTTTATTATTTTAAAAGTCAGTGAATGTAAATACCAGAAGAAAGTCTTAGAAAAGCCTGTTAAAAGAGAACACAAAGATATTCAAACCCAAATAGAGGAATATAAATAACCAATCTCTACATTGTCTTATAAGATTAAACAAAAACAGCCCAAGGTTATCAAATAGCCAACATTAGTGTATCCAGTAACTTTAAAGAAATTGGAAAATGATAAGAATTGTACAGTAGTAGGGCTCCTATACAAATGTTAGAACTAAGGAGAGTAAAAGAAGCAATTGTAAGATATATTATCCATTTACCATTTATAAAACAAATGTTAAATTTTTGGTTATGATATAACCTCTAAGGACTAGTTAGATATGGTTACTGGTTACTGCTATTTTGGAGGTTGGACCACTTTTATAGTGGAAAACATGGTAGAAAGATGAAGCTAAAACAGTAGAACAAAGAAGCAGAAATAGAGGCATAGAAATCTTCCAAGACCAACTTCTTGGGGAGGGAGATTATGCTGATATAGAAAAGCCAGCACTATACAATGAGTACACCCTGTATTTATGCCACATAGCAGCATTAAATGAATGGAATAGGATTGAAGAAATAGGAAAGAAAACTGAATAGTTCACAAAAGTAATTCAAAGCCCAAAAGTAGCTTTTACAGACTTTTTGCAGAGATTAACTATAGCAGTAAACAGACTAATACCAAATTCAGAAGCTAGGCAAATAATAAATGAATTGCTGGCTTTTGAAAATACTAAATCACAATGTAAAAAATAAATAAACTATTAAAAGCAAGGTCTGTACCCTTGGAGGATTAGATTCATGAGACAATTAATTTAGAGCAATAACAATGACAATAACTGGGTAGAAGAGGTTATTTCAAGTGAAATGAAAGAAAATCAAAATGTTATATGTTCCGATTGTGGAAGGCAAGGTCATATAAAAAGAAATTATAAACAAGGCATTCCCAGAAACACTCTCTTTGTTAGGAATATTATCAAGAGAATGCCCCACACTTCTGGAATATGCAGAAGGTATGGCAAGAGGAGGCATTGGACCAATGAGTGCACATCAAAAACGGACAGACAAGGTAACTTTCTGTCTTTGGGAAACAGCCCAAGGGGGCTTTCAAAAGCCTTCATATTAAATCCAACTAAATCTTACCTTGCCATCACGGAGGAAACACTTTCACAGAGAAATTAAAGAAAGTAATGCCTACTGTAAAAAACACATGGCTCAGAACAAAAGAAAATCTATAGGAAAGAAAACTAAAAACTCAGGAAAAATTATAAAGTGAATATTTTGGCAAGCTTCTATAAATGAACAAAAGCCAAAATTTAAAATATGAGTAAATGATGTTGTTACTGAAGGTTTATTGGACACAGGGGTGGATGTAACAATAATTTCACCAGAGTCTTGGCATCCAAAGTGGCCCCTTCAGAAGGTAAATGTTTAGTTTTAGGGAACTGGGATGTTATCCCAGGTAAAACACAGTAGAAGATGGCTTTAATGTGTAGGGCTAGAAGGACAGAAAGGAAGATTAACGTCATATAAGGACAACATTGCTATGCATTTATAGGGACAAGACTTTCTACATCAATAAAATCTTATTCTTCCAAACACAGGAATAAACCATAAACTAACATATGTTTCTAGGGAAAACATTATGAGAAACAGTCGCAAAAAATTCAGGTTTTACAGAAACAAGGCACAACAGCTGCTGATCTTTCAAAGACACCCTCATCACTATCTTTAGAATGGCTAACAGAGAAGCCTATATGGGTTCATCAATGGCCTTTAACAAAAGAGAATTCACAGGCCTTAGAGCAGCTGATATAGAAGCAGTTAAATGCTCAGCTTATTGAAGAATCAACTAGCCCTTGGAATTCTCCTCTATTTGTTATTAAAAGGAAATCTTGAAAGTGGAGAATGGTAACAAATCTAAGAGCAGTAAAGAATGTGATCCAGCGAATGGGATCTTTGGAATTTCTTTGCCTTCTTTGTTACCTAAAAATGGCCTATTATAATTATTGATTTAAAATACTATTTCCTTACAATACTTCAAAGAGCACATGACAAAGAAAATTTTGCCTTTAAAATGCCCACTTAAATTAATTCTTGGCCTGTAAAGAGATATCAGTGAAGGGTTCTTGTAGTATATGGTTTCTGGCCCAGACTTTCAGGCCTAGCCTCAAGGTTTAGTCCCGCAGACTCACAGACCCACAGATACACACAGATCCTTACAGTTTTAGGCTGATCAGCCTAAGGCTCAGGCATATAACTTTCTAACTTTTTACCCTTAATCTAACCCATAACTCTTATCCTGTTCAGTCATGCAGCTTGGTACCTTTTCTCAGAGCAGCATAGTTGTCCTCTGCTTCTTCTGGCTTCTCTCTGGCATTCTGCTCTGTTCTGCCTGTTCCTAAAGTCTCCTTAGTCTGGTAGCCCTGCCCACACTTCCTGTCTGCCTTTGGCCAATCAGCGCTTTTTATTAAATCAGTGGGTGGGACAATTATTTACAATGGAACAGCATAATCCCCCTACAGGTTCTTCCACAGGGAATGTTTAATAGTCCTACTCTGTTCCAATCTTTTGTATAAATGTCATTATAAGTGATACGTAACAAATTCCCACAATCTATGATTTACCATTACATGGATGGTATCTTGTTTGCTGATACCAATATAGATACCTTGGGGGGGGGGAATGTTTGAAAAAGTGAAAGAAAATTTGCCTGCTTAGGGATTTCAAATTGCCCCTGGAAAAAAATACAAAGAAAAGATTCCATTAATTATTTATCTAGGTTACAAAATAGTTCAAAAAAATTAGTCTCCAAAAGCTACAAATTAGGAGAGATAGATTGAGGATACTTAATGACTTCCAAAGATTGCTAGGAGACATTGCCAATTTATGAACCACTATTGGGATTAAAAAAAATGATTAACTAGATGATTTCTTTAAAATCTTAAATGGTGACAAGGACTTATATAGTCTGAGAGAATTGTCACCTGGAGCTGAGAGAGAATTGGCTTTGATAGAAAAGAAATTACAGAATGTTTATGTGGACACAAACCTTAATTGCATTCTGGCTATCTTACCCTCAAAGCATTCTCATACAGGAATTTTAGTGCAAAGTAAAAATGTTATGTTGGAGAGAATATTACTACCTTATAAACCAAATGAGAAATAAAAGGCACATGTGGAAAAAATTTCTGACTTAATTTTAAAGAGAAATTAAGACTTCGTCAATTGACAGGAATGGACAGAGCAGAAATTGTTGTACCTTTAACTAATGAAGAAATTGACCAATTATGGGTAGAAAGTGAACCTTGGCAAAGAGCCTGCAGTAAATTTTTGGGAGATATTAACAACCCATTTCCTTAAACCAAAGGAACTGAATTTCTAAAGAAACTAACTGGATTCCTCCTCATGAGATAAATTGATTTCTGGAGCTTCTATGTTTTAAATTGTTGTAAACAAATCAGGAAAAGCAGGTTACAAATAAGAAAATTTAAGTGAAGTGGCTCAAAACCCTTATCTGTTGAAAAGTCTGAATTATATGTTATCATGAGGCTATTATTAGATTTTACAGAACCTCTTAATATGGTCACTGTCTCTCAGTATGCAGAAAGAATTGATACTGCTAATTTTATTAATGGTGAGTCAGAATTAACTGTTGTATGAATTCTGGTTGTGTTGCAGAAAACTCAGAGTCAGATCTCAGGAAAAGGCTGAAATATGAAAGAGAAGAAACGCCACAGTCAAATTTTACTCAGCTGTCTTCCAGCTTCCTCAGCCTCACTCCTCTGGCTTCTACTGCATTAATCTGTCTTTCTACACCTGCCTTTAAACACCTTTTTTGCCCAGTTGTTTCACATCCAGGTTAAGATTAAAGGCATGGGATACTACTATTTGGTAGTTAGTCTTGAACTCACAGAAACACAGAAAGATCTCCTCTGTGTCTGAAGTTATGGGATGGCCTCCAACTCAGACCTGCTGGGATTAAAGGTGTAGGTCACCACTCCAGTGTCATGCTGGGATTAAAAGTATAAATTACCACTCAATTATCTTACTGGATTGGCTGTGGGTATATCTCTTCTCTGCTATTTCAGATTTTTTTTTAGTAAATATGTAACATATCACCACAATTAACTTCATTATTTATCCTGTTACAAGAAATAAACAGGAATATGAATCATTTTTTTTTCTATATAACACACATTTGGTTCCATACATGTTTGCCAGGTCCTTTAACACAAGGTAATGATGAAATTGATAAATTATTAATAGGAAATATGCTAGAGGCCTCAGAGTTTTCTAAAGAAAAAAATCATGTCAATAGCAAAGAGTTGAAAAAAGATTTATCCATCACTTGGCAACAAACCAAAAATTATAAAAACGATGTACCTTCTATAACCAAACTCCATTATCAGCAAGAAGTAATCCTAAAGGTAAACATAGGAATGAGATTTGGAAGATGGATTTGTTTTATTTTACAGAATTTGTAAAATTAAGATATGTACATCATACAATAGATATGTTTTCAGGATTTCAGTGGGCTCCTGCTTTGAGTTCAGAAAAGGCTGATTCTGTAATCACACATTTGCTAGAAGTTATGGCTATCATGGAAATACCTGTACAAATTAAGACTGGAAATGTTTTGGCATATTTCTCTAATAAAATCAACAATTCTTCCTATTATAATATAAAGCATATTACAGAACTACCACACAATCCTACAGGACAAGCAGTCATAGAGAGATCAAATTCAACTCTAAAGGTTATGTTAAATAAGCAGACCCCTAGAAATAGACTGTACTATGAGGTTTCTGGCCCGGACTTTCCGGCCTAACCTCAAGGTCTAGGCCCACAGACCTGCAGTCCTGCAGTCCCACAGAGACATACAGATGCTTCCAATAGTTTTAGGCTGATCAGCCTTAGGCCCAGGCATATAGCTTGCTATCTCTCTACCCTTAAGCTATCCCATGTCTCTTGTTCAGCCATGCGGCTCGGTACCTTTCTTTAAATCTGCATGGTTGTCCTCTGCATTCTGCAGCTTCTCTCTGGTGCTCTGTATGGCATTCTGTTCTCAGAGATTTTCTTAGTCTGGTAGCCCCACCTACACTTCCTTCCTGCCTTTGGCCAATCAGCTCTTTTTATTAAACCAGTGGGTGGGACAATTATTTGCCATGAAACAATACAATACCCCTACAATAGACTAAAAATTCTTTATTAATTTTGAATTCTCTCAATGCTAATAAGAAAGGAACAACAGTTTCTGAAAGGCATTGAACTATAGAAAAAAATGACTGAGCTAAATCAGCCTGTCTACTTCAAAGATGTACTGACCTCAGAATGGAAGCCAGGATATATGCTACGTTGGGAAAGGGGTTTTGCTTTTGTTTCCACAGGTGAAGAAAAGCTATGAATACCAGCAAAATTAATAAAGATTCAATATGAACTAGAAAAACTTTATGAAACTTTATGAAAGTAAACTAGAGAACTTTATGAAAATAAGAAATAATGTCTCATTGACCCATATGATCATTTCTTAAGTTGTAAGAAAAACAAAGGGTTGGGACAGGTTTTTGTTTTTGTCTTTACAGAAAATTAGAAATAGCCATCTTTAAGAAGTTAAAAGACCTTGGACATCAAGACATCTAAGGCAGAAAGGAAGGCTTTTCAGAAAAATTTATAAGCAATGTCATATCAGACCTATTGGTACCAGTGTACTCTTCAGGGGAAAATCTCATTACTTAACATCTATATATCTTTATTTATAAGAGAAGTTGAAGTTGAAGTTTAATTATAATATAAAGCTGGCTTTGGAGTTGGAATGTGGCTTTCTCCTCTAAACCCAAGCACGTTTGTTAAAGGCAAATGCAAACTCTGTATCATATAAGAAGTGCCATTTGATATGGGACAGAAGAATAAGTAAAAGTAAGGAACTATTCTATTGTTACTAATTCTATGCTAACTAAATGTTTTATCAAATATAAGATTATACATATTTTAAAATTTTTGTCAAGATATTGATGTTCATATAGATTATCATTTAATTCTAGAAAAAGCCTTTATTTAGCTTCCAGTATATTATGTTGTGTTTTAGTCTCTTATCAGTTTTCTGCAATGAACCATGACAATGTCTAATTGCAAGCTTAAAGTATCCAAAAGGAAGATGGGACCCTACAGCAATGATTTTACATTTATGACAAAGCCAATAGGCTGACAAACACCAACCAAACATCAGATTTGGACTACATACAAACTGCTCAGGAAAATTTTGAGGTGGCTTACTAGGATGAAACAGCTTCACAGACTACCCTAGCCAGGACTTGAGACAAGCCCTAGACTTTTCTGTTATGCAGAGACTGGACAACAAATAATGTAGTTGCTTATTTTAGGATTTGGCAATTAACAATACTTTTTTTTTCAGGATTCCCCTAAAAGCTACCATCACCCTTCAGACAGCAGGAAGTAAATTTAAGAACATGGCACCCTGTAGGGGTATTGTGTTGTTTCATGGTAAATAATTGTCCCACCCACTGGTTTAATAAAAAGGGCTGACTGGCCAAAGGCAGGCAGGAAGTGTGGGCGGGGCTACCAGACTAAAAATTCTGAGAACAGGAAGAACAGAGCAGAATGCCAGAGAGAAGCCAGAAGAAGGAGAGGACAACCATGCTGCTGTGAGAACAGGTACCGAGCCACATGGCTGATCAGGAAGAATCATGGGTTAGATGAAGGGTACAGAGTTAGCAAGTTATATGCCTGGGCCTTAGACCGATCAGCCTAAAACTATCTTATACACCTGTGTGTCTCTGTCTCTGCGAGTCTGCAGGTCTGCGGGCCTAAACCTTAAGGCTACAGCACCCACATTCCCAAGTGGTGGGATGGGTGATTTTTTTTGTCTTTTAATGGGTTATGGATGATTGTCATTGTTTAGAGTAATTGGTTAAAAATTGTTATTGTTATGGTTTGGAAAACAGCTAAACAAGAGAGATTAGAGTTAGGATTCTTGTTTCAACAAAAAAAAGGAAGAAAAAGGGGGTTATAAATATGATAGGATATATATACATTTATACACACACACATATATAAAACAAATATATTCCATGTGTATAAATATTTTAAATTTTAATAGAATTCTTTTTATTTTTGTGTGTGCACATTTGGCCTGTATGTATTAATATGGCCACAGGGAAGAGAATGGAGAATCTGATGAGGAACCAAAAGTTCCTCCATCTTAGAGTCAGCAGCCATGTTAGCAAACAGGTCAAGGAAAGCTCAGGCTAAATCCCACTTCAGTTCCGAGAAACTTGCAAAAGATGTTATCCAAAAGGACATCTGCTCTGAGGCCCTAGACTAACTGCAGAATGTTCCAGCACTGGGGCCAGTCAATAGAAATCCAGAACACCCTGACACACCCTGACCAAGTTAAGCAACTGCAGAATGTTCCAATCCTGCTGTGGGGCCAGTCAACAGAAATGCAATCCTGACCCACCCTGACAGAGGCCAAGTTACCTCTTGTTTCCTCATTTTTCTCATTTTTACTCTAGTTCATGGTTTTTACCTATAAAAGATGCATGCATTCTCAACTCCTCCTGGCCTTGTTTTACCGAGTGGACGAGTTCGTTGCCTGGCTTGTATTGTGCACTCAATAAATCTTGTGTTTGCATTTCAGATTCCCCGGACTTCAGTGATCTCTCTGGAGGTCAGTCTCTGGGCAGAACACTAATACCTTAGACAGAGTTTCTGACAATTGTGAAATGTAATGTTGCAGCTGAGAAGCAACTTGTGTTTTCTGGAGCAGCAAGCATTGCTCCTAACAGTCACTTTTACTAAACATACATATGTTTTAAAGTACTCATCATTCTTAGTTATAAAATTAGGAAGTTAAAACAAAAGCTTATTGGCTTTCAGCCTGGTGCTAATAGCTAATACTAAGAAAAGATATAGTGGAGCTAGGATTGAATGTATAACCACACCTGCCGAGGCAGAAAGATAGTAATCTCATTGATTCTTTGATAGACTGCTCTATCTAGTCTATTCCATCCCAGGTAGAATACCTGTTTAGAAAATACATTCCAAAATACAATGAATTTCACACATGACAGCAAGAAAATGGAAATGTGAGATTCTCATTTACTTATGGCAGAAATATCAACTGGCACAAAAAAATGAATTTAATTTGAGGTTTCAAACCACAATGTTACCTACCATGGTTAAACTGATTTTTCACTCAAAGCTCCTAGAGTCCTGTCACACACACAATGCACACACAGGATTTTTGCCACATTATTCAAAGAGTCAAGAAATCAAAACAGTCCAAAATCCATTGCCATTAGCTCCAGTTCCCTATTCTTTGCTAAACCATTAGAGTATATTTCTAAAGCTATCCACAAAGGTCTAATTTGTTCTTTGACTACTTCCTTCTCCTGAGGAACCACCAAGGTTCCCCTCAGCACTCAACAGGCTCCATTGGTTCACCTAAATGACATGCAATTAAAATACACCTCCATAACTTCAGCCTTTCCAACAGAAACCTCCCATATTTTAATTCTTGAAATTACACCTGCCGAGACTTGGCGTTGTTCTCCTGTGGAGACAGCAATCAGCCACTTTATGCTTTCTTCCCTGCTTAGTAAAAAATCTCCCTCTTTCTGAAAGTAAGCATTTGGATGTGGTTTGTGGCTAATAATGGGACCAGGAAGAAAGCCCCCACTGTGTGTAGGGAGTTTCTTCTTCAGAAGGATGTGTGTTTTATCTTGAGAGGAGCTGAAGTATCCCCTTCTAGGGCCACAGAGAAGAGACAGTCTGGGGCCAAAACATCGAAACAGTGGCTCAGATATAGAAAGATTATTTTCCTGCTCCTTTTTAAAAGACAAGATTTAACTGAGGATGACTTTGAATTGTTCCTTCTGCTTTTACTACTTAAGTGCTAGTACTGAAGGCATATACCACCATGTCCTAAATCCATGGACTGAATGCAGGCTCCATAAATGCTAGGAAGCCCTCTGCTAACTGAGTTACATTCTAGTCTTTCTTTCTTATGTTAAAGCACTAGAAATAGAAGCAGCTTTGGGTCTTTCCTTTGTCTTCACTGTTACATTCCCCATTAACTCTTTCCTCAGCCTCAAGAATGAACTCAGTCAAAATGTCCAGCAGCTCCCCTAGCTCCTGGAGGTACTCCCACATCCTTGGGCAGAAGAGGGCTGAGGCTGAGCTTCTCCCTTGCCTTGACACCAGACCCTGCTAGAACACTTGGGAGAAATCACAGTAGTGTCAGTGCGGTTCCTTCCTCCACAAACAGAAAACTTCTAGTTAAGCACAGGTTTCAGCCACTTTCCTCCCCCTCCACAATGTGTGACTCTGACATTCACAGGTTAAGGGGAAAATGAGCTGCAGTTGGTCTACTTGCTGCACCTCCCAGTCAAAATGGTGATCCTCGTTAATGTAGGAACATTCTCTACAATCATGTGCCATGCAGCTCTGTTTGTGTGTGCAGTCAATCTGGGCCACTCAGCACTCTCCTACTGCCTGCCCAGAGCTGCCTTTGGGGCCTCCTCCCCAGAAGCCTCCCTATAATCTTATTTGTTGTCCCAAAGGCTCACATCAACCAGGTGCCTTGTGAGATGTGGTTCCTGGAAAGTCTCCAGCTGCCCTGACAGTCTGCAACACAAGGCCATCAGAATTGATCCCAGGGAGACTAGATTAGGAGTGCTGAAGTCAGGCTCAACTTGCTCTGTCCAGGTGGCCACTGCCACTGGTTGGCCCTACCTACAATACACAGAGCCTTGTTTGCCCTGCTAGACAGAGCTGCTGATCCTAAAGCATCTGCTCACTGGCAGGCTGCTTCATGCATGATACAGCATGGTGGGACAATGCCAGCCATGCCACTGGCTCTGAATACCTTTCCCAAGGTGCTTGGTTTGCGAGAGGAGTCAAGAGGTAAACAGGGATGTTTAAATTCACTCAGTTTTTCATCTTTAGATCATTTCTATGCTGACTGTGGATGAGAAGGAGAATTAGGGGAGCATCAGGTTAAAAAAAAAATCATAGATTCCTCCTTTCTCAAGAGCTCAGACTTTTATGAAAGTTGCTGGTCCCCACAGCAGTGACTAGATTCTGAATAGTGGGAAGGTGTATGGTGGCATTTACTCCCTTGTCTTTCCCTCCCATACATGGTCTGCAGTGATGTGGCTAGTTGGGCAGCATGAGTCACTAGCATTTAGAACTTATGGGAGTCCTATGGGATGGTCTTCATGTACACTATGAATATTGTTGCTAGCATTATTTAATAAATAAGCTGTTTTAGCATATGGCAAGGTAGCTTGTATCATGGTGAGATATCCAAGCAAAAAGACATGAGAAGAAGAACAGAATCTGAGTTACAAGATCCAACAGCCTAAGAAACAAGATGTATCTGTTTGAGTAAGCTATTGGCCATGTGGCAATGCATAGATTAACAGAATAGGTTAATTTAAGATGTAGGAGCTAGCAAGTAACAGCATGAGCCATGCACCAAACCATTTTTAGTTAATATAAGCCTTTGTATGCTTTTTTGGGACAGAACAGCTGTGAGACACAGGAAAATTTCTGGTTACTTGGGAGTCTTCACAGTGAGCCATTATTGTGGCCCTTTTACCTCATTGGATCTTTGTACTGATTTAATTGTTCTCCTGATTACTTCATCGCTTGTGCTCTGGGATTTTTTTGCCCCTACTTGGTGGCATTGCAAAACTGTTTCATTCACTTTTGCCATTATGGTACAGAGACATGGCTACTGTTTGTTCTTCGTCCAAATGATGAAAAATGTCCAGTTACCAAATTACCCAAATTTATATATGTACATTTTTGTATGCACTTCTTAATCTAGTTAACTATGATTGTGGGTATTTTATAAGATATGCCAGCAGGTGTTAAGGTTCTGACCCACCTATCTGAACTCCAATATACAGTTCTGGAAGTCTGACCTGACATTGGTTGAAAAATCATCCTTTGAGTATTTCCCAAACTTGTTTTATATTCTCACTGTGGCTTCAAGTTCTCTTTAAAGCAGTTTTAACTGTGTCTCTGAATAAGTACTTAAATGAAACAGGTTAATTCTTTGGTGTTATAATGTACAACTATCATGGTGTATAGTAACAATTAAACAATCAGTCATTTAATTTTTAGTTGTAAAAGAAAGTGTAGAGATGCTTTTTAAGTCAGAAATGTTTCAGCTTATGTTCCCTATCATTAATACTTTCTTTTCAAAGACAAATTTTCCTCTGGTAGTTGACCTCTAATATGTCAGATGTGAGTATTTTGTTTTATTTTTAAAGTTTTATAAAAGTGAGAGAATTGTAGTGTGGTGTAACATTTAGTGAGATTGATTGAGAGTAATAATTGAGGAGTTGATCCAAAAACTATGTCACAATTATAAAAGGTACTGTTTGGACAAACTGAATAATATTATCATGTATATGTATTTACAGGCCATGGGAAAGACTCTTTATGTGAGCCTGAGAAATCCACCTCAGTTGAACATCATTAAAGAGATAAAAATTAATATTATTCTCAACCCTCAGAAATGCAGGCTGACCCTATGAAACACAGTCATTGACATGACCAAGGATGACTTCATGTATAACTTAAGAATCATTTCTAATTCTGGCACTAATGTGTTGATGGAATCTATCCTGATATGTCTTTTTTATCATACCATTCTCAAATCATTACTTCTTTCATCTAGTTTATTTTTCAAAACTTTTTTGATGGGATATTTTTGTAAGTTATAGAATAAGTACATGTATAGGTCAAAAGAGCATTGTCACATGAATTAATGAGACTCAGGGATAGATCTCAGGGAATAAAATACTCAGGGAATAAACACCACAGTCAGATCTTACCCAGCTGTCTTCCAGCTTCCTCAGCCTCGCTTCCCTTGGAAATGCTTCCTTTCTATGTTTCTATCCCGTCTTAAGTACCCTTTCATAAATTAAGGCATGGCCCCACCACTGCCTAAAGTGACCTTGACTTAGTTGGGATTAAGGGTATAGGTCACCTCTCCCAGGATACTTCCTGTGCTGGGATTAAAGGTTTGAATCACTACTCTCTGATTTTCCTAGACTGACTGTGGTTAGAGCTCTGGGACTTCTGGAGCTTTTATTAACTCCCCACATAGACTGTGGGTAGATTCCCTCTGATATCTCCAAAACTTCTGAAGCTTTTATTGAATCCCCACAGAGAATGTTGAAAATTAAGTTCCTGGGTTTAAACCCATGAGTGTTATACTTGCTCATAAAGAACTTTAACTGCACCATCAAACTAGGCCTTGGTGAGTTAAGAGGCTTTTGAGCTAAAAGTGGCAAGTTGTAGAACTAGCTGGACCCTTGGACAAATTTAGCAACATCTGACTCAATACTAACATTTTTCTTTTTAGACATTGATAAAGATAAAGTGACAACCAAGGAGTCCATTGTGGCTATTTCTGAAGAAACCCCACCACACACTTGAAGGTTGAGGGTGATTCTCACACAGAAAAAGTAAATTGGAGAACCCCATGAGGAAGCAATGCCTGCTGATGTGTTTCCCTGTGGTGTTCCCAGCTGTCATTACTGGGTTGTTTTTTTTTCTTAAGTTCAGTGGATTCCTTGAATCCTGTCCTTGTGCCTTAAGGCAGGAAAATCCCCTCCCACTCAATAGTATACATTGGTATTGTATATTGTAGAGTTTTTGTGGATTTGTAAATTTTTTTGTTTTTGTTGTTCTTTTTAATTTTATTTTATGCACATTATTGTAATGGTGTCAGAAACCTGGAGTTACAAACACTTGTTTTATTCACCATGTGGGTACAGAGAATTTAATCCTGGTCCTCTGGAAGAGCAGTCAGTGCTCTTAAGAACAAAGCCATAGCTCCAGCACTTTTTTCTTTGTTTTGTTCTGACATTAAATCTATGCAAAATAGAAACATTTCCATCTTATGCAGTCATGTCCTCTTTCTAAAGTAACTCAGGATGTGTGAGCTTTTACTGTGTTGTATTTGAAGTTGATGAGAAAGGCACTTGTCTTCCATTTTGAACTCATAATACTTTCCTTTGAGTTCTCTTCAGCCCACTAAAATACCGGGGCCATGCCACTGCTGTCATATTCTAATAAGAACAATGGTGTAATTTATAACTATCAAAACCCGTTCTGAGAACGAAGAGTTCCCAATAGATCTGGGCAGACCTATCCCTTCTGGTACGGTGTTTTCGCTATCCTTAGTGAAATAACATTACAACTTGGAATTCTCTTCCTGAAGTGAGGCAGTTTTTGGAAGTTTTGTGTAGTGAGTATATGAGCAAAGAACTGTGCCAGCCAGCTAAGTCTAGATATCAGAAAGGCCAAGGATTGGTTGTATATTTAAGTTACCACTGCAACCCAAATCAACAATTGTCACTAGGCTGCAGTAGCTTAGAAGAACCAGTTCCATGGAAAGGTAGGTGGTAGAGGCTCTTATAGAAAAATTGCCTACAATTCTCTAGTAGAATGTTCTACTGTATTCGTTGATACTGAGAGAATACTTTGTCCTTGGACCTTATCTGGAAAACAAAAAGCAAAGTAATGAGACCAGCAAGTAGGGTTGCAGCTCTCCAGCCCCTCAGTATTCATAAGAAGACTAGGAAAATGCACAGTGGCCTTCTTGCCTCACTGCTGGAGCCCAAAATTTCAGAAAAAAAGAACCTCTATCTTTTTCTTTCAGGGGTCTTGAAATGTGGATAGAACCTCCTCCCTATTTTGGTGCAGCCCTGCCTGTTCAGCCACCTGTGTTGCCTCCAGTACAAGAGTAGCTTATGCTGCAGACCCAATTCCTTCCTACTCTGGAGAGCCATAGTCCTGCATATTGGCAAGGTAGCACTTCTGAAGTTCTGGGGAAGCAAAGACCCCAGGCTGTACCTTCAGTCAGACTGAGTCTCACATTGCTATGCAAGTCAGCAACTTAGTATCCCTATCCTGTCTCACAACCTTCCCGCATGTTATAAATGTCTGAGCATAGATGGGGAGGGAAATGGAAAATGCATGCCCTTTCAACTCCTTCTGTTGCTAAGCTCCCACAGCTGGGAGGTCATGGAAGTGCCACACATTTTCTATATTGTCTCTATGCTCTCCTCAGCATCCACTATAGCTACTTTGTCACAGAATCTCTGTGTTGCATATGCCTGGAGGCAGACCAGGAACAGTTCCATGGGGGATGCAAACTCCTCCTAGGAAAATATGTGGCACAAAGAAGGTGAGTTTATGTAATTGTTACTAAATATTATGTCTCTAGAGCAAGATAGAGATTTTACCACATTAGACTGCAGACACTGGGAGAAATCTGAAACTTATCCACTCTGTGATTTAGTAATTACTATGATTAGTAAGGATGTATAGAGTGCAATAACACTTAGACTGGAGAAATAGCAATGTACGGGGTAGAGCACTTTATTTCCTGAGATTTTGATTTCTGTCTTTGATCCTCAGACCCTGAAGCCACCTGAAACTCTACTCCTTAATTGGGAAGACTGGGTAGTGAGATGGCTTTTGGGTACAACACTGCATTGTGCTCTATCAGGCAGCAGATGCAAGGCAGTTTCTGGCAAGAGGCTACATGCAAGGCTGTGTCACAATGCTAATCCTCTAGCATTCAGCTGGCCCCATTCATAACCAAAGCCCAAAGTACATCTGGCTGGTCCATATAAACAGCCAGATGAAATAATATCTGTAGGCTAATGGAGTGACATAGTTGTACTCCAAGTCTGAAAACATTTTTGGGGTACCAGAAGCTACCAACTCCTAGAAGCTTCTCTGAAAGCAGCTATGAAGATCATAATTAGGTCTTTTGGGAAATTACTCCAAAGCATATCTCCACAATCTTAAGTCTCCAATTCTTGAATCAGGTAGAGGGAAACAGAGCTCTGTTCTTAGTCTTTCTTTGAGTGGACAGATCAGTGGTATTATCATGGGTTGATCTGTTGAGTTTTATCTAGGGGAGGAAAGACAAATTAGACAAGGCATTGAAGGAGCACACTCCCAGCATCATCTCTTGTGTTAAAACTCCCCTGCCCTGTTCCAAAAAGACATTAAATCCAACTCAAGTTGGTTACAGTCCTCCATCCAATTCTTGTCATCAAACTGTTTAATTTAGTGCTGTGATTTCTTCCAGCACATTCTATGGTCACCTCATGCACAGAGGCTACATCTTACTCATCTGTGTAACACAGCTATTGACACTATAATTGGCACATGGCTTCTATGGCTTGTGATTAGGTTGCTGTAGAAGACAGCCCTATCTCAAACAGTTAAGTAGACATAGCCTTCTCTTTCTACTTACTTGGCAAAGATTGTTCTGAATATTCAGAACTTCTTTGTGCAAGAAAACAGTGGAGAGAATAATACCACAGGGGATTCATGAATTATTGCCAGATATGGCTCCCTTGAGTAGAAGAAAGATAGGACCAGGGCTCAGGCCAGAGAAGGCAGCCTGATGTCTTAGGGTCAGACTAAATGCATAATTCTGGGACTGCCTACCAAATAAAATATATGCAGTAAAGATTTTGAACCAGGAAATGAGGTATTGTCACATGAAACCAGGATTTTGGAGGTGGAAGCTTCAATGTACTTATTGATGGTCCTGTGACAGTTCTTGACCTGGTGGTGAATGGGCTGTGGTGGCAGAAAAACAGCCTTCCCATACAGCTTGCTTTTTCTTTTTCCAGGGCTTTGTTAGGCAATCTGCAGGTCAAATCTAAATAATAATAATAATAATAAAAACCTGTTGCAGCAACACAGAAAACTTTCCAGATCTGAGATACAAACCTCCTCACATAAGGGAAGAAAGTTAGAACCAGTTTTGGGGATCCACTGATCAACTGTGTGTTACACATTTCAAGGAAGAGAAGAGAGTAAGGGGACAGCATGGCATACTAAACTACTGTCCTACCCAGGAGACAAGAAGACCATTTCTCAGGCTGCATAGACCTCATGGGCACTGGTCAACATTTGCTAGGTAAAGCTCCAAGGGGTACTTTTTTTTTTTTTTTTTGCACTACATAAATGTGTTTGATATAGTGAATGACATGAGCTATAACTTAACCAAAACCAGGCTATAGTAAGAAATTTGTTTTCAGGTTTCCCCACATCAGGTAAGGGAAGCAGAATCCATTGCTAAATGGACTAGACTTGGACAGCTAGCTGCCTTGAACCATCTATGCTAAAAAGCCTATATGGGCTTCACATGGGGTTGCTTACTTAGGAGGAGTCAAATGTTTGTTATAGACAGGCAGTAAATAGAGGGAGGGAGGAACAACTTACATGGCATGCTCTTTGGATCATATTCTCTACCTCCTATTTTCTCCCCCTACTTTCATACTTCTCAAGTCCAACCAACTCTAAATGAGGAAAGAGCTGTTCTGGGAATTCCTGGTGCTTCTCCACATACACACAGCACCTATCTTTAACCAGACCTGTCAAGGCCAGAGCTCAGGTTAACAAAGGAGGGCAGTGTGAGAAATTTTGCATGGAACTCCTAAAACTTTGAGGTTCTAAGCTAATATTTTGTGATCAAGTTACAAAATATAAAATGCTTTCTACTCTTCCACTTACAGGACAGAGTTTGTCAGTCCACACCCAAAACCACTCATTTCCAAAAAGCAGGTCAGAACAGGTACCCCTTACATATCAGCATCTCTCATCTGGAGACCCAATGCCTCTATTCTGTCTATCATCCCCAGAGCACAGCCAGTCAGTCTATTATCATGCTCTATATAATATCAAGTCTCTACTGGCTGCTCAGTTGGACATAATCAGCTGCCCATGACTCCCATTGGACCTATTAGTGGAAAGGGGACATAAAGAGGCAAGACAGTACCATGAGGATTATTTGGGGAACTCAGTATATACAAAGTTTTGGGGTGTCTGAAACAGATAGCATTTTACTTCTTTTAGAAGAGGAAGTGCCTGTACTGCTTGCTGGGTCAAGATTGTTTAGTCCTGTGATCTTCCCGTTGGAGACAATGACATATAGGCAGTATAGCAGTACCTCAACCCAAAGTTCCTGTTCTTAAATGGAAACTTGTGACTATGGATTGTTTTTGTCCATGGGACAATGTGTTCTGAAGTCAGGCAATGGGATCTCAAATATTGTACAAACAGGGACAGTTACTCCCTACAAAGTCCTTAAGCAGGAAACACTAAAACTGGATTGTTTGGGGGGGAATTTCTATACCCTTAGTTGTTTAATTGGTAGATTTTTAAAGATCCTGGCTGGGGATCCAGGTGCCTGCATAAAGGCCTTGATAACTTGCTTACACATGACAGAGTTGATACCTGGTGTTTGGGTCTGACCCACTTCCTGGAGCCCTGGCTAATGGGCAATAACCTGGCCCACCTAGCATTCTTAAGTCAAGTTCCATTTGAGAAAACTCTTTGCTTTGTCTCTTTTACCTTTCTTGTTTCCTTTCTCCCCCTCTCCTGGAAGAGGTCTCTCTCTCTCTCTCTCTCTCTCTCTCTCTCTCTCTCTCTCTCTCTCTCTCTCTCTCTCTCTCTCTCCTTTACTCCTTAATTCTAATTAAGTCCCTCCATGTGAGCCTGAGCCCAGCCTGTGTCTCTTTCCTGCAGCTCCCACACTATGCTGCTTCCTTGGGGCTCCATATGCCAGCTACAAGTACTCATGATATCTATCATAACACAACATTGGTGTTCTCTGACCCATCAGAGATTCTCCTGGAACTTTGCCCTACCATCCCACTGGCAGTTTCAATGCTGGGACTCTCTGAGACCTTTATTTTGTAAGTTTACCCCTATGCTCATTTTCCCATGAGGATTTACTCACACCTCTTAACTACAAGTCCCAATTCCCCTTTTCTATGTAACTGCATATGGAATGCCTTGTGCTTACCCACTCACCCACTCGACCCTCACGGGGTCTTTGGAAAATCACAGCCCTTCCGTCTTTACCTCACTCTTTTCTTTTTCCTTTCCATTCTGGCATTTTGCTTGATTTTTTTTTTCTTGCTTCCTGCCAAAAGCAAAGTGATCCTTCTCATGGTCTCTGTGTATCTTTATATGTATGTTTATTTACTTGACTGGTCTGTTTTTATTAGAAGACCTTGCTGCATAGCCAGATGAGACTTAATTTTACATTCCCTTTACATCCTGATTCTTGACCCATTAAAAGCATGTTCTAATGAATACAAAAGCCAAATATGCAGTCAACCTCTGACATCCTCTAGGTGATCTCCAGGCACCATTTTCCTGTGTGGTACTGCACATATATATGCTGTCATCTGTGGGAGCTGCATCTGTGCATTCTGCAGGAAATAGAATAAGGGACTGCCTTATTTATATTTTAGCCACCCACCTTCCTTCCTTCCTTCCTTCCTTCCTTCCTTCCTTCCTTCCTTCCTTCCTTCCTTCCTTCCTTTCTTCCTTCCTGGGGGAGATTATGTTGTTACATTGTAAATGATTGTCCCACCCACTGGCTTAATAAAAAGCACTGACTGGCCAAAGTCAGACAGGAAGTGTGGGCAGAGATACCAGACTAAGAAAACTCTGAGAACAGGAAGCACAGAGCAGAATGCCAGAGAGAAGCCGGAAGTAGCAGAGGACAACTATGATGCTCTAAGAAAAGGTACCGAGCCACATGGCTGAACAGGATGAGTCATGGGTTAGATGAAGGGTAGAGAGCTAGCAAATTTTATGCCTGGGCCTTAGGCCAAACAACCTAAAACTATAGTAAGCCTCTGTGTGTCTCTGCGGGTCTGTGGGTCTGTGTGTCTGTGGATCTGTGGGTCTGTGGGTCTGTGGGTCTGTGAGTCTGTGGGTCTGTGTCTCTGCGGGTCTGTGGGTCTGTGTCTCTGTGGGTCTGTGAGTCTGTGGGTCTGTGGGTCTGTGGGTCTGTGGGTCTCTATGGGTCTGAGGGTCTGTGGGTCTGTGGGTCTGTGGGTCTGTGAGTCCGCAGGTCTGTGTGTCTCTGTGGGTCTGTGGGTCTGCAGGTCTGTGTGTCTCTGTGGGTCTGTGGGTCTGTGGGTCTGTGGGTCTGTGGGTCTGTGTGTCTGTGGGTCTGTGGGTCTGTGGGTCTGCAGGTCTGTGTGTCTCTGTGGGTCTGTGGGTCTGCAGGTCTGTGTGTCTCTGTGGGTCTGTGGGTCTGTGGGTCTGCAGGTCTGTGTGTCTCTGTGGCTCTGCAGGTCTGTGGGTCTGTGTCTCTGTGGGTCTGCGGGTCTGTGGCCCGAAAGTCAGGGCCAGAAACCTTCTACTCCACCTTCCTTTCTTCCTTCCTTCCTTCCTCTCTCTCCCTTCCTTCCTTTTTTTAAATAAAAATATGTCTTTTTTATCCATGTATTCCCTGGCTGCCCTCCCTCCCCATCCTCCTACCCCTCTCCCAAAAGGACAAGAAGTCCCAAGGTGGGTCAGCTCAGCAAGACACATCTACTCCAGGCAAGTCCAATTTCCTCATTCCAATATCAAGACTGTTAGGTGTTCTTCTACAGGGAATGGGCTCCAAAGTTCCCTCCCCTCAAGGCTCCACATACTGCCCATGCCAATTGACAGTTGCCTACCCTTGGAGTAGGTAATGCACCTAGCTTAGGGCTATCATTTGTACTCAACACCACCTCTACCCAACAGTTCACTCATCCATCTCTTTTACTCTTCTGCTCCCAAACCTCTTTCATGAACTCTATTGAATTGTTTGTATTTTTTAGTCTGTATGGGTTGCCCAATTAATACCAGGCATGTCAGGATCTCACTCGCCTTTGGCAGATCTGCTTGCTCCCCCCATACCAGGTCTGCTTTCTGACTGGCTCTTATCTGGGTATAACAAAGTTGCTTTCTTGCTCACTGACATCTCCAGTTTGCTACTAAATGTGAATCAGAGATGCCAGCTTTTTACCACTTAGTACACTGGTTCTCCTTTTTCTCTTATTTGTTCAATCCCTGTTCGATAATTGTATCTGTATAAACATATGCTAGCATCAATTTTGCCTATATGCATATATAACTCTGTATGTAGTCTAGATATTAAAGTTGACCTCACTGCCTTTATACAGAAAGCTATGACAGCTAAGCTTTGTAATTTAAGACTTACCTAGATGATAATTGTGATCATTATTTTGATACTGCAAAAAGATATCTGAGAAATTTTAAATTATTTTTTAAAAAACAACTGTTTTTATATTTCTTGGCCTGTGCTTGCCACAGATTTCACAAGAGTTCATTCAGACCATTGGTTAATCAGTATTCATTGAAACAATTATTATTACCAAAATTAAAAGGTCCTACTCCAGGTTTAGCAATAAAGATGCTTTCCTAGTTTCTGCCAAATACTTGACCAAATTGCAACAAGTATGAGCCTTAAAGTTTCATGGATTTTAACTTTTGTTTCTAGTTTAAACTTGTGGAAGCAAGTGTTCCCTCCATCAGTTGCTTCTGTAACCTGCTCTGAGCAACAAGGTCAGACTTTTGCCTAAATTTCGTCTTTGCCTTTGACTAATTTTTCAGCATTTTTAAGTCTTGATGACAATGTCAATTTTAGCTTATTGCAGTTATAGAGAGAAATTTGTCCCTGCTCCTGAGACAGCTTAAAAGGCTAAGTCGAATAAAACTCCTCATATCCAATGTTGCCCAATTAATAGATTTATAAGTATGAGAGCTGCTAACATATGAAAGACTATTATTGAACATGAGTTTGATAGTTAGTCACCCATACCTAATAGATAGTTTTAAAATGCTTAGAGATCTGCAGAATATGATATTTAAAATGTCCAATTAAAAGGCCTTTTTGTTATAGACATGCTGGTTTCTGTGCCACACAGAAGATCAATGGGCACAGAAGAACCTCCACCCAGAACTTGCTCCAGAAGGGCAATACCAGCCATTATACAAAAGCCGCCTCTTTTAGACATGAACAGTGGGGCCCTGGGGAATCTATTGCCTCACTCTTGCCTTGACAAGGTAGGCTGATTCTCCCTAACCCCACAATCGTTGGATCTTGTAAGGCCTGGCAGCCAAAGACAGCCAAAGATTGTCTTGTTTTGGGATCTTTACCCTCAATGACCATGGAAGCCTGGATGCTCAGATAAATCTCTGTCACTTTCGATTGCTAACTCAGGTCTAATATATTCTTCTCATATCTCTGATGTCATTTGACAACTAGGTTTTGCTTCAGATGCCTTCTCAGATTTCTATGTAAAAGTCACAGTTTTCATTCTCTTAGAGCTAATACTAAGTATAGACACAGTTCACCTTGCTATCAGGATTTAACACTAAAGAGGGTATAAAAACCTCCCTCCTCTTCATTTACTCACTTAATCACTTCTATTCAGTACATTTCTTTTGGTTACAGAATAAAAGCTGTATTTCATTGGGCTGAAACAAAGCCCTGGAAAAATGTTCATACCTTTTAACCCATAGCTTTTTGACTTTTTAACCCATATCAAAAGTCATAGCTTTTGATACAACACACTAAAATGTAAATTGCTTCCAGCTGTTTTACAGATATTTGCAAAATCCTGCAGAGGCTCAACCTTTCTGCAAGAGAACAGGGAAATAGGAGTTGTGGTGGCTCTAGTACTTATAGACCATGCTTCTGAGACTTCACTGTGGGCACCACCTCTACAGATTCAAGCAAATTCCTTTCCAGAAACTGGAACCTGGTTTTCCAAGATGTCCCATTGAAGGGCATATCTGCTCTCATGTTGCTTTCATTCTCATAGATGTATGTGAAATGTTGGAGCTTTTGTGAGCTCACCACCTGCATTTGGCAGCTACTAGCCTGGGGACAAGCCCTCCATGGAGAGTCTACCCAGCTACAGTAAGGACTTAGTGAGACAGGAGGAGTATAGAGTCCACTCATCCCATCTGCATCTTTCTTATCTTCAGGTTCTTTGTAGGTCTCAAAGGATGGCTTCATGGCTGTGAGTGGTGACTGTGCAAGGAATGCCAACTTGGTGCCCCTGTAGGCATTTGCAACAGCTCAATAATGCAGTGGAGTCACACTGCCTGTTCTCAGCTCCTTTGGCTCTTAAACACCTCCAAAATGTGTTTGGCTAATCCAGGGGCATAGCACACAGCAGGCACCATCTCTGAGATGTGCTTTATGCCTTTTTGGGTTTCTAGATCCAAAAGAAAAAAGGCTTCTCATCTAAGTAGTTTTCTTATCTGGCTGTGTAGATTTAGGAGCGTACAATATACAATGGATACCCACTGAAGAAGGTGTTTGGGTAGCTGAATTATCCCTAGTCTAGACTTGCACCTCCCCCAGTGAACAGTGGTGGTCTGTCATTTGTCCTACACATAGATGTGCTCCTTACTGGCACTTTCACTTCCAGATAGAGGTCTGACCCTTTGTAATCAACCTGACTATTGCTGGAGAAGCTCGGGATTCTCTGGGTCCCAGTCTTACCTCATAGAAGCTATGATTGTGTCTCTCATTCATTCATTCATTCATTCATTCATTCATTCATTCATTCATTCATTCATTTTCTCCTTTTCTTGTATTTCCTTTATTAGTTCTATACATTTTTCATTCATTCTCTTATTTCTGTGTCTTTATTTATTTATTCAGTAGTTTAATTTTTTCAGTGCTCACTTTATCAGTATATATATTAAAAATGAAATGATACAGAGACTAGCTTGACCCTGTGAAAGGAGTGCACACACGCACACACACGCACATACACAAACACACATACTTTCTGCACAAACTGACATAGTAATATGGGTATTGTGGAAATTTTTTTTTCTAGAGTGCTGTTTTGTGTTTTCAGGTAAATGCTGTATTTCTGAGACTTGGCTCTGTCTCTAGAGAAGTGAAGGGCAAGAGGGCAATGATTACTAGGGATCAGTAACCATTGGTAGAGGCTGAAGGAGGCTCAGAGGTAACAAGTAAGGCCCATTTTATTTTGTTTTATTTTTTGCCAATTTTGCATCTGGACTCCTTACATCTTCAAAGACTAAACTGCTGTATAATTTCCTTTGATGCCTATTGACTACAAACAAGTAACTCAGTGCAAGCTTGTTGTTAGATGTCATATCAAAATAGGAATTTCAGGCATCATTCACATGTCTCCTTCCAAACCATCCTGGGACAAGGTTCAGCTACTTCATAATTTATGACATCATTCCAGTCACAACTATTTGCAAGTCACTAGTTGCTCACAACGTATTCTATTGGTATTAAAATATTCTTCCAAAGGTGTAGTTCTAGTTGATCCTGCTTTTTTTTTTCTGTATTTTGCCTCTAGAAGAGACATAGAGCCACCCAATGCTCTAAACATCTCATAAACAAACAGGGCAAAACTATTCCACTTCACCCCTTGCCTACCACAAGTACAGCTGAAATAACAAGAGCCATCACATTTTTTGGTGACAGAAATGTCCATATACTTGGTCTGATGTCATTTGCTTTTTATATTTGGTTTATATCTTTTGTACTCTGTTGTACCTTATTTCTCAGAGTAAATAGGCTATTCTCAAACTAACAAGCTCTGCCTATCTAGGATTAAAAGAAATCAGACCAGGCATGGTCTGATATCAGTTTCAAGGGAAATATTGAAAGTAATTTTATCATAAGATCAAAGTTGGCAATTTTTCTTAAATCACCTTCTGATGGCCTAAAATGTGTGTGTGTGTGCGTGTGCGTGCGTGCGTGTGTGTGTGTGTGTGTGTTTCCCCATGGTCTGCTAGGTGCTGAGACTCTTGCAAGAGAAGTTGGCAAAGAGAGCCTATCTACTAAGGCAATCTCCTCACAGTATAAACTCATTGTTTTCTACATTTCCAAGATTCTGGAACATAATTAGTAGTGAGTACATGACAGCTTAATGACTTGAACTACATCTTTCTGTGTCTTGGAACTTTTCTGCTCTCATGTTTGTAGATATTTATGTTAGAATTCACTATTTGAGAACAGCCCTAGCCATGTCATGGGGTTCATGAATATTCAGAAAAAATATCATTATATCACATCTAGAACATAACTTTGTCATACAACTCACTGGGCATGCTCTCACTAAGACCCATTACAACTAAAAGTAATGGCCATCCTATTTATATTACCAATTAATTTTTTAAAAATATTTTTATTATTTCTAAAATTTATTACTATTCTTTTGACAAATCCATTGTAGACCACCATCAAATACTTAATTTCATAATTTTAATTATAAAATGGCACATTCACATATCTAAATTTCCAATGACTATGGTGTATTTAGTCATGTTAAATTTAACTTTTCACTTTGAAGGATAATGTTTCTTTTTCTTCCTAAAAGTATTTTGACTTAAAGTTGACACAGGATAAGTATAAGTTAAACTGAAGGTCTTGAAACTAATCAGTGGTAAGGATTTTATGCCATTTTTACCTCCAGATAATATTCTGCTTGTGTCTTTTCAAAAATTGTACAAAGTCACAGATGTCATCTGTTTCAATGCATCTGAACAGAGCAGCAACCCAGAAATCACAATACAAATAAAATGTATGAAGATAGTTGACAAACTCAACACCAGACATCCCAAGAGAAAGAGTAGAAGGATGTTTTAGGGAAACCTCAAGTTTCTCATTCATCAAGCCAAATCTTTGGTGAAACAAGAATACAATAACTTCTACCCCCCGCCCCCAAAATGATGCCGTTACTGTGTTTTATGTTGATTATCAACTGACCAATGCAAAATCTCAATGCAGTTTGTCAGAAATGATAAAAGCACACTTGTAACTGGTTACAGAATGATGTGGTTGGTACCTTTGAAATGAAAATTGTTTGGTTTGTTTTGTTTGTGAAAATGCTATTATATTGCCCTTTCTGTGGGTTATAAAGGCCATGCCATTTTATTCAGTAAAAGTTGGTAATTGATTGTCAGACTTATGAGAGCTCTTCCTGAGAACTGTATTTTGTTTGTTTGTTTTTGGTTTCATTCTATTGGATCCCATAATGGTTACGCTAAAAAATTGTTTTTATTGGCTATTATGGTAATAGTTACCTGAATACAGTCTGGAATATTACTTGTGTGATTACAGACTTATTCTACCTCTTAAAGTCTTCCTGCCTACTCTTCTGAAATATTCTCTAACCTACAGATGAAAGAATTGATGTAGATGTAGATATACCCACTGGAACTAGGCTCTTGATCTTCTGATTTCCATGTGTATCCAAGTGTGAATTTCAATGATGTTTGTTTTCTTTCTGCAAGAAAAAAAATCAATGAGCAGTGATAGATACAGCTATCTGGGGTTATTATTTTACATTATAAAATTAACATACTTTAAGAAACAGGTGGAAATTGACATAAAATTAAAGTATTCAGGGTAAATATGTAATGGATACCTCTAATGGTAAATTAATTGGACCTAGAATAGTTGAGAAGATGCCCCAGTGTGTGGGGTCTGTGAGAGTATTTTCACAGAGATGCAAATATAGTTTGAGGATTAATTCTGACAGTGGAGATTATAATTTTGTGAGTTAGAGGTCCAGATTGAGTAAAAAGTGGGAAATTAGAAGGACAAAGTTGTTCATGCACATTGTTCCCAATTGTGGACAAAATGTGACCCAATGCCCCTCACTCTTGTTGTCTGGCATTTCCAGAAATGCAAGAATAGCCATATACTCTCAAGTGGGAGCCACAAAAAAAATCATTCTACAATCTTCTTAATGAAATAAATATTTTTATTTATATTTTTCATATAATATAGCATGATTGAAGTTTCCTCTCCATCCACTATTTACAGTTCCCTACCCATTTCCCATTCAGATCTGCTGAAATCATATTTCCCTGCAGAAAAGAGCAGGCATCTAGGTTACATAAGCAAAAATGTCCTACATTTAATACTTTACCCTTCTTATATTCTTCTATATTATTAATATATCACCTATTGTAGGTTATAATATTCATTTTAGTTATTACCAATTTTCATATATATATATGGGTGTGTGTGTATATGTGTGTGTGCATTCCTACATTTCTCTATTTATTGGGTTGTGTTGCTAATAATTTTTTATATTAGACCCAATATTTTTCTTTCAAGGGTGTCTTAGGATCCCTTGCCACACCACAACCAGCTGCTTTGTTCATCACAGGTATTTTCTCTATTGAAATGGCTGTGAAATAAAACAGATCAAGAAGTTTATTCATGGATGACTCAATAAACTTCTGCTTAACAAGTGAAATTTCTTGTTGTATTGGTTTTCTCCAATTTAATTGATACATCTTTTAATTTGTAATTTTGACTCATAATATGTTGCTAGCTTTCTTATATTGAAACAGCTACCTTGCCATCTGAATAAAACCACAATACATTCACTCTTAAAAAAATCTAAAAGATTTAATTCATAAAATAAATTTTTTCTTTGTTGAATTTGCTAGAGGTCAGAGCTCCTGGGCTTGCCCCATACATGAGGAAAATAGACTTGCAGACTTTCTTACTAGGATGACTATGCTTCTTGCTCTTGAACAAGTCATTCATTATTTCAACAAAATGCTTCTGTATTGTTGGTTATTAATCACTGGCAATTGATTATCAGCTTAATATTTATTAAAGAAGTTAATAGTAATTTACAAATAAAAAAATAAGAAGGACTTCTGGGATGATACATTCAACAGAATGGAACTGGTTTTCCTTCCAAGTGAAGGGGAAGCAATGAGAGAGAGATCAGGCATCCAGTTCTTAAATTACCTTCAGCCATGCCTCAATACTGCTCCTTGATGGTCATAGGTGATTCCCATACCTATGCTTGCTAATAGGCTATGCCTCCAGGTCAAGGTGATGTATTTGCTCTGTACTATATCTCCTGTTTAAAGTATCAATTCCATATTCACTAAGAAACTGCTAGAGGTATTATAAAAAATTGTTCAACATGAACTTACTCATAATTTTCCTGTGCTGATAAATCCTTAAAATTTTATTCCTGGTAACTTATGGCCAGTTGGATGCTCCATATGTGTCTTCTTTTGAAAAATTATTTTGTGTTCATGTATGTACAGTTACTTATCCACAATAATTATTGCCTGTGACCAAACAGGAGAGGCTTTTAAAGATATTGTTCTACAAGTTATTTCCTTGTTTTACTGTATTTTGGCATGCAAGGGAATTAAAAACAGATAATGCTCCAGCTTACACTTCTAAACCATTTTTAAAAGTTTCTATTTAAATAGGAATAAGTCATTCCACAGGTATTCCATATAATCCACAGGCTAAACTATTGTTGAAGGAGTGTGTCAAACATTACAAGGGCAAATTACTAAATTACAACGAGAATTTTAATATAGTTCACCCTATCATATTTTTTTAATGTCCATTTTTCAATTAATCATTTAAATAGCATTAAATACATTTCTCTGCCTGTGTTTTCACACTGGAAACATGATTCTTAAAAAGTTACAAAGGCTTTAATAAAATGGAAAGAACTTTTGACTCTTCAATGGAAAGTCTCAATGTGCTTATTACAGTGGGTGGAGGACATGTTTGTTGTTTTTTCACAGAATGTTGATTTTTCCAATTTGGGTTCTTGTCTGCTAAACTGGACCTTATGGTTGGCCTTGCTCTTCAGTCTCTATAACAAACGAGCCTGACTCCACTCCAGCAACATGAAGAAGCCATGACTAAATATAAAGATCCAGAGGCTGTTGTCACAAAGATTGTGCCTTCACTCCAGCAGCTCCATTGAAGAGAAAGATTGTCAGGAAACTGACATGAAAGATTTACTTGTAATAGCTCAATTCCAACCCAGGGTTATGTCAGTAACAACTCACAACAGGCAGAAACCATGGTTATGCCCCAAGACCTTCCAGCTTCTCATGACACTGTTGCTACAGTGACTTTTATCACTGCTCAGGTGTTTCCTGATTGATCATGTTCTTTCTTAAAATGCTGGTACCTAATGGATATATGTTCCAGATCCCTTACTTTTTTAAAAAGAAATTATAACTTAATGGAATGCTTCTAACATAGAAATTATACCTAATAATACAACTAATATGATGTGAGAAGATTTTTTTTTCATTCTACATAAAATGTGTCTTAATATGTTTCCTTTTTTGTAAATACAAAGAGATTTCCTGTGTATAGTGTGGCAAGAACTAGAAATGTGCCTTCAGGAAGTATGAATTTTATGTCTAGGTATTTACTTGTGAATTCTCCTAATACATCTGGACTACAAGACATCTGAATTCTCCAGTTTATCTCTACTGGTTCATCTTTTAGGAACTTATGAGAAACCACCTTCTGACATTCCTCCTTTTAAAATTTGTAAAATTATGGATTGAATATGAGAATATATAAATATGACAATGAGATAATCTTATTGGCATGAATGTTTTTTTTAAATAAACAATGGGATTTTATTTCAGTTCATCCCTCACATTTACAAATTTGCTGTTGGTCTATATCCAGTCCTTTTATTGGATATAAATAGCCTCTTGAGATTAATATGAGTTATTCAGGGAATGATTCTTCTATTCCTAGGCCAATTCTAATTAATAAATAGTATGGTGGTCTTGGATGGCCATCACCTGTATTTTGGACTCTTTTTTACAAATAAATCTCCAAAAGGACTTTCTCATCTATTGACTGTTTCAAAATTTGTAGATATAAGAGGCTCAATATTAAAGATACAGAGATGTCAGGAATATAGGTCAGTATGTTTGATATTTTTGCTATACTAATAAAAAGTATAAAAGATGCTTTGATCATCTCTGAATCTAAATCTGCTTACGCTGTTAAATGTTCAATTTGTACTATTACTAATTATATCAGTTCCTCATATGATAAAAAATTGTTATAGTAAATACACCCTCTAATGTCTTACTACTTATAAATATGATCCATGATTGCTTTGATAATCCAGGTATACAAATATTAAAAATAATCACTAACACCCTTACTAGACATAAAAGACTTATAGCTTCTCTTATACTTGGAATTACTGAATTAGTTTGAAATAAGAGAATCTATCACAGCCCCTGCTATTGCTTTGATTCAACATTTAAAAACTACTAAGCAGATTAATCAATTTTTGAAAAATAATTCTTTAGCAGTATTTACAAAAGAAAAGATTGATAAAAATTTAGAGGACAGAATAAACACATTAGAAGAAGCTGTTCTGCATACAGGTAATAAAGATTAGATAACTATTTCCATTCACAATTTAAATTGATGTGTCATCCTATATCAATATAATTTATTTGAGGTGACTTGAGAATAGATTAAAATAAATCTCCCTGGCTTATGGAATAATCCTGATTCATCTATAGATGTTCAACCTTACGTCAACAAATTATAACTGAAGTTCTACCCAATCAAACTCTTCTTCAGCCTCAAAAATTACAAATAAAAATTTTGAGCCCATACATTGTTTGTTTCAGAACAAAATTTCTTATCTATAATTCTACATCTGGCAAATAATTTTGGAATTGTCTATAATTCTTTTTTATTTAAAAATATTTTGCAAGTCAATTGCAGTTTGCCTTCTCATTCTTCCTCCCGCACCCCAGATTCTCAACCTCTATCTCTTCTTCAGAATGCTTAAGGCCTCCCATGGGGACTCAGAAGCACCCCAGATTCTCAACCTCTATCTCTTCTTCAGAATGCTTAAGGCCTCCCATGGGGACTCAGAAGCAGTTGAAGGCAGGTTCAGGCTTCTAGCTTCCACATCAAGGCTGTGTAACAAAATATTTTATGATAAAACCAGATTTAAATGATACCTATCCACAAATCCAACACTACAGAAAACATTAGGGGAAAAATTTCAAACTAAGGAAACCAGATACACCCATGAAATTACAAGAAATTAATAATCCCACAGAAGAAAAAGCCAAAGAAGGGAAACACACACTATACAACCAAAAATAAGAAATAACAAACATTGGTCAGTAATAGCCCTTAATAACAATGAACTCAGTCCACCTATAAAAAGACACACCCTAACATGATGGATACAAAAACCGAAACCTTCTGCTGCATACAAAAGACACACCTCAACTTCAAGACAGAAAAGGCTCAGAGTAAAGGCTGGAAAAAAGGATTTCCAATCAAACTGTCCTAAGAAACAAGCTGGTGTAGCCACCCAAGTATCTAACAAAATAGACTTCAAGCTAAAATCAATCAAAAGAGACCAGAATGTGTAGAATGCTGTTCAATAAGGGGTCTAGGAATAAGGGGTCAGTCCTCTGTAATGGAGGATGGGTCTGCTTCTTAGGCCTTAAGGAACAGCTTGAATTTATGAACCCTGAGTTACTCATGCCATGAGAACACAGGTGTTCACAACAGTATCAAGGACATCGTGGTAGTTTTTAACAGAAAATATTTCTCCCAGCACACACTGGGAAACTTTCCCAGCCTGACCCTGAGCTGTGCACACATAAGGAAATATTTACAAGTTAACGCAAAGAAGTCTGTCCTTGAATAACCCTACATACGAATATTGCTGACTTGTGTAAGTATCACTGAGCTATCCATTAAAGTTGCCTTTCGCCAGCAGAGCGTCTAGTCCTCCCGTTCTTTCAGTCTCTCACCCCATCTCACTACAGTTTGCTCCAGCTGGCAGCGGCAAAGTGGCACCGGAACAGGGACAGTGAATTCTTTCGGTGGGCATTGTACGAATATTGAGACTCCGAGAAGACCGCTGCTACAAGAGCCCCGGGTAAGTTAAAAGTGAACGTAGCAGGCAGTAGCATTGTTTGAGAGAAAATGGGAGATTCCGCGTCATCAGAACGGAAATTGTTTGAGCAAGTCCTCTGTACGTTAAGCACAGATTCATCGCTTTGTTGAGTTTATTCAACAGGTTTGTCCTTGGTTCCCTGAAGAAGAAACAATTAATATAGATACTTGGAAAAAGATAGGAGAGAGAATAAAAGATCACTACTATGCCTTAGGTCCAGAAAAGGTGCCAGTAGACGCTTTTTCTTTGTGGTCTCTTGTTAGAGACTGTTTAAAGGGAGATTCTGAAATGGAGAAGTGGGAGCGAGGGACCCGGCGTAGCCTCACTCTTAGGGGTTCTCGTTCTGAGGATAATTTGACCACTTCTCGTTCAGCTCCACCTTTGCCTTCGGCACCACCCTCAGAACCTCCTAGATATGAACAGCCTGAGGTACCATTCCCTGATGCTGCGATACCACCCTCTGCTGACGAAGCTGAACATGAAGACCCCGAAGAGGTTGATTGGGGAGATCTAGATGTTCAAGCCTCTGCTTATGATCCCTCACATAAAATTATGCTAGCTGAATCTAAATTGACTAAGAAGTGTCCTGAAGTAGACCTTAGAGAGGTGAGATCTGAGTTGGTAATTGTGGCTCAAACGTTAAAGAAACTTTTAGCCCAATGCCCTGGGAATGATTCCTCTGAACAAACTCCCAGAGAATTGTTTATTTTCAGATTCTGAGGACTCCCCCCTGGTTGCTAGAGTTGGCTTCCGCCTTGCTCCTCCTTCTGCTCTTGATATAATATCTCCACTGCAATTATCCTTGAAGGCTGCCAGGGCTCAAGGAGAAGCTCCTGAAGGATTTCATGCTTTTCCTTGTGCAACAGGTAAATGCTCAAGGCCAAGCTTTTAATGATCATGAGCCAATACCTTTTAAAACTCTGAAGGAATTAAAAACGGTTTGTGCACAATATGGCGCTACTGCTCCGTTTACTATGGCGATTATGGAAACTGTTGCTGCACAACCTTTGCCTCCTGCTGATTGGGAAGGCATTCTGTAAGGCTGTATTGTCTGGAGAGGATTATCTTGTTTGGCCATCAGAATACGCAGATCTTTGTAGTCGTTATGTTCAGGATCAGAATGCTAGGCGACAAAATATTACATTTGAACAGCTTACCAGTACAGGACAATACTTAAATGTAGGAACACAACTTAATTTTCCTGCTTACGCTTATGATATAATTAGGTGGTCTGCTGTTGGAGCCTGGAAGAAGCTGTCTCGTTCTCGGGTAAAACGAGAGGAACTTTATAAGACAAGACAAGAGCCTGACAAACCTTTTCAGACTTTGTTTCACGACTGTTAGTGGCAGCAGGACGCCTGGTGGATGATGCAGAGGCAGGAAATGTGCTGGTCAAGGAGTTGGCATTTGAAAATGCTAACTCTGTGTGTCAGGCCACTCTGCGTCCTTGGAAAGGTAGAAACACCCTTAATGACTATATTAAACTTTGTTCTGATATAAGGTCGGGATATGCTCAGGGATTGTCAGTGGCAGCTGCTAGGAAAGGGAAAACTGTAAAGGAATTGCTTGCTATCCGATCAAAAAATCAGAAAAGGAGAATGCCTGGTCCACCGGGTAGCTGTTATAACTGTGGACGAATGGGGCATATTGCATGTCAATGTCCTAATGCAGGTCAAGCTAATAACAATGTAGAGTTTAAGGCAAAACCAAAGAAAAATTCTCCACCCGCATCTGCCCATGCTGTCAGCAGGGAGAGCATTGGGCTAATGCATGTTATTCTAAATGGGATAGAGATGGTAATTTGCTTTCACAGTCGGGAAACTTCAAAAGGGGCCCGCCTTTTGAATCAGACAAATTCTTCATCACTACCCAGCTGATAAGATATTACACTTTGCTTCCCAAGCTCACTTTATCTTTCCCTCTGCAGTACAACAAAAACCTATTCCTGATGCTATACTTTTATTTTCTGATGGATCTTCATGTGGCTGAGCTTCTTTAGTTACTTCAGATAATACCCTTTCTTGGCGGGTGACTTCTACTTCAGCTCAAGAGGTTGAATTGTTTGCCATTTACCAGGCATTGCTTTTATACTAGGAACCTTTCAGTTTGTATACTTATAGTCAGTATGTAGTACGGGCTCTACAGACTTTAGAATCTGTTCCTATTATGACTACATCAAATTTTTCTGTTCATGATCTTTTTGTAAAGATTCAATCTTTATTACAACAGCGCTCTTACCCCTGTTTCTTTGGTCATATTTGAGGACATTCAGGACTGCCCAGACCTTTATCTGAAGGAAATGCCACTGCTGACTTACATACTTGAGTATTTCTTTCTTTACTTGATCAAGCTCACTTTTCGCATTCTGTGCACCATCAGTCAGTAAGAACTCTCCGCCATCAATTTCATATTCCTAGGGAATCAGCCACAGCAATTGTTAAAGAATGTCCTTCTTTTGTACAGTTAATTGCCCATGCCCTCTTACAGAGTCAATCCTAGAGATCTTCGTCCTAATGATTTGTGGCAAATGTATGTAACCCATTATCATTCCTTTGGTAAACTGCAGTATTTACATGTAACTATTGATACATTCTCTCATTTTCTTGTAGGTACCCCACTATCCAATGAAAATGTTCACAATGTAATTCTTCATATGCTTAATTGCTTTTCTATTTTAGGCCTCCCCAGACGTATTAAGACTGACAATGGACCAGCATATACTAGTAAAACTTTTCAGCAATTCTATACAGCGTTTTCTATTTCTCATAAAACTGGCATTCCTTATAATCCGCAGGGACAAGGCATTATTGAACATGCTCATCAGACATTGAAAAACACCCTTTTTAAATTAAAGAGGGGAAAATGGTATAAAAATACACTGAAAACACTTCTTGCTCATTCTTTATTTATTTTAAATTTTTTGACAGTGGATGATCATGGACAAGCAGCAGCAGATAGTCATTGACATCCTTTGGACACAAAAAAACCCTCTCATTTATTGGAGGGATCCCGTTGATGGGTCACGTCATGGTCCTGATCCTGTTTTAGTGTAGGGATGGGGTTATGCTTGTGTTTTCCCTACAGATGCTGATACTCCACGGCAGATTCCAGAACGGTGCATTCACCATGCCCAAGAGCAAGATAGAAGTCTCTATCAAGAGAGACAGTGGCTCCAGGAGATGAAGCGGTTGAGGCTTCTGGCCTGCTTGTTAAGCATTGTCTGGATTCTCCTTGACAAAATATAGGCTGAAGAATACTGAGCTATGTGCCTAATCCCCCAGTTATGCATCCAGTTACCTGGGGAGATAATGATGATGTTCCAGTATATATTAACAATACCAAAGTATTGGGACCTCCATCAGCTAGTCATATTAGACCTATTTCTGTTATGTTTAATTATACTGGTAAATCTACTTCTGTCCCACTATGTTTTTCTTTGACCAATGAAAATTGTACCATAATTTCTAGAATGACCGACTGGGATGGCAATTTTACTAATGGTTCCCATTGGGCTGTAGATTTCTTGTATTTGCAAAAAAACATTTCTACTACCAGAGTGGCATTTAGTAATCCACCCAATCATATTCCCTTATGTAGACATCAGTACCCTTCTACAAGTGACTTAGGGCCTGGTTGGAGACTTTGTCATCTAAATTATACAATCTGTAATCAGGGACTGTGTGACTGGAGTGATTATCAGCCTGGATCATACAGACCTAGTAATCTGTTGTATGGGATATGGACCAGAAATAATAGAACTTATCAGACAATGGTCTGAAAATCAGTTGTTGCCATGAGCTACATAACTAGCTAAGAAAGATGTGCTTTGGATGCACATAGGGGATCAAGATGCTATCTCTGTGCACAGAACTAAAAAAAATGTGTCTGTTGCTGTGTATGTTCCTGATCCATATGCCATTGTGATTAGAGAATTTGAAATTATGTTTAATGAGACTTATGACTTTTTTGTAATTTATGTGTATTAACAAATTGTATCAATCCTAATGTTACTGGAAATTATTCTACCATTATGATTGTTAAGCAGCCATCTTTGCTTTGTTCCTGCTAGTGTTACTGGTGCCTGGTTTGATGATCCAGGATTGGCTATTTTGCAAACAACTGAGCAGGTTTTGTTAAGAATAAAAAGATTTGTTGGAATGTTAATTACAGGAATTGCAGTTTTAATAGCCTTAATAGCCACTGCAGCTATAGCCACTGTATCCTTGGTAGGAGGTATTCAGACTGCCTATTTTGTTAATGAACTAGCACATAATGTATCTGTTGCTTTTCAGACCCAGGAGGATTGGGATAGGAAAATTGAGCAGAGGTTGAATGCATTGGGAGACGTAGTTAACCTTTTGGAAGACGAAGTATATAGTCTTGAGGTAAAATCCTCCTTGAAATGCCATGCATTATTTATTCATATTCATGTAACACCATTTCATTATAACAATACTGTTTTTCCATGGGATAAAATTAGGAATCATCTTTTAGGAATATGGCATAATACTAGTACTTCTTTTGATTTAAAACAGCTACATCAACAAATATAGGATTTAGTTAATGCACCTCCCTTAAATATAGATATAGTCAAAGATGCAGAACGCTTTTTGAAAGGACTATCTTTGCACTTCCCTAGCTTGAATGACCTTTATCAGCTGGGTTTGTTAGCTGGAGGAAGGTTATTGCTTCTTTTGTTATTAATATGTATTTTCCCATGTGTGACTCATTGTCTTATTGTAATAGGCGGGCGCCCCTAGGGCACTCCAAGACACCCCAATACACCCCAGGACCACGACTAATGACCACTGTTAACATTAAAGAAAAAGAAAGTTTAATGAATATGAATATGAATACCGGTACACATGTGGACCCCAGGCATGATGCAGAAAAGCCTGGGGCTCCGAATATTCTCTGGGCAGGATTCTTATACCCTATTCTAGATAGGGGAGGTATGGGCGGGCTTGGCGGCGCTAACAGGGCGGGGCCAAAGGTTCGCTTAGGACAGAGTCTAGGAATGCAGGCAGGCAAGCTATTTCCTGTACCACCTGAAGACATGCCTTCATTGTGCAAGCTTTAAACAGTTAACAGTTAACAATTCTCAAGGTAGGACTTTCCTGGGTGACCCCACCTAGGTTGCAGGAATGTGGTCTCAGCTTGGAAGGTCAAGCTGCTCTACCAGGTGGGTCTCAGGAATTCAGGAAGTATCTATCAGGCTCAGGCTGCTGGGTGTGTCTCAAGCAGCCATCTCGACCTTGGCTAGTTTCACCTTGGCTAGTTTCAGGGACCTCAGGAAGGGGTCGAGGGGGAGAGAGTTACGGGATTTTTCTATTTTCACATTATGTCCCAAATAAGCTCCCTTGCTTTGAATGTAAAATGCTTTAAGTTATACAGCACTCAGGATCAAATTCCGTTATGGTATATAAAATAAAAAAGGGGGATATGTAGAAAGCTGTTCAATAAGGGGTCTAGGAATAAGGGGTCTTTCCTTTGTAATAGAGGATGGGTCTGCTTCTAAGGCCTTAAGGAACAGCTTGAACTTAAGAACCCTGAGTTACTCATGCCATGAGAACACAGGTGTTCACAACAGTATCAAGGACATTGTGGTAGTTTTTAACAGAAAATATTTTTCCCAGCACACACTGGGAAACTTTCCCAGCCTGACCCTGAGCTGTGCACACATAAGGAAATATTTACAAGTTAACTCAAGGAGGTCTGTCCTTGAATAACCCTACATACTAATATTACTAACTTGCATAAATATCCTATCCATTAAAGTTGCCTTTCCGCCATCAGAGTGTCTGGTACTCTCCTTCTTTCAGTCTCTCGCCCTATTGTACTACAGTTTGCTACAGCTGGCTGCAGCAAGAATGGACATTACTTATTTATCTCAGGAAAAATTCACCAAGATGAAGTCTCAATCCTGAACATTTATACCCCTAACACAAGAGCATAAAAGAAACACTATTAAAGCTTAAATCTCACATCAAATGACACATTAATAGTGGAATGCTTCAAAACCCCACTCTCAACCTTAGGTCAACCAACAGAAACTTAACAGAGAAATAAGGGATCTAATAGATGTTATGATCCAAATCAAATTAATAGATATATACAGGACATTCCACCCAAACACAAAGATATATACGTATTTATCAGCACTCTTGAAACTTTCTCTAAAATTGACCACTTACTCTGTCATAAAACAAATATAAATAGACACAAAAAAATGGGAATAACTCCTTTTATCATATCAGACTACCATGGTCTAAAGTTAGAGTTTAAGAACAACAAAAATTGCAGAAAGTCTACAAATTCATGGAAAATGAGCATCTCTCAATTGAACCACCTCTGGGTCAAGGAAGAAATTAAGAAAGAAATCAAAGACTTCCTAGGAGGTGATGAAAATGAATCCACAACATACCTAAATTTATGGGACATAATGAAAACAGTGTTAAAAGGAAAACTCATAGCACTAGATGCCCATATGAAAAAACCTAGAGAAATCTCACACAAGAGACCTAACAGCATAGCTGAAAGCTTTAGAACAATTAGAAGCAAACTCACATAGAAGGAGTAGACAGCAGAAAATACTCAGACTTAGGGCTGAAATCAATACAATAGAAACAAAGAAAACAATACAAAGAACTAATGAATCAAAGAGTTGTTTCTTTGAGAAAGTCAACAAGATAGAGAAACTCTTATACAAACTAACCAAAAGGCAGAGACAGAACATCCAAATTAACAGAATCAGAAATAAAAAGAGGGACATAAAAATAGACACCCAGGAAATACAGAGAATTATCAGGTCATACTTTGAAAATCTATATTCTACTAAAATGTAGAACCTAAAAGAAATGGACAGCTTTCTGGACAGGTACCACTTACCAAAATTAAATCAAGACCAGATAAATGATCTAAACAGACCTATAACCCCCAAAGAAATTGAAGTTGTTATTAAAAGTCTCCTCCCTCCACCAAAACAGGACCAGATGATTTCAGTGCAGAATTCTATCAGACATTCAAAGAAAAACTAATACCAATGCTCCTAAACTGTTCCATATGATAGAAACTGAAGGAACACCAAACTCTTTTTATGGGGTCACAATTACCCCAATGCCCAAGCCACTCAAAGATACAGCAAAGAAAGAGAATAACAAACCAATCTCCCTCATGAACATAGATGCAAATATATTCAATAAAATTCTAGTAAACTAAATTTAATAACATATAAAAAAAATCCACCACAATATGGTAGGCTTCATTCCAGAGATGCAGGGATGGTTCAATATATGAAAAACTGTGATTGTCATCCATCATATAAGCAACCTGAAAGTAAAAACCACATGATCATCTCTTTAGCTGCTGAATCAATCAGCCATTGACAAAATCCAACATTCCTTCATGATAAAAGTCCTGGAGAGATCAAGAATACAGGGAAACTATCTAAATATAATAAAGGTGATATACAGTAAGCCAACAGCCATGACAACGGTTTGCCCCTGGACAAGAATCTGTTCTTACATTGACTACTTGACAGGATGCTGTTTAAACTGGACATGCAGGTTCCATAGGAAAGTGATCTCTGAATTTTGACAGAACAAGCTGAGATGGTCATTCAGGTTCCTGATTTTCAGAGAAGACTGTCAGATACTCTTCAGGACACAAGGAGAAGTGACTGATGAACTATACCAGAATGGGCAGAGCAGATTTCCTGCTTCACTGAAATGTAAAGAAACTCTGGGCCTGTAGGCTGAAGATGGGCCCCAACTTTATAAAGGAACTTTGAGTGACTGTCCAGGCAGATAGGTGTCATCTCTGTCATTTCTAGATTTTGGAAGTTGCTTGCACTTCTTGTTTACTTGGGTAAAATATTCTTTTTGGGTCTCTGAGGTAGTTGAACATGAGATATTTATAGTTTTCTAGTGATAGTTTTAGAAAAGAAACTTTGAAGTTAAAGTGTCTAAGTTTAAGAGACATTAAAATAATAGTTTTTAGTTAGTAATACAAGTTAGATAGAAAGTGAACTAGGTATAATCCTTTGAACTCATTAAAATAGGATAATTAATAAAATATTTTCTTTGAATTGTCAATTGTTACTGGACTGTTATTGTTTATATATGTTGTATATAATTATTGCACCTATTTTATATGTTTTTTCTTTTGTTAGCTATAATCTTTTTTAAATTTTGACACAAAAGGATATATGTGGGAATATGTTTCAAATTTAATAAAAATCAGTCTGAGATGTCAGAGGGATCTACCCATAGTCAATCTAGGAGAATCAGACAGTGTTAACTAGCACCATTAATCTCAGCCACAAGCAATGCCCTTAATTCCAGCAAATCTGAGTTTGAGGTCAGCTTAGTTTACAGAGGGAGTTCCAGGTTCCTAGGCAGGTAGTGGTGGTGTCATGCCTTTAATCTTAATCTGGATGTGAAACAACTGATGGAAGAAGGTATTTAAGGCAGGTATAGAAAGACAGATCAGGCAGAAGAAGCCAGGAGGATCCAGGCTGAGGAAGCTGGAAGACAGCTGGATTTGACTGTGGTGTTTTCTCTTTGATATCTCAGCCTTTCCCTGAGATCTGACTCTGAATTTCCTTCATTTGTGCAGCAGGTTTCAGGGAGGGTGATGCATCATACTATAACCCATACAAACATTTTTAATAGCACTGATAATTTTTATTGAGTATCTAAACTTGACCCTTTCTTTATTGCCCAATCTAAGAGACCATCTAAGCTCTTTGGTCTACAAAAAACTGTTTCACTAGCTGTGTCTATGCTTCCAGTTCTTGAGACCAACAGCTGTCTGCAGCTTTGTGGCTTCTCATCTGTGTCAGTGATGAATAATAACAAGAGATCACTCTTTAGCTGAGCAATGGAGAAAGTTGTTTTCATCTCAATAGGATCTTTTGCTTTTTGAGTAACAACAATAAAAATCATTTGAATGTCCTTTGAACACTTTGACAATGAGAAGTCTTAGGGTTTTGTCTATCATGTTATAGTTTTTAAGTAGTACAAATAGAAGTGAAACACAATGACCCAAATATTCAGTGGTCCTGATATTAGTTTAACTGTGGAAAGAACAATTATGCTTTGTTTGTCTTGAAGAAATTTTAACCACTAATTCTTAGCAATATCATTTACTTCAGAGAAATTGACTTTTGCCCTATCAACTCTTTGAGGTTTTATTTTTATCTTCCTTCTAGACTTATGACTGCTATCACCAATACTGTGAGTTACTTTAGTGATGTTTGGCATGCTAAAATGCTAACTCTGCTTCTTTAGGGGCAACCCTCCCAATAACAACTACAACAAAACAATAATCTGGAAGTTTTAACATTTCAGCCTCTGTCACTGTCTTGTGTGACTATTTTAAATCAGTTTCCTGTGTTTATATTTTCAAAATATGATATTCATGTACTAGGAGCTTAAAGGTTTGTGACCTTGGTAGAAAACAATCCTATTCAAAGGTAGACATCATCCCTATCCATTTTTGTTTTGTTTTGTTTTTAGTATCTTAAACTCATCATTCTCAAATGTCCATGGAAACAATTTGAAGAAGTATGATCCAGGGAAAGCAGAAATTCAATGTGATCCCTATAAAAATAATATTTTGTGAATTTAATATGTCCAATTCAGTTCTAAAGGTAATATAGAAAGGAGGCCTGTGGGACCTCCTGTGGGACATACTCAGGATTAGGTGAATGATTACACTGGTCAGGTGGTAAAGATATATATTTTAGTGGCCAAATTCTTTACTCAAATACAGGCTATAGTTAGTGTGTGACTGAGTTGTGATCTCTTGAGACAGACTTCAGTGTATCCTTTGAATTACCTTTACTGGAGGCTTTAAGAGGTTGACCACTTCCCACAAGTCTAAAAGTGACTCTACATTATATTTTAAAAAAAGATGTGACTGTCTCACAAAAGAATGAGACTCAGGGATAGATCTCTAAAGAAGTTGGATATACTAGAGGAAATAAACACCACAGTCAAATCTTACCCAGCTGTCTTCTAGCTTCCTCGGCCTCGATTCCCTTGGAATGGCTTCCCTCTATGTTTCAATCCTGTCTTAAGTATCCTTTCATAAATTAAGGCATGGCCCTACCACACCTGTTTGGGAGCCTGGAATTCTTTCTATAATCTAAAGTGACCTGACTCAGTTGGGATTAAGGGCATAGGTCACCACTCCCAGGATACTCCCTGTGCTGGGATTAAAGGTTTGAATCACCACTCTCTGATTTTCCTAGACTGACTGTGGTTAGAGCTCTGGGACTTCTGGAGCTTTTACTAACCCCCCACATAGACTGTCGGTAGATTCCCTCTGATATCTCCAAAACTTCTGAAACTTTATTAAATCCCCACATATCCCCTTTTGTGTCAAATTAAAAAAAAAAGAAGGTGATAGCTAACATAAGAAAAACAATACACAATAGGTACAATAATTATATACAATATATACAAACAATAAATGAGTAATGTCCAGTCCATTAACAATTGACAATTCCAAGAAAATATTTCATTAATTATCTTATTTTGATGAGTCCAAAGGATTATACCTAATACATCTGCTTTCTAACTAAAAGCTATATTTTGATGTCTCTTAAACTTATAAACCTTAACTTCAAAGTGTCTTTTCTAAAACTGTCATTAAAAAACTGTAACTATAATTATCTCATCTTCAACTACTTCAGAGACCCAAAAAGGAAATAATATTTACCCAAATAACTAGGAAGTGGAAGCAACTTCCAAAAACTAGAAATGACAGAGATGATACCTATCTGCCTGGACAGTCACCCAAAGTTCCTTTATAAAGTTGGGGCATCCATATTCAGCCTAAAGGCCCAGAGTCTGTCTCTTTTCATCTCAATGAAGCACAAAATCTGTTCTATCCATTTTGGTGTAGTTCAGTCATTTCTCCTTGTGTCCTGAAGATTGAAGACTCTCTTTAAAGTTCTTTTTAACTTTCCCTTGCGATACTTGTTGGTCATTGGTCTCGTGCCGGTATTTAGCTTTAGATGGAGTTTACCACCACTTTGGACTGCATTCCCAAGCACCTTGACTCCAGGAAGATCCAGGCCCAGTGCCAGGGGCTGCTACTGGCCTCACACCATCCATGGGCCATCTCTGACAGTTTTCTCTGAAAAGCAGGAACCTGAAGGACCATCTCAGCTTGTTCTGTCAAAGTTCAAAGGTCATTTTCTGAGGGAACCTGCATGTCCAGTTCAAATAGCACACTGTCAAGCAGTCAATACAGGGACAGATTCTTGTCCAATGACTAACCGTTGCCACAAGGAAAGTCGACTCCGTATGGAGTTTCTTCAATGCCCTTTTTTCTCTTGAAGTATATGGGGGCTGCCAGGAGCAGACCTGTCTCACTGTCCAGAAAAGTCTTTAAGTTCTAAAAATATTTTAAATGCCATATTCTATGGATCTCTGAAGGTTTTGAAGAAGACCTGCTTTTCTAAAATATATTTGTTTGACCTTGAAAACATATCTAACATGACTATGTCTGAATGTAATGTCTAACTACTGACTTGCATTGCTTTATATTCTAATTAATAAAAACTTACATGGACTAGCAATTTGGATTACAATGTTAGATAAACTGATTAAGTATACTACCTGAAACAAGCATAGAAATATTTGTACAATGACACAATTAATCTCAAAATGCATAATTTGTATACAGAAAACCAATGCAATGTAAAATATTTAAAGCTAGTAAATCCTTTTAAAAGAAGATTCCAAAATCTATCCTTTGCCCCAACCTGTGGGACTCGTAATTTTGTGGGTCTCGAGGGGGTTCCACCTGAAATATCAATGGAGGGATGAGAGAGAGACGAAGACCAAGCAAAGAATGACAGAGTCAGTCTGGATTTTGTTGAGGTCTCCGTTTATTGAGCTGCAAGCTGTAACATATATACTCTTCAGGCAAGGGGAGTGAGGAGGGGGATAGTGGATGGCAAATAGCAGCTGTGGGGGAAGGGTAAATGGCATGTCCGTGGGCTCAGCACCATCCCACCCACTCTGGAAAGGCGGGAAAGCAGACAAAGGAATATTCTGTGGTTTTATTAAGGGCTATTCTGGCAATTAGTTACTAAGAGCTATTCTAGCAATCAGTTACTAAGAGCTATTCTAGCAATCAGAGAAAACACCTTACCATCAGGAAACTTATGGTCTTGGGTTTCACAAGGCTTATGAAAAGGACCAAGTCCTCAGTCTCCAACAATCCTTATATCCTATATATCTGTATCCCCTTTTCTTTATATTTTTTAAAACACAAATCTTGAATCTAATCATCCTTGTTTAACTTTTTTCTAACCATAACCATGAACAATTTTTAACCAATTAACCTAAACAATGACAATCATCCATAACCTATTGAACAACCAACACCAAGCCACTCCACCACTTGGGAACCAAAACCAACCCACCCCACCACTTGGGAGTGTGGGCGCTGTGTTCTTAAATTTACTTCCTGCTGACTGGGGGCGATGACATCTTTTGGGGATCCTGAAAAGAAAAGTTTTGTTACATGTCAAGTCCTGAAATAAGTAGCTGTGTCATTTGTTGTCCAGTTTCTACATAACAGGAAAGCACACAGCTTGTCTCAAGTCCTGGCCATAGTAGTCTGTGAAGCTGATTCATCTCAGTGAGCTGCTACAAAATTGTTGTGAGCAGTTTGTAGTCCAAATCTGATCTTTGATTGGTGTTTGTCAGCCTAGTGGCTTTGTCAGAGTCCATGTGAAACCATCATAGTGGGGCCCCATCTTCCTTTTGTATATTTCAAGTTCGCAATTAGGCCTTGCGCTGGATTACTGAAGAAAACTGATAAGAGACTAAAAACCAACACAATGTACAGGAAACTAAACATATAACAATTTATTGAGCATAGGATTAGTAACAATAGAATAGTCCCTTATTTTTTGTTATTCTTCTGTCCCCTACCAGGTGGCTCTTCTGATATGATACAGAGATTTTTTATTTTCCTTTAACAAGTATGCTTGAGTTTAGAGAAGGGAGAGCCACAATCCAACTCTAAAACCAGCTTTAAATTATAATTAAACTGGGACTTTAACTAATAAAAAAAGTGTAAAGGTTAAGTAATGAGATTTTACCCTATCAAATATACTGGTACCAATAGTTACCATATTCTTTTTTTGCAAATTTTCCTGGATAGCCTCTTTTTCGCTTTAGATGTATGGATGTCCAAGGCCTTTTAACTTCTTGAAGATGGGTATTTCCAGTTTCCTGTAAAGACAAGAACAGAAACCTGCCCCGACCCTTTGCTTTTTCTTATAACTGAAAGAATTGTAATATGGGTGGATGAGCTATCAATTCTTAGTTTCATGAAGTGTCTCTGGTTCGGTTCAAGTCTTTGTTAATTTTGATGGTATTCATATCTTCTCCTCACCTGTGGAAATAAATGCAAAACCCCTTCCCCAATGGAGCACATACCCTGGCTTTCATTCAGAGGTTATTACTTCTTTGAAGTAAATAGGTTGATTTAGTTCAGCTGTTTTTTCTATGGTCCAATGCCTTTCAGCAGCTGTTGTTCCTTTGTTATTAGCATTGAGAAAATTCAAAGTTAACAAAGCACTATGTAGTCTATCTCTGGGGGTCTTTGTTATTCCTTTCTGTTTATTTAACAAATCCTTTAAAGTTTGATTTGATCTCTCTATGACTGCTTGCCCTGTAGGATTGTGTGGTATTCCTGTAATATGCTTTATATTATAATAAGCAAAAAATTGTTTCATTTTAGTAGAGACATATGCTGGAGCATTGTCAGTCTTTATTTGTGCAGGTATTCCCATGATGGCCATAGCTTCTAGCAAATGTGTGATTACAGAATCAGCCTTTTCTGAACTCAAAGCAGTTGCCCATTGAAATACTGAAAATGTATCTATTGTATGATGGACATATCTTAATTTCCAAGTTCTGTAAAATGAAATACATCCATCTGCCAGATTTCATTTTTATGTATACCTTTAGGATTAGTTCCTGCTGGCAATGGAGTTTGGTTGTAGAAAGAACAGGTGGGACACCTTTTTACAATTTCTTTGCCTTGTTCCCAAGTGATAGAGAAATCTTTTTTTAATCCTTTGCAATTAACATGATGCTTTTTATGAAATTCTGAGGTCTCTAGTAATTTCCCTATTAATAATTTATCAATTTCATCATTACCTTGTGCTAAAGGACCTGGCAGACCTGTATGGGATCGAATATGTGTTATATAAAAGGGATGATTTCTAGTCCTGATTATTCCTTGTAACTGAATAAATAATGAAGTTAATTCTGATTCATCATTAATAAAATCAGTTGTTTCAATGTGTATAACAACTCTTTCTGCATACTGAGAGTCAGTGACTATGTTAAGTGGTTCTGTAAAGTCCATTAACACCATCACGATGGCACATAATTCTGACTTTTGAACAGAATTATAAGGGCTTTGAATCACTTTACTTAGATGTTCTGATTTGTAACCAGCCTTTCCTGATTTGTTTGCATTGGTATAAAATGTAGGAGCTCCGGAAATTGGTAGATAAATTGGTACAATACGAGGGAGAATCCAATTAGTTTTCTTTATAAATTCAATTATTTTGCTTTTAGGATATTTGTTGTTAATATCTCCCAAAAAATTACTGCAGGCTCTTTGCCAAGGTTCACTTTCTTCCCATAATTGGTCAATTTCTTCATTAGTTAAAGGTACAACAATTTCTGCTGGGTCCATTCCTGTCAATTGACAAAGTTTTAATTTTCCTTTAAAAATAAGTTCAGAAATCTTTTCCACATATGTCTTTAACTTCTTGCTTGGTTTATGTGGAAGAAATATCTATTCCAATATAACGTTTTTTCTTTGCATTAAAATTCCTGTAGGCGGATGCTTAGAGGACAAGATAACTAGAATGCATTTGAGGTCTGGATCCACACGATCCACATGTGCCTCTTGTAATTTTTTTCCACCAAAGCCAGTTCTTTCTCAGCTTCAGGTGACAACTCTCTCAGACTATTTAAGTCCTTGTCACCATTTAGTGTTTTGAACAGATTATCTAGTTCATCATTTTTAATTCCAATAGTCAGTCGTAAATTGGCAATGTCTCCTAGCAGTCTTTGAAAATCATTAAGTGTCTTTAATCTATCTCTCCTGATCTGTACCTTTTGGGGTCTAATTCTTTGTTGACCTATTTTATATCCTAAATAATTAATGGAATCCCCTCTTTGTATTTTTTCTGGGGCAATCTGTAATCCCCAAGCAGGCAAAATTCTTTTCACTTCTTCATAAAGTTTTTCCAACATTTCAATATTTGAATCGGCCAACAAGATGTCATCCATGTAATGATAAATTATAGATTGTGGGAATTTCTTGTGTATTTGTTCTATTGGCTTTTGAACAAAATACTGGCACAGAGTAGGAATATTCAGCATTCCTTGAGGGTGGACACTCCACTAGAATCTCTTTACAGGCTGAGAATTATTATTAGTGGGCACTGTAAAGACAAATTTTTCTTTGTCTTGTTCTTGTAAAGGTATTATAAAAAAACAGTCTTTTAAATCAATAACTATAATAGGCCATTCTTTAGGTAATAGAGAAGGCAAAGGAATCCCAGATTGTAGAGAGCCCATTGGCTGGATCACCTTGTTTATTGCCCTTAGGTCTGTTACCATTCTCCATTTTCCAGATTTCTTCTTAATAACAAATACAGGAGAATTCCAAGGGCTGGTTGATTCTTCTATATGCTGAGCATTTAACTGCTCCTGTACCAGCTGCTCTAAGGCCTGCAATTTCTCTTTTGTTAGAGGCCATTGATGAGCCCATATAGGCTTCTCTGTTAGCCATTTTAGAGGTAGTGCTAAGGGTGCTGTGGGTGTTTTTGAAAGATCAGCAGCTGTTTTGCCTTGTTTCTCTATAACCTGAATGGTCTGTGACTGTTTCTCATAATATCTTCTGCTATTTCTTCTGGAACCATGTGCTAGGTCATGGTTTATTTCTGTATTTGGAGGAATATTAATCTGCGTGTTCCACTGTTGCAGTAAATCTCTTCCCCATAATTTATATCTATATCAGCCACATATGGCTTTAATATTCCTCTCTGTCCTTCTAGTCCTATACATTCAAGCCATTTTGCACTCTTTTTTACCTGGGATATCGACCCAATACCCCAAAACTGAACATTTACCTCCTGAAGGGGCCAACTTGGATGCCATGACTCAGGTGAAATTATGGATACATCTGCGCCCATGTCCAATAAGCCTTCAATAATAAGATCATTTATCTGTACTTTTAATTTTGGCCTTTGCTCATTGATAGATGTTTGCCAAAATATTTGCTTTATATTTTTTCCTGAATTTTTTTATTTTTCTGTAAATTTTCTATTATTCCAGTTAGTGTGTCTTTTTAAAATAGGTTTTAACCTTTTTAATTGTTCTGGGAAGGTGTTTCCTCCACAATGGCAGGGTAAGACTGGATTGGACTTGATATGGGGTCTTTTGAAAGCCCCCTAGTGGCATTTCTCGAGAGCAGAAATTTACTTGACCTAGGGGCTTTTGAAAGCCCCCTTGGAGCATTTCTCAAGGGCAGAAAGTTCCCTTGTCTGTCTCTTATTGATCTGCATTCATTAGTCCAATGTCTTCCTTTTCCACATCTTCTGCATATTCCAGAAGGGAGCGGTGTTCTCTTGGGATTATTCCTACCAAAAGCATTGTTTCTGGGAATGCCTTGTTTTTATGTGACCTTGCTTTCCACAATTACAACATTTGACATTTTGATTTTTCTTATACCTCTTGAAATAAGCTCTCTTACCCAGTTATCATCACTCTCATAAGACTCCATATTAATTGTCTCATGAATCCAATCTTCCAAAGGTGCTGACCTTGCTTTTAAAGGTCTAAGTATTTTTTTACATTGTGCATTAGCATTCTCAAAAGCCAGTGATTCAATGATTATTCACCTGGCTTCTGAGTTCCATACCATTCTGTTTACTGCTGTGGTTAATCTGTGCAAAAAATCTGTAAAAGTTTCTTTGGGACTTTGAATTACTTTTGTAAATGTTTCACTTTTTTTCCCTATTTTTTCAATACAGTCCCAAGCATTTAAAGCTGCCATGCGACATAAATCCATAAGATGGTCACTGTATAATGACTGCCTTTCAATATCAGCATAATCTCCCTCCCCAAGGAGTTGGTCTTGAGAGACTTCTATGCCCCTGGCCCTATTTCTTTGTTCTATTGTTTTAGTCTCCTCCCTCCACCATGACTTGAATTGCATGAGTGTCCCTGCCTCAAGAACGGCTGTAACCATATCCAACTAATCTTTAGGGGTGACCCGGTTACAGCATGATCAGGAGTTCAGCATTTGCTTAAGAAATGGTGAATGCATCCCATATGATACAATTGCTTCCTTTACTCTCTGTAATTCTAATATTTTTACTGGAGCCCAGCTAGCTTCTTTTTCATCTTTTTCATCCTTCATTTTTTTAAAAAGGTTACTGGGTATACTAATGTTGCCTGTTTTTGTCTAATTTTAGATGACCTTGCTGAATTTGGCTCTTCATATTCCTCTGTTTGAATTTGAGCATCTTTGTGTTCTCTCTCAATAGGCTTTTTAAAGACCTTATTCTTTGGATTTCCTTTATCAACTTTTTCTGTGATATCAAACAATAAATATTCATAGTAAATAGTAAGATAACCATTATTATATTTTTATCTATCTTATCTATGTTTTCCTTTACTGGTTTTAATATCAAATCATTTAACGAGAGGTTACAGTATGACCAATCACCCTCCATTGCTTTAAACAAATTCCTCCTTTTTTAAAAAAATTGAGTTACTTACTGTTATTGTCCATTGATGATTGTGAAGTGGGGCAGCTACCTAGTGTGATAGCAACCCAAGGAGGGGTCCAAAAAGGAAAAAGAAACAACCCACCAGGAGAAAGAGGCCACTGTCTGAAAGCTTACCCAGATGAGGGTGAAAGAGAAACGCATGTGGCCGGTCTGCCTAAGGCTGGAGGCTAACCTGGAACAGAAAGCCTAGCTGCTAGTAATTACTCCTCTGGCCATGTGTTATTCTGGCTGGCAAGTGCATTCTTTTTTTGGGTAAGGAGGAGAGAAATTCGTGCCCCAAAGTTGGACGCCAATTGTCTCACGAAAGAATGAGATTCAGGGATAGATCTCTGAAGAAGCTGGAGATACTACAGGGAATAAACACCACAGTCAAATCTTACCCAGCTGTCTTCTAGCTTCCTCAGCCTCGATTCCCTTGGAATGGCTTCCCTCTGTGTTTCAATCCTGTCTTAAGTACCCTTTCATAAATTAAGGCATGGCCCCACCACACCTGTTTGGGAGCCTGGAATTCTTTCTATAATCTGAAGTGACCTTGACTATGTTGAGATTAAGGGCGTAGGTCACCACTCCCAGGATACTCCCTGTGCTGGGATTAAAGGTTTGAATCACCATTCTGATTTTCCTAGACTGACTGTGGTTAGAGCTCTGGGACTTCTGGAGCTTTTACTAACCCCCCACAGAGACTGTGGGTAGATTCCCTCTGATATCTCCAAAACTTCTGAAACTTTTATTGAATCCCCACATGTGACTGGCTTTAAACTTCAACTGGGCAGGAGGAAAAGAATGAACAAACAGCAGAGATTGTCTGCCAGTGATGGATTCTAGAGTTTGGATTTTTTTTCTGCCACTGAAATTAAAGGGTGTGGCCTATAATAATATTTTTTTTGAAACACTGCCCCACTTCTGAAGAACATCCTATTGTGGAAACAGTGTGAAAGGAAGGAGCAGGGCCAAGTTCATGCTTGATGTGGGACAAAGCTGTAAATATTATGGGGTCGGAATAAAGTTGTTTTCTTGTTTGGCTTTGTACTAGTGAGAATCAGCTGCCTTTATTTATTAGGCAGGAGCCTTTTTTCCTGGACCTTTGTTTTCCTAAGTCACTGCTGAGATGTCTGCAAACTAAGCCAGCACTTTTTTATTCACCAAAGGAGGACAAAGCACCAGCAAATTGAAGTGGGCTGATAAACATTAGAAAGTGGGATGTCAGAGGTCTCCTTCCTTATCCTGCAAATTACCAAACTGCATCTCAGTCTTTTTCACTCTCTTCTCTCATCTGCAAAATGAGGTTAATAGAGAATTTTCTTTGTGAAGTGGGGATGATTGAGATTAAAGAGGTGATGTGGATACAGTATTCCTCAAATAACCTCAAATTAAATCTTAACAAAACTTCTCCAGCTGTCAGAAAAGTCTAGTGAGTTTCACACTCTGTAGTGTGATAATGTTGTTCCATTGTAAATAACTGTCCCGCCTACTGGTTTAATAAAAATGCTGATTGGCCGAAGGCACACAGGAAGTGTAGGCAGGGATACCAGACTAAGAAAACTCTGAGAACAGGAAGAACAGAGCAGAGATGCCACAGGCACACCAGGAAAGCAGATGCAGAGAACACCTATGCTGCTCTGAGAAAAGGCACAGAGCCTCATGTCTAAACAAGATAAGAATCAGGGGTTAGCTTAAGGGTAAAGAGTTATCAAGGTATAACTTGATATAATAGGGTAATCAGCATACAATTAATATAAGCGTCTGTGTGTTTCAATGGGACTATGGGACTGTGAGGTCTGCAGGTCTGGTCCACAGGCTAGGTCGGAAAGTCCATTCCAGAAACCTCATAGGGCCTGTTCTTTGGTGGAGCTCCAACAACATTTGAGAGTGCATGCTGCACTTTGTGCAGGGTTATAGCATCAAATCTTGAATAGTAATTTTTAAAAATAAATGCAATGCTACTGAAAAAGGAACGGGCCACTTTCTATGAATTTCTTATGATTTTCTGAAAAAAAAAAAAGCACCATGTTGCAATATTTTTCAAGACAGAATAGTGAGTGTTCCAAACAGAGGAAGAAACACCAACACTGACAAGCGAAAAGGAGATTCTTGGGTTCCAAGGAAGCACGGGGATGGGTGGCACTGGGAGCTCAGAATCTCGGAGTTCTTTGTTGGGAGTGTCAAAGCGCCAATGCCAGGAATAAAAGGCTACGTGCTACTGAGGTTCCGCCATGGTTACAGCTTCTTGCTCCTCTCAGACACCTTGCCCCCATGCCCTACAGACCCCACAACGTGGTCAGATCACGGTGCCTTTAAGACTTTGCTGGCTGCCCATGCTGAGCTCTTTGCGAGACCACGCCAGTGACAAGGGGGGGGGGGGAGGGCATGAGAGCGCAAGGCTGCAAGGACGTCCCTTCCCAACGTGGGCTGCAGCGACTGCCTTTTACCTGCACAGGATGTGTGTGGGGGAAGGTGAGGGAGCGGGGAGGAGCTTAGGGTGGGCGCAAACGGCTGCTGCAGGGCCTCTGAATAGCTGGAGGGCGCCAGAAGGCTGATGTCCTCCTTCCTGTACCCTCTCCTCCCATTTGGCATGCCCAGCTCTGGGCTTCTGCTTGGCCCCTCCCTCCCTGGACAAGTCGGCAGGAAGCCAGGCTTTTGGCCCAGGCTGAGTGAGTGTGTGTTCCCTTCCTCTTTGATCCCTTCCTGAACGCCAGCTCTCTGCTCGGTTCTTGGACTCTCCGAGGACAAGGTAAGGAGTGCGGGTGGCGATGACGGAGCCGGAATGGGGACTGATCGGGGACCTTCGCGTCTGGGATCGGTCTCTCGGGACTGGACAGCCAGACCGGGTTGGCGCCGCTGAGCAGCCGAGAAGCGGCGGCGGAGAGGTCTTCTGTAGCAGGAATCCCGCCAAAGCGGCATCCCGGTACGCAGCCACGAGCGCAGCCCAGCCAGCTGGGCTCTGGGGAAGATGGAGCTGGGGGTGGGTCGCTGCGGTGCCCCGCAGCTTGCCGCCCCAGGGCTCTCTCGGCGGGTTGCGAAGGCGCCTCCTCCTGGCTGCTGCTGGACACGAACAGCTGGCTGCTAGTACGTACAGTGTTTTACCTGGTACTCTTCACTCAGATATCCCAGTAAAGACCTGCAAAAGGTCTTTGTCGTGCTTTTCGGGTTACTGTGTCAACTCCCCCGCCTGTGCGACTCGGGCTGAGTATGGGACTAGTGCCAGCACTGCCTGAGCAGGTTCAAGTAAGTGCCATCACAGGATCCTGAACCTCAGCCCTTCCCTGCCTCCTTTGCTCCCTGCACTGCTGTAATCTAGAGGCCCAGGCTCCTAGCACTAACAGAGGCCAGAGGCATCCCGCCAGCCTAAGGCTTTCTGGGGGCTCAAGTGGGGAGAACCCATATCCGGCTTTCAGAATGTCCTCAGCAGCTTGTCATCCTCCGTGAAGAAAGAAAGAACATTCTCACTCACAGTCATGGTGCCAAACTCCATCAAGACAATACCTGTTTTGTGCAAATAAAGCATGAAAAGCCATAAACTTTGTGAGAACTGTAAAGGTTTGAAGTTGTGGCCCAGCTTCCCCCTAGTCATACAGCACTCCTCAGGGTTTAGTAAATAGGGTTTACACCTTGTTATGAACTCTGTTCAATTATCTCATTCATGTTCCACAGTCTGTAACTTACTGGAATTATATGCTTCCTATGCAACATCTACAGAGAGAAATCCAGGCAGCAAATTTAAGTTAACTAGGTCAAGGTAACACAGAAAGTTATGAATCATTATTCCGAACCAGCTAGTTCTACTGCAGAATATGCACTTTTAGAGATTTTACTAGGGCAGTCTTGGATTGAGTGGCTTTTGGCAGTTTTTGGTTACTCTGAAGCTGAAGGTGCTAAGAAATGCAAATCTCTGGGGTAAAGATACTTCTCCCAATTGAATGATGATTATTAGATTTCTGCCCACTATAAAAAGAAGTGTGACAGTAGGCAAATAAGTTTCTTGAGGTCTTTAGTGTAGTCTTCTTGACAGCCTGAAGTTTTTAGACAGCTTATCTTGAATACTTAACATGGAGATTACTGGCCAATTTGTGACTGTGAATTTATATTATGTAGATGACTAATATTTGTTGTGAAGATGATAGCAAAATCTAGATGCAATATCTCTGGCTTATATTCCAGGATAGTTTCTTTGGAGTTTAATTGTAGCATATTTCTTTCTTTATTCTCTCTTCACGTTTTTACTGTTGCTGGTTAGAACAATGCCCCATATTCAATGTAAAGATGTTTGTTTTAAAATGTAAGTAGATTTGACTGTTCAGTTTGTTGTTTTGAAGGGGAACTTAGACAAAGTTTCATAAAATTTCTTTGCAGCCATAGCTCTATGAGTTTCCAGGGCTCAAAGTTTGAGAAACTGATACCTAAGTTTTGTGAATTCATTTAAAATAATTTGAGAAAGATACCATTTAAAAGGTTAGAAATGTCTTACAGTGAGACAAGAGATCTGATTGAATTATGCCCTTGAGTAGCCTCATTTCCTTTGGCTGCCTGTTCACTTATTAAGAGAGTGTCTTGAATATATATGCTGGGAACAACCAAAAAGGGAAGTTACACTAGTTTTTCACATTTTTCTACAAAGTAGTAAGACTGATCCATATTGCGGTAGTAGAGCTGTTCCATTTGTCTAAAGAGTGTATCCAGTGCTCCCGTCTGAGTCATTCAGTCCGATACATGTATTGTGTAGTGGAGATGCTTGTCAAAGCTAGGCCAGCAGGCTTTGACTTCATTTAGAAGCTGTACTGCTCAGTAAGAGAAATAACACAAATCAACTTAAAAGTAGACCACATAACACTGGAAGATGTTTATGAACCAAATGTTATTGAGTAGGAGAATTTATTATTGGATATTCATCCCTGGGAAGCTCTTATTCTGATGATTCCTTGTGCTCTTGATAAATATGACTTATTTTTTCTATGAGATACAAGTAAGTACTACAAATCTGTGTTTTCTTATGCATAGTCTTAGGGCAAAAGAGGTGTATTTGATGTTAAAGAATACACAACCAGTTAGAAAGAAATAATTGTTCAAAGTAAAGTACCTAGTGAGCTAGGGAAGGTTTATTTTGAAGACCTGTTTCTAGCATTTGAATTAATGCACCGGGAAAGAACTGAACCTGACCTTCTCCCCCCTTCACAAGTACGGGGATGTCTTAACCAAGTTAAGTGATAGCAGCCTTATACCTCGCTATGGACAGTGATTGGTTAATCTTGATAATTAACTGGAATGTAACCCTAGTCTTTTTCTGTAATAGATGTCTCAGCCAGGGAATGAACTCCTTTTTAGATTGGAAGATTGATTATTAGGGGAAGAAATGTAGAAGCAAACATAGCGTCAGAAGGAATATTTCAGATACTTAGCATTCATTCTAGTATTTTGTTTGTTTCCACTTGAAAAGAATAAAATATTAAAAAAATTTAATAACAGTAAAGTAGCCATATGTTATCAGGAGGTAAGGACGTCTGCTATCGACAGAAGAGGCAGGACTAAAATTCATGACTATGTTTTTCTAACATACTTTTCATTTCCTTTTTGAGACAGGGTCTCTACACTTCTGACTGTTCTGAACTCACTATGTACTCAGACTCTTCTGCCTCCCTAGTGCCGGAATTAAATATGTGTGCCACTATGCCTAGCCTATGCTACTAAAGCACACTCCATGCTGAGTGAGTGCCAAAGAAGGAGCCTGTAGAGGGAGATCTTGTGGGTGGGGCATGCCCAAAACACACCTGGGATAAATAATTGCCCTGGATTCTTAAGCAGTCAAATATGGTTAATTATAGGGAAACTTTGAGTAACTTTAATGTGAAGAATTGAATGTTCTCCGTTCATATGTCTTTACTTCTAAGTAAAAGTAAAATAGACAATTTATATTATTAAAGTATGCAGCCACATAGTAGGAATATAAAATAATTTAAATGGACTGTTTTAGTCTAAATCTGTGAAGTTTGGCTTTTTAAACGACTTTGATTTAATCCTGAACTTGCTTTCTAAGTTCTTTGGAATTTGATGTTGTCCTCAGAGTATTTTACGCAGTCGTTACTTCTCAGAACTCTATCTAGTCTTTCTTGGTAATTACTGATAAACCTTCTAATCATAACTACAGGTTTCAAATGGAGTCTTTCTGACTATCCAGTCATACCTTGCTGTATTCTGCTATAGCACTGTTTTTCCCCTTAGTCATTTCAGAGCAAAATATTTATTAGTTATTTACACTTTTATTTTTCGTATTTTGTGGTTTCATACATTAAACCCAAAGCATTATACATGCTTTTCAAGTGCCAGACCTAGCTACAGTTTAAAAGTTATTTTTATTTTTTTAAAATTATGTTGCCTATGTAGTGGTTTGTGTGCATATGTATATGTACATGCATGTATAGTATGTGTGTATTTATGTGTGTCTGTGTTTGTAGTACATGACTGTGCATTTGTGTGTGTGCATATATGCATGAGTCAAGGAATCCAGAAGCCCCTAGAGCTGTGGCTTGCTAACATTTAGGGTACTGGGAGCTGAACTCAGCTCTCTGCATGAGCACTATGTATAACCTCTGATTCATTTCTCTAGCCCTTTAGCTATAGTTTATAATGCCAATTAATTTGAAGTTTAGAATTTGGGAAGTTTTATTTTATGTATATATCTCTGAAACTAACACAGTAATAATGATCATAAAAATAGCAGTCACACCCAAACATTTTAATCTCTCCCTCCTATTGCCTCCACTTCTTAAGGAGAAATACCAATTAGTTCAATGGCTAGAACATCTGGTAAATGCATGATTAGTTAACAAAAGCCTTGGGTGAGCCAATCCCAACAAGGCTTTCTTTCAGGGTCCAAGAGGTACACTTCTACTAGTGAGGAATGTCTACAGGACATCTCAAGAAATATCCTGACACTGTTTTCTTTACTTCAACATCTTTATAGGCACAACACTACAGTGGTGAAGGCATAGGCTTATATGCTCATGCAGGCAGTTAGTTATTCTTTGGCAAGGCAATGCTGGGCTTGAATTTCTCATGGTTATAGAGAAGGGTGATAAGATTCACACACAAGGCAGTAACTGTCAGCTTTGGTTTGTGACACAAAGTGGGAGGGGCTAGTCCATGTTTTTCTGCTTGGGGGGTCAACTGAAGTTTAGATCAACAAAGCAATTTAAAGGGGGAAAATCATATGCTCCAACTACATTTCTACATGTGGCTGGGCATAAGGTTAAAAATTTATTGATCAAAAAAACATGAACAAAATTTTAGTCTTGTGCTGTTTCCATTAGGAACCTGTCACTTTCTAGCTGCTCTGGCCTTGTGGTGCATCACTTCAGAGTACATGCTTGATTTTTACACCTGAAATGTGTTAGCTGATTAATTACCTTTTTTTCTTATATCACAAACAATAAGTCTTTAAGTTAAGATCCTATGTTAATTAATCTAGGTGCAAGTAAGTATAGAGAGTAAACGGCCTAGGATTAGTGGTGTTAGTTCCAGATAGTTCTTTTATCTGTAGGGGTAGATGAGCTGAGCTTAGAGCATACCAGTGTTTCATCTATCTGTAGCTGTCCTTGGATGTCTGAGTAATGTTTCAAATGAAATACTTTGAGAGCTGACTCTTTCCAGGTGTCTACTAGTAAAGATAATTGTGAGGGGGGAGTGGGTAGACAGAGTCTGTTCTGAGCAACGGAACAAAGACCTGATTTGTGAGAAAAGAGAACTTGTCTATGTGACTGTTTGCCATACATAGCTAGGGGAAGTTATCCATATATGGCTCCAGATGTATGGAGGAAATTATGCTCAATAAATGATCAGTCATACTGTTAAAAGTTTCTGGGAAATGAATCTCAAGGAAGGAAATGGGAAAGCTACAATTATACACAAGAAATCCTCTGCAGGAAATAGCTAACACATTCAAAGGCAACTAACACCAAAACTCTTTTGAGTTTTGGCATTATCTCTACCAGGGCGCTTGGCTCTTATGGGTCAGCCTTGGCTGTGCCAACTGAGTTCCTACTTCATTTTCCTGCCATTACCAGTAATTAGTTGTTTTAAAATTAAAGAAATTTTATTTTATTATGTAGAAGAGTGTATTGCCTGCAGTTTTATGTGAATGTTCCTGGAGGCAAGAAAAGGGTGGCATGTCCATAAAGAGTGAAGGACAGTTATGAGCTACCATGTGAGTGCTGGAAATTGAATCTGAATCTTGGAAGAGAATCTAGTGCTCTTAACTGAACAGCCATCTTTCCAGCCCCGCATGTTTAATTTTTTTAAATACAGAAACAACTTTGTAGAGTAATTGTAATCATTTTCCTTCCTTAAATATTTGTCTATTTAAATTGAAACAATTCTAATAGATAAATGGTATATCATTGGTCTTTTAAAAACATTCATTTTGAGTATGTGTGTGCAGATGTGACCTGCCATAAGACATGCAGACGTCATGTAACAACTGAAGAAGTTGGCTCCCCCATGGGGTTTCTGGGATGGAACTCAGACTGTCACCATTGTCAATGAGCAAGCACCCTATTGCTGAGTCATCTCACTGGGCTTTAGTGTGTCCCCCCTAATGACTAACAATATTGAATATCTTGTCTTGTGCCTACTTGTCATCTGTTTATCTGCAGAAAGGAAACTTTCAGATCTTGTCCACACTAAATTTTCCCCTTATTTTTGATTTTTATGAATTTTGAAAAATTTACTGGATAGTACTTTATCATTTGGAAGTATTTTCTACCAGGTTTGGGCTAACTTTTATTTTCTTTATTTTGTGTGTGTATGTGGGTATGTAGTGCAAACCTCATAGAATGACTCATTATTTGCTGGAAGAATTTTTGTGGAATTTGTATTATTTCATTATATATTTGGTAGAATTTACCACTTGTCTTAGTCAGAGTCTCTGTTGCTGTGATGAATCCCATGACCAAAAGCAACTTGGAGAGGGAAGTTATTACATCTCAAAATTCCAAATCATACTCCATCTTTGAGAGAAGTCAGAACCGGAACTCGAGGCAGGAACCTGGAGATATAAACTAAAGTAGTAACCATGGCTAGCTCTCCCTGGCTGGCTTAGGCTGCTTGCTTTTACAACTCACAGCCACCTGTCCAGGTGTGGCATTGCCCACAGCAGGCTGGACGCTCCTGCACCAATAAAAAATCAAGAAAATGTCCCACAGACCTGCCTACTGGCCATTCTGATGGAAGTGTCTTCTCAACTGAGGCTCCCTCTTCCCAGACACCTCTAGCTTATGTCAAGTTGACAAACAAAACAACCAAACAACCAGGATAGTCTCAGAAGTGACTTTGTATGTATGACTTCTAGAGCACTGACCTTACAATAACCAGACATGGGAGGTGAATAAAGTTAAAGGTTTCTGCAGAGGTTGTAAGTCCTGAGCGAGTTAAGTTCTGAGTGAATGTGTACTGAGGACATGGGTGTGGCCATGTCAAGGACCCCACAGCCCCAAGGAAGTGGTAAAGTCTTCTGTGGGTAAAGCTTTCCTTGTGTCTTTAAGTGAGAGCAGTTGGTCAGTGTGCACTAAAAACTAGACCTGAAGCTTCCTCTCCCCCAGTTGCTTAAAGCCTTCAGACACCTGTGGAGACTAGTCAACCTCTCCCATATGCATTCTGCATGATGAATCCTGAGACTCTGTATTGTGGCAGTAGTAGGTACCACTCCATCATTGTGTGCATCTGTACTCCTGGCTGTCTATCTATCATTTTATCATCCCCATCACCTCTGGTTAGATTCAGACCTAGATTGTGCAGGTTGTACCAAGAAGTAGTAACTAATAGACTGGAAATAAACTCTACAGATTGAAAAGATATTTGTAAATCATACATCAGGTAAGGGAATCTTACTCAAAAGGAACTCAAATACTTAAGAAAACAAAAACAGGCAAAGGATTGAATAGAATTCTCTTAAGACATACAAAAGGCCAAAAATATATATAAAATTTATGTTCAACATCACTAAACATTAGGGAAATGCAAATTAAAACTATAATTACCTTATACCTTTTAAAAAAGTTTTTGAAAAGATGAAAGATAGCAAGTGTTGACTAGAATATGAAGTAATGAATTTTTTTCAATAGAAATGTAAATTACTTCACCCATTTTGGAAACTGTGGGAAGGTTCTTAAAAAATACTGAAAATGGATTTAACCATGAGATTCATCAGTTTTGCTTCTGGCAGTATGTTTTCACTCCTATATTAATTGCAGCAACATTCACAATTGCCCAAATTTGTGGAAATGGTAACTACTCATCAGTAGGTGAATGGATTTAAAAAGTGTTAAGTACAATCAATAAAATACTGAGGCTGACTGGGAATTGTGTCATTTGCATTGTAAAGGGCATTACAGTAAGTGAATAAACCAGGAGTAGAGAGAGAACTAACCCTGATTGAACTCACTGGGTAGGCTTCTGTTGAGGGTTTGATGTGGACAGTTTCAGTTAGATGGAAGGAGGACAGTGTTGTCTTGTACAGCAAGGTGGTTTATAGTTGAAAATGTATATTTCAAAACCAGTGAAGGTGAATTAAATGTTCATATAATACAGGAAGATAAGTATGTGAGGTGAAATGCTTATTAGTTCGTGCTTTGCTTGTATGTATATTTGCACGTGTGGGAGCATTTGTACATGTATGTACATCCATGTAGAAGCCAGAGGATAACCTTGTTCTTCAAGTGTTGTCCACCTTTTTGTTTTATTCTTATTCTCCTCCTCCCTCTGTCCCTCCGTACCTCTCTCTCTCTCTGTGTCTGTCTCTCTCTCTTTCTCTTGAGACTGCCTCACCTAGGCTAAATGGCCAAGGAGGTCCAGGGATCTGCCTCTCTCTGCCTCCCCAGTGCTGGATTATAAACTCTAGTCAGCATCCCCAGTTAGCCATTTTCCCATCTCCATAGTGTATATTTGTGTTGATACATCATATTCTACCTTATAAATACAAACAACTAGTATTTGTCAATAAATTAAAAAAATTAAAAGAGAACCAACAAATTGTTAAATAGTATTTCAACTAGAAAATCTGTTTTAAGAAACATCTCTGACTGGATAGATACTAAAGTTGGTCAAGTGCTTGTCATTGCAAGCGTGAGGATCAGAGTTCAGTTCCCAGAATCCATATTAAATCTGGACATTGTGAGCCAGCAAGCTCTAGCAGTACTCTCAACTAGCCCATGCAGCTGTGCCAGTTTTTTTTTTTTTTTTTTTAAACATGGTGCTAGGCTCTAAATTTAAGTACCCATATATCTCTGGTTCTTAGTTCAAGAACTGAAGTATTGTAGCTTAATGATAGTTGGGTGTATTGGTTCATAGTTACAATCATAGCATTCCATGATCTGTGGTAGAGGCTAACCTAGCTTATGCAGCAAGTTCTAAGCTAGATCTACAGAGAAGGACCTGTCTTATTAAAAAAAAAAATTAATGGTTTACAACTTAAAAGGCATATTATAAATTATGTTACCTAATTTCTGAAGCTCCACATAAAGTGTCAGTATAAAGGTATTAGGAGTGAGAAGTAAATGAATGAATTGAAAACTAGCTGTTTGTGGTCACCTATGTTTTTGGAGTTTTAAATTTGTGTTTTACAATGGTTCTAGATTATGAATAAGTTGAAAGTGTGAAGGCAACACTTTGAGGTAATGGTGGAATAACTAGGAAATTGAGAGACTTGAGAAAAAATTGGTTTTACTGTAGGGTGTGAGTAGGTTCTTACTGTGGGGTGTGGTAAGTATATGGTCTTATCAATCTTTGTATTGCCACTTAAGCAGAACAAAATAAGGCAGCACAAGTAGCTTCAGATATTTCTGTTGTGTAGATTAGGTTAGGACAAAACACTTCCTTCACAGACCTTCTCATAGGAGGAGAGGAAAGGGTATTGTAATTCTCTAGAGCTCGATTCTCTGGAGGGAAAGGGAATGTTTTAAACTACAACCACAGAACTGGAGAATGTATCACAGGACTAAGCAGTTGGTGCAGAGTTGACTCATGGTCGGAAATGTTGGCAGAGCTTGAATTAGGAGGCTGGGGCCAGCTTGTTCTCCATAGGGAGATTCTCCAGGGCTGTGTTGTGAGACCCTGTCTCAAAAAGAAAGAGACAAACACATACTTTGGGAGGGGGGGCTCTGACAATATCCGTATTTCTTCCAATGTCTTTTTAAATTACTATCTCCTGTAATTTGTTCACAATTCTTTTTTTTTTTTTTTTTTTTTTTTTCCTGCACGGTTTGTAACTTCCTTTTGTTGGAGACTAGACGTCTTAGTATAATGAGATGGCTTTGAAGCATGTTCTCCTCCAGTATTTGCTTTTGTTGTTTGTGCATTGTGGTTTTATATTTGTCCCCTGAATTTTCTAAACCATTTCCTAATTATTTTTTTTTATTAATTGTGTACTGTCTCAACCTCATAATTTCCTTACCTTACAGTCAGCTGCTACTATTTTAGTGGCAGTTTCCATGATTACCTGAAACCAAAGAATAATGAAGCTCTGAGTCTTTGCAGAATTTGGGGTACACCTTGAGTAATGCCAAGTTAAAGACTCTACTTTGTCTCTCATTTCTTCTTGTTCTGAACATAAGGACAATCATGAATAGAATCTTAGAGTCTCTTCAGATCTTTTCTGGCCAAGTAGTCTAATTTAGGCATTCATGTAGCTTCCTAAATTCCCTGGCATATACCAGCAAGAGCCTTCACTGGCTCAATTCTTAGGAAAAAAAACCCAAAACAAACAAACCAACCAACCTGCTATCAGTTTTCTCCTTGTTTTCAAGAAGTTTCCTTTCATGAATTTTTAAACCTTCACACTGATTTGTCTCTGTCAGAAATATTGTTCTGTTAATCTTTTTTTTTTAAAATGATTAATTAAATTTGACATTTTATTTATTCAGTTCTTTTAAGAGCTGTTTGCAATGTTTATATCTTGGCACATTCTCTTCAGGTTTTGTCATCTTGAGCAGAATATTCTGACATTACTAAATAAATCGAAATGAATTCCTTTTTTTCCTCATCTCTAAAGAAATTATAAAATATTTTTATTCTCTTTTAAGTGATGGAAAAATTTCACCATTGAAGCCATCTGTGCTTGGAGGTAGTTTTGGTGCCTTGTTGTGACTTATAAACTTCTCTAGTAGATACAGGACTTTTTAGATTTTTGATTTTTCTTTTGTTGGTTTTGCCAAGTTGAATCTTAAAGACTTTTTCCCCATTTTATTAATCTATTAAATTAATTGACAGGAATTTTTAAATATCCTATTTTTTTCTATTGAGTTTTCTAATACGTATGTTTAGAGTTATAAATTCTGCTAAGCACTAGTTTGTCTTCATCTTACAAACTTTAGTAAGTGGTGATTTTAGAGTGAGTCAATTGAAATGTTTTCTAGATGATTTTGTGACATAGAAAGCTATATCTTAATGCCCAGACATTTAGGACCCTTTAGTTTATATTCTCCAATATTGTACATAAACTTTCATTAATTGATTAAACTCATTCAGTTCAGTTCTGGTGTTTTGTATGCTATGGCCAAAGAACAAGTAACCATCTCCATCTCCTTTAAGTCAGAGGTCTTCCCCCCCCCCCCCCAATCTTGAATTTTGAAATACAATTGTTTCAGACTTGGAAGGTTCAAAATAATATACGGGGATCCAGGTTCTAAAGCACATGTAATTAAAATCTTCCTAACTATCAGGTTTCCCGTTTTTTTTTTTTTTTTTAATTTTTTTTGTTGTTGTCTGTTTAGTAATGTTATTTTTAGCATAAAATTTGAGGGCTCTGAAGAAATCTTTAAATGTTCGAGAAGTCTCTGGCATTCACACTGCACCAGAATCAATGTATAGCTTTCTTTCTTTAGCACTTCATTGTGTTTTTACAGCAGTAAACTAACTCCACTGTCTTTAAAATTTTATTGGGGGGGGGGGGCGGTGAAGGAGAGAATGGGAAGAGAGAGTGTATGTGTGGAGGTTAGAGGATAATTTGTTGAAGCTGATCTCTCCTTCCACCATGTGGGTCCTGGTGATCAAATTTAGGCTGTCTGATTAACCACAGGTATTGTCCCCACTGAACAAACTTGCCAAGCTTAATATGACTGTCTTTATAATTACCTTTAGACTAAATTTCCTAAGCACTATTATGTAAAGCTTACTGCATTAGCAAGTTCAACCTTTTCTGCTGGTGTAATCCATGTAGTACGTGCCTTTGGAAGGTTTGGAGACTGTTATAGAGAAGACAGGGTAGTCAGTTGAGGGATAGTAGTCAGCTACCACAGAAACTGTTGGGGTCTAGTTCCATAGGGAAGTGCCAAGGATAAGTGTACTTAAGTATTAGCAATGCAAAGAGGCAGGGAAGCCAGAGACATTTATGTTCCTTAGATTAGACTATTTGTTGGCTAAAGGCTGTTCCTGGAGGGGTAGGTAGGTAGATTCAGAATTAAATTTCACCATTTGCACAGGCAAAATGAGTTTTAGCTGCCACAGCAGAGCCCATCAGCAAAGATTCAGATATTCACTTCACAAATCAGAAATGTAAGGAAGTATGAGAGACTGTGAACACAGCACTGCCACTGTCAGCCATTGCATTACTGATTTTATAGGAACTGAGGAAAGCTATTCCTGGGAAGTGTCTCACTGTGGGGACTTTGCTATAATAATAATAATAATAATAATAATAATAATAATAATAATAATAATAATAATAAAACACCTGAGAGGAAGTGCTGGAGGAATCAGTTGGTAGCTGGATGCTACAGGTCACCACAATGTGATGTGTAGTAACTTAGTGTTGGCAAAGCCACACAAGCTGTATGAAGTGGAACCAGGAAGCAAAATCCTTTCCTCCCAAAGTTCCCCTATAGGACACTTTGTTAACAAAGCTGCCAGCTTACTGAAAAACTTCTTGCCATCTGTCAAAGGTTTATTTTCACTCAGTAGGCAAATGGATGAATGGGAAGGGAGAAGGCAACCAATGTGATTGGCACATTGAACCCCCTAGAGATTCAGCGTCTAAAGGAGTCTCTTGAACATATTCAAAACTCCCCAATAGCAATGCAAATCATTGTACAAGTAAAACTTTGTACAAGTAAACAACTGTTTACCCACGCCACAAATGAGGAAACATGACCCTCAAGTCATTCTGTTGATCATTGTCTATATTAATCATTTTTTTTTTCTTTTTCTTGTTTTTTTGAGACAGAATTTCTCCATGTAGCCCCAGCTGTCCTGAACTCACTCTGTAGACCTGGCTGGCCTCAGGCTCACAGAGATCCACTTGTCTCTTCCTCCCAAGTGCTAGGGTTAAAGATGTGCACCACCACTGCTCAATTATTTATTTTCTCTCTCAGCCACACTGAGTAGTTGGTCTAGCTAGATTATGTTGTAAAATTAGCATCTGACAACTTGTATTCAAAATAAAATTGAGTGATATATGTACACACATGCATATCCATACATATGCACACACACTTGGAAGCTATACCAAGTATTTACGATCCTCGTTTCATAGGAACATGGCTTGTTGTTGTTGTGATTTTGTTGTTTTCTACCTGTTCCACTGCAATTTTGCTTTGTGGAATGTCCTGGCTTAGTCACAAATCCTGATTTCTCAATTATCCTGGTATAGTTGGAGGTTAGCTATTGATTCCTCTGTGCTTAACTGAACCTGTTCATCAAAGCAGTGGTCCTCAACCAAGGTCACAATTCTTCTGGGGGGTTGAATGACCCTTTCATATGGCTCACCTAAGACCCTCAGAAACAGATTACCACAGACTGAGACCTTGTCCCTAAAAATGGGATAGAGAACAGAGAACAAAGCTGTATTATGAAATTATGTTAATAAATAGAAATAAAAATATGAAAAGTCTACAAAATTACTCAAGATTAATTTTTATCTTTTCTGAATTTGAATATGAATGATTATTTGAGCATGTGACTTATGTTTTACAGAATCAATTCTTGTCCTAACAATTGAATTTGGAAAAAAAAAATTGTATGTTTTAATAAATTAGGCCTGGAAAGATGTTTCTACAGAAAGTAACTGGAGACACCAGCAGTTCACCTTCAACTCAAATTCAGTAGTTGAGGTCACTGAGACCTAAGGTGCCCTACAATTCCTTGGAGGGCCTGACACAGGAGTTCACTGTTCCTGCCTCCTGGTTGTTGGGGGTTGCTATCCTAGCTCAGAAAAATCTTTCTCACCCCTCCCCAATTATTTAGGCCTTAAAATCTGGTTTTCAACTGTGGAGAAAGAGAAATGGCCTTTTATTGGCCTAGGCTCATCCTGTATTAATCTCAAACAGATCGATTTTATTTTATACACTTGTTTTCCTATGTGGGTTGTATTTTACTGTGGATTGGTCCAAATTGTCTAGTATTAACATAATTAATGGAAGTCTTTTTTATTGCCTTAAAATTTTATTTTTAAGAAAGATTGTGTGTATATGTATATATCTGCCTGTAGGTGTGTGCATGAGAATGTAGGTGCTGGTGGAAGCCAGAGGAGTTTGATCTCCTTGAACTGGAATTAAAGCGGCCTTGAGGTGCTTGATGGATGGTGGGAAACAAACTTGGGTCCTCTGCAAGAGTATCCTCATTCGTGCTGAGACCATCATCGCAGCACCTTACTCATTGCTTTAAAAGCATTTATAAATGAGCAAGCAAACAAATCAGATTTCTTCTTTTTAAAAGAGCTTTCAAAGTTTAGTTATTTAAAGTCTTAGATATAGTATTTTTTCTCTTTTCAGGATACTCAGTTTTATTTTGTTGTGTGACTTCACAGCCTCTTAAGGAAAGACAGAGAAACATGTATTCACCCTTAGATTGATCACCAGTGACAGATCAGAGACAGTTTTGTAAAAGTTTAGCTTAGTGAATACATGAGTCTAATGGGTTAGCTACAGAAAATGAATGAACGGCTACTTACAGGAGTTTTCTGTCTTACTCAGTTAGGAAGTGAGTTACTGTCAATTCGGGATTGAAATGTGTTAACTCTTCCCTTCCGGCTTGTGCAGTTTCTCATGAGAAGTCTCTGGTTCTGAATATCTTCTGTGTATGTAGCTTGATGTCTTCTCAGTGATCTCTCAGTGTCCACTGTTTGCTCTGGATGCATAAAACTTTACCTGCATTTGATGTGGAAGCTTTTTTTCTGGTCTTGACTAGTGTATTACACACCTCCTGTATCCGATAGCCATTTCTTCACTATATTTGGGGAATTTTCTGCTATGATTTCTAATAATTGTATTCTCTGTGCTTTTAATGCCTATTATTAGAAGTTTGTTTTTAAAGTGTTGTCCTCTAGTCTTACATGCGTTACTCTCCTGTATTTTTATGGATGTTTGATGCCATCCACCTCATTTTTTACCCCTGATATTTTACTACTCCACTTAATCTGCCTATTGGCAAGGTTTCCAAAAAATTTTTGTCTGACTTCTTGAGCTTTTTATTCCTCAATTTCTGTTTGATTTTTAAAATATTTTTATCCTTTTGTTAAAGTCTTATATTGGCTTCATCAATTTATCCAGGTATTAGTATCTTCTGACTTTATTCAGAAATTTGTGCTCTCTTTGATTTTGACTAACATTTATTTATTTATTTATGTATTTAAAATGCTTAAAATTGTATTTATGTGTATGGGTGTTATGTCTGAGTATTACATACATGCCTAGTGCCTGTGGAGCCAGAAAAAGATATTGGATCCCCTAGAACTGGAATTACAGATAGTTGTGGGCCTCCATGTATGTCCTGAATATTGAACGTGGGGTCCTGGGAAGAATAACTATTGTTCTTAACTATGAACCATCTCTCTAGCCTCTTAACGTTTCTTTTCACTGAAATCCTTTTTTTAGGGGTGAAGTAATGAGAGTTCTCAGGTACCTTTAGAGGAGTGGCCACAGATTAATCTGTTTTTGTTTTTTTTCCTTCATAAAGATAAAAATTGCTCATCAAAAAAAAATTCATCAAAAATAAAGTATTTAAAAGACCTTTGAATCAGCAATATGTCATGGGATCTCTTTATACAATAATGTATCCATACATGTACACAAAGGAAAGTAAATATAATGGAATACAATCAGTTAAAGGGCATTAAAATTTGATAAACATCTTTTTTGGATGTATAGGTGGTAGCATGTTGGTTAGAGCCAACTCTTTTATTGGTTCTCTTAAGTTTCAGAAATTCATAAACTTCTGTTTTTCATAAAATACATATTCAAAATACTTGTTTAAGACTTTATAAACATCATGTTTGGAACCGTACAGATGCTTCAGAAGCTGAATGTGTAGCCCTTGGACATTGAAGTTTGGGACAAAATACATGTATTTGATGAAGTCAGATTTACTGAAATACAGAGACATGAAAGGGAGGCTGTGGAGTGATGGATCACTCCTGCAGTGCCAGTCCCCCAGGAGGTGAGGCAGACCAGCCTGCACTACAGACTGAGACCCTGTTCTTAGAAATGGGGCACAGAACAGAGAACAAAGTTGTATCATGAAATTATGTTTAGTTAATAAACAGAAATAAAAATATGAGAAGTCTATAAAAAATTACTCAAGATTCATTTTTAATTTTCTTAAATATGAATGTATGAATGATTACTTGAGCATGTGACTTATGTTTTACAGAATCAGTTCTATTCCTAACAATTTCTGTGGTCATGGATGTGTCCACACTGCTGAAACAGAGTGGTGATATGAGCAGTGGTGGTATGATAATGTACACACATTAGCAATAAGTATTACTCTCTAGAACACTTGTTCTCAACCTTCCTAATGCTATGACCCTTTAATACAGTTCTTCATGTTGTGATTCCCAAGAGTAAAATTATTTTTTTGCTACTACAAAATTCACAAAATAACTAATTTTGCTACTGTTATGAATTATAATGTAAATATCTGTGTTTTCCAATGGTCTTTTGGGGGTTGTGATCCACAGGTTGAGAACAACTGTTCTAGATTAGGAGATTTTATTAGAAGAACACAACGAAAGCGCTTGGATTAATTTAAGTGTTGGGTTCCACTCCTAGAATTTCCATTGTCTCACTCGGACTTCATACTTGAGTTTTCTGTATCACATGGTGAGACTTTTGCTTAACCAACCTTTTCTCTTCTGAACTCGCTCATCTCATTCTTTCTTTCCTCATCACTTTAATGTTTTCATTTTTAGAGACATTTTCCAGATCACAGAAGAGTGTGTTTTAAGCACAGAAGTCACCTTTAAAGCACTAATCTCCCTTTTCCCACAGAAAAAAAGAAACCAATGGCTGAATGGGCAAGGATTTAGAAATGTCTAGTGTGGCATTTTGAAAAGTAAATAATTTTACTTTATAAACACTGTAGTGTTGTCATAATAAGTACTTGACAAAGAATGAGGTATACATGTGAAGTTGGTTACCTAAAGGATAGGTCTTTCTATGGACTCATCTACTTTTTGTAACATAAAAAAATTAATTTTTGGGTAGAGTTTTATGTTCACAGCAAAAATGTTTAAAAGACACAGAAACTCTGCCCATATGTAGGTATAGCTCCCCTTATTAACAACATCTGTCATAGTGGTACACCTGTTAGAACTGGTGAGCTTACATCAATAAGTCGTTTTTACCCAAAGTTAGAGTTTACATTAGTGTTCTTGATTAAATAACTATTTTTACATATTGGTTAAAGGTGCCAGGATATGTAGGGATTTTGTGTCTTGTTTTTGTTTGTTTTACTCTTTGCCATTTTGTTCGTTGGAGGCTGCCACCCAGCTCCAAAATGAATTCACATGGAGTACAAATTTGTTCTTACGTACAAATGCCTGGCCTTAGCTTGGCTCGTTTCTTGCCAACTTTTTTTTAAATTAACCTATCTACCTTTTGCCTCTGGGCTTTTTAACACACACACACACACACACACACACACACACACACACACACACACACACACACACACACACACACACACACACACACACACACATCTTACTTTCATTCTTACTCCATATACTGCTATGTATCTGGGTCTCTGACCCCTGATGTCCTCCTTGTTCTATCTTGCTCCTTCTTCCTCTCTTCCCATATTTCTCATTCTATTTATTCTCTCTGACTGCCAGCCCCACCTATTCTTTCTCATGCCTTGCTATTGGCCTTTCAGTTCTTTTTAAGACCAACCAAGTTCTTTATTAGACAAGCAATGAATCACAGCTTCACAGAGTTAAACAAATGAGTGCAACATATCTTTGCATCATTAAACAAATGTTCTACAGCACAAACCAGTGTAATACACTTTAAAATAATAGTCCACAACAATGACATCCATCTACACAGAATAGATTCTCTAACTAAAAAATCTCCCTGTACTCTGTCTCTCTTCCTCAGCTATTGGCCACCAGTGATCTTTTTCCTGTCTCCATAGGTTTTTTTTCTGCTGAATTTAGTATACAATATGTGTATGGCACTATGGAGTATCTTCTGAGAAGTGAACTGTTATATAATTTATAATATACAAATTAAGATGGGTGTGCTACAGTCTTTCATACTAGGTTGTATGTATATGGTCTTCTATTGGTGGAAATACTACTTTAGACTGTAGCAGACATAGTGTATAGGTTTTTAATGAGTAGCTTCTTTTACTTGGCAATATGTGTTATATGTTTTCTTCCGTGTTTGAATGACTTACAGCTAATTTCTTTTCAGTTTATCTGTTGATTTATTAGAACCTCTTGATTGCTTCTGATACTTTTCATATAATATGCTTATTTGTTTATTTATTGAAACAGGATCTCACACAGCTCAGGTTGGTCTTGAACTAACTCATGATGTAGTTCAGGCTGGGTTCAAATTTGTGATCCTACTATCACAGACCCTTGATAGTATAGAATTTTAAACAATATTATCACATCATGGAAAAAGGGGTTTTTGAAGACATTTATCTCTTATATTTATTTGTTACAAAATGGATAAAGAGAATATTTTTAAAGCAAATAAAAATCAAAACATTACAAATTCACTTATGTTCAAATGTATAGAACAGTAAATTTCAGAGTGGCCTTCAAGATGCAGTACGCATGCCTTCTGAGCAGCTCTTAATCAGAGTGGTTCAGTTGCATTCTTTAATGTTTTATTAGGAGCAACATAAATAGTTCAGAGTTAATTGTATAGAAATGATAGCTGTTGGACTCTTTGGAAGAGTCTAGTATTGATTATTTTCTTTTATACATGGAGCTCACTGAGTTTTAGACCTGCACATGGCCTGGCAGCTACATACTGTATTTCTTGTCGAGTCTTATGACCAATATGGTCAGTGGGATGTGCAAATAAACACATTGTGCTTTGACTATCTTACCCTGATATTTTTTCTGACAAATGCCAACAGCACCAACTGCCACTCAACAGTTTTGAAGGTTGGAATCTTAGATCGGAAATGAGAAAAAACAGGTGCTTGGCTTACATATTTTCCTGTGGCAGAGATAGAGCAAGAATGTGTGAGTATGTTGCCCATACTTCCTTGTCTTTTACATTGAGGGTTAGGGCTTCCACCTAGGAATTTTGGCGAACACAAGAAACATTCAGTTTGTAGCACTGATAATTCTTAGAAGGGATAATTCTTAGTTAGTTAAATCTGCTAATTTATGAGCACTTCCCTGCTCACAGTGTTATTCTTGATAAGTCAACTAGCTTGTCTAGTTATCAATTTCATTTTTTTATAACGATATATTCACATTTTTCTGCTTCCTGGGATGGCAACTCTATTAAATGATTTGGAATGAATTCTTACTATTCCCTGTGTGCATGTGGTGTGTGCATGTGTTCATGTGAGGGTGTATGTAGCCTGAAGTTTCTGGCCTGGCCTAGCCCCAAGGTCCAGACTTGCCTGCAGCCACTTGGTCCGAATAATTACACAAAGGCTTGTATTCCTTGTGAACTGTTTGGCTCAGTCATTACCAAGTAACTCTTCCAACTTAACTCAACCCAGTTTGATTAATCTGTATTGTCATGTGGCTTGTGGCTTACCAATATTTTTACATCTTGTTTCTTTAGGTGGCAGCTTGCAGTGTTTCTCTGTGACACCACATTCCTTTTTCTTTATACATGCTTGAAATTCCCGCTTGCCTTCAAGCTACCTTGCCATAGGCCCAAATAGCCTTGTTATTAACCAATGGTAATAAGCATATTCACAGTGTATAGAAAGATATCTCACATCATGTGTGTACATCCATATGTGGAAGGCAAACAGAGACTTAACACTGAGTGTCTTCTGAGATTGCTGTTTGTTTTTTTAGATGGGATTTGGGATATCTCTTACTGAACTGGAGCTCATCAGTTAGACTAGACTGGGAACTCCAAGGATCTGCCTCTTTCCTGTAGTGCTACAGTTATTACAGATGTATTCAGAGTCTTTTGGTGTCCAGTCTGAAGACCTCTTTCAGGGTTCAGATCAGACATTACTGTTGCATGAATAAAGGAAACTCAGAGCCAAATCTATGGGAAAGGCTGAAATATCAAAGAGAGGAAACACCACAGTCAGATCTCACCCACCTTCCAGCTTCCTCAGCCTTGCTCCTCCTGGCTTCTTCTGCCTGCTCTGTCTTTCTATATCTGCTTTAAATACTTTCTTAGTTCAGTTAAGGCGCGGCACCACTACTGTCTGCCTGGGAACATGGAACTCTTTCTGTATACTAAGATGACCTCAAACTCAGATTTGATGGGATTAAGGGTGTAGGTCACCACTCCCAGATATTCTCTGTCCTGGGATTAAAGGTGTGAGTTACCACTGTCTGATCCTCCTAGACTGACTGTGGGTAGATCCCTCTGATATCTCAGACTGTTTTTATTAAATTTGAAACATATCCCCACACCTTATAACAAAGTAAAGAAAACTTTGGGCATCTGAGGGTTAACAAAACATCTCTTACATGCCTGCTGTTCCAATTATGTCTCTTTTATTCTCCCAAGTTAAAAAATTTCAAAATTTAATTCTCCCAAATTAAAAAATACATATGTGTATATATGCATATATATGTATATATACATATATACTTAGATAAGTATATATGTATATATACACATTCATACATATATATTAACTTGCATATATATTATATATTAAAATATAACATATTAACAACTTGTAAGTAATTTAAAAAGGTTATAAGGTCATATTTCAGGGACACAGGTTTCTTTGAAGAAATAATAAACGTCACTTGAATCAAAACATCAGCTAATTTGCAGCCTACTAGGGCTGCACCTGTGAGGAGGTTCTGGGTAACTCTTAAAGGGGCCATTACAGATTACAAAGGGAGAAGATACAATTATTGAGAGAGCTAAGGAAAAGTCAAAAGATACTTCCATTAATTTAAATTTCTTGAGTATAGCTGATAGTGTAAGCTAATATTTTGTGGCTCATAAATTGCAAAAATGTAAAAGTGCAGGGAGTGACCCTTTCTTGCAGTGGCTCAAAGCAGCCTTCTACTGAATCAAGGACAGTGAATAACCATGGTAACCTGTGTAAACAAAGAGGAAGCAAGCAGCACTAATTTGATTAGCAATTTCCAAAAGCTAGCTGCAAAAGAGGGGGTGGGCATTTCAGATCTAAGAATACATTCTCTGCTCTACTATAGTCTTAGAACCTAGGGTTTGGGCCTAGTAACTTATTGTTAGAGGCTGAGAGACCGAACAATTATCTCATACCTGTGTCAGGTTACAGAGCCTTTCCCACAGAGCTGAGCATAACACCAGTAAGATAAGGATCAAACTTACATCACTATTAATCTCTTGAAAGACTAAGATATAACAAGGCTAGACACCTGCACTATACTCTAGTTTGCCATTGTCTTCTGAAGGGCTTTAACCCAATCAAGGTTAGACATCAGCTATTGTGTTCATGAATAATATCTGTGAAAGGTCTTCCTGTGATCTCTTTAGAAGGACATTCTACCTGGCCAATTTGCCCTGTCAATTGGGCTATTGATAAAGAATAGGCATCAGAATTTTTCACTGTAAAATGGGACAGAAGATTGGACTGTGAGAGCTTGTTTTATATGCCAGAATAACATAATAATATAGGAGAAGTCATCTTTTCTATTAGTACACGGGAATAATGGTGTGAAGGTTGCTCCTTGCCTTAGGCCTGTGCAGCTGGGGGTCCTCACATGCAATGCCCTTCCCAGGAAACTAACCGTGTGGATCTTTTGAGAGGCATGGAGCCAGGCCTGAGCAGGCACACCTGCTTCCCAGTTTCTAGACCCAGGATCAAGAAAAGCCCAGGAAACAAGGACAAGTGCTCTTTAGAACCTTGGGTTTGCTACAATAACATAGCCCTGCTAGGACAGTGAGTGGATTTTGATCCCATGGACTCACCCTCTGAAGACAGGGGAGTTGCTGCTTAGAAACCTCATGCAGAAAGGAATAAATACATGCTTACTTAGAATTCTGTGGGAAGAGACCTCACTCTAGGGGACAGTCCCTGCCATCTGGTCTGTACTTTCAAGAGCTATGGTCGCTGCTTGTTTGAGGTCCTGGTTGACCCCAGGCTCAATGACAAAAAACAAACAAACAAAACAAAACAAAAACCCTTCTGGGCAAGACTAATTGGTTGGGGAGTTTACTTTCTGTGGGCCACTCCTTATGCTCAGGGTACGATAGAGTGGCAAATGAACTACACTCGTGGTGTGCCATTGGCAGGTTTTGCCTGGTGTGCAGATTTGAAGAGTCTTGCAGAGCACAATGTTCTCCTTTGCCTTTTTACTCATTAGCCAGGCGCTGCACCTTCTGGGTATGTGAACTGCTGGGGCCAAGGTGCAGTGTTAACAGGCTTGTGGTATGGAGCTCTAGATAGGAGGGGCTCAAGTGCTCAGTTCTCAGGTGGGTGTGGATTGTCACCTGCTTGCTATATAGCACAGCAGTGGTACATGCACTACTCAGTGAACACTATCTTGTGCATATGTAGCCAGAAGTGACAGTCTAATTTGCAATCACTCTCCAAGCCCATGAGTCACTTCCAAGTGTTCTTGACTCACAGTGCTCTTACTGCCAGCTCCAGAACTTCTCTAGATTCCTGTAAGAATGGAACCTTGGGGAGAGAACTTTAGAGCTTTGGATGTTTGCACCCTGGTAGTAGAGGCCCATCCCAGCATGCATGATACCTCATCCTCCTAAACCCCCATTTCTAGAAGCTTCTTCCAAGCAGCACTGGTGGTTTCCCTTTCTGCTCCCTGGAGATAGGGTGGATCCTTCTGTTGCCATGATTATCTCCTACACCTTCTGCACACTCTCCCCTTGCCATATCTCACTATACACCAGGCACTGTTAAGTAGCACTTGTGGAGTTCTGTACACACTTCTGCAAGAACACAGGTTTCAGCAGGAACTCCTGAATAGAAGAGTTGGATGCACCCCGAGTCTCCATGTTTTGCTCTACTTAATGAGCCAGGTACCAGGCATGGGACAAAAAACCTATGACTTCCTAGGATAAGATGGCCTTTCTCTTATTCTGGATCCCAAATCAGAAGCTTGTGGGAGTTTGTGCCACAACCCTAAAACATAACAATTCCATGGCTGATGTTCAGTGTACACAAAACACCAGACTGATGATACCTTCAGCAAGAGTTCTACTGTGAAAAGACACTATAGCATGATGATACGTAGGTTTGGGACCAGCATATCATGCCTCCACATTTAAGTCTAAGTAGTCATATGGTAAGTACACTGTAGTATAGGGTTCAAGCCAAGAAGGAGGACAATAGGGAATATCTGAATATGGCTTAGGGATGATGAAGTCTTAGAATTTCCCAATGAGGGATTAGAGACCTGACTAGGAGTAGAGACCCTACATAGAATATCCCAGTGAGATGATGGAGGCATGACTCTAAGGTAGAATTCCTACTCAGAATCCCCCAGTGTTGGAATGAATGTGTGGCTCAGGGTTAGAGCCTCTGTGTAGACTCTCCCAGTTAAAGTTTGGAGCCCTGGTTTGGATGGGGGTGGGGTGCTACATAGAAAATTTCAGCTTGGGACTGCAGGCCTGACTTAGTGCAGCAACACATGTATCATTTAGAAGGCCCTGGTTTCCATTCCAAACACAGCAAAGAATAAAGAAGACGTGTAGGTGGCCCTAGGAATGCATCATGGGTTGACTGAACTCCAGCCAAAGTCTAGCATGGAATACCATGAGAGCTGTAGATGTCTAGTGGCCCGGATACTAGTGAGGGGCCACATTCCAGGATGTCCAAGGCCCATAAACTTGGGGATGTAATTTCTGGCCAGAGTTCTCAATGTGAGCCAACAACAGGAAGGGCACCATCAGTCAAGCTGGAAGTTGGTTGGGCTACTCTCTGGAATCCACACATATTGTGAGCCTTGGGGTGTGAAGCTATTTGTTAAAGAGAATCTAGGTAAATCCAGGATTTGAAAAAACATAGGAGAAAGTTAGGACAAGCCCTAAATGCACGTCTGGCAGTCTTAGAAGGCATGCACACTCCTGTGTTCACAACATTTGTATTTTTTTTTTTCTGACATTGGGACTAGAACCCAGGACCTCAGTTACACACTGGGCAAACAGAGCAATAGCTCCAAGATCTTGCACAGAAAAGGATGAGGCAAAAAGTTCTGCAGTGGGTATTTGCTCCGGCCATGAACTTGGGCTATCTGGCCTGATAAAGGCAGTGCTTCCCCACTGGCTAGTCTTCTAAAAAGAGAAGAGAGAGGAGATTCAGTGGCTTGCTTGGACTTGGAAGGCTTCCTGACATACTTTGGTGACCTGGTCTATCCTACCCTTGGAGACAAGGAGTCAATGGTGTCACTTCATTTTGTATTCGTGAGTGTGATTCATTTCATCCCTTAATAAATATGTCTTCTTCCCAGACACCTAAGGATTTCTCAGTTTGGTGCCTGATTGGACACCGGATGACCAGGTGCATCCCCTCTCAAGCAGAACAGAAGTGGACTACATTTATTTCTGTATTCATGTGTGTATTTTCCCAGTTTTTATCCTGATAAATTTTAACTTCTCATTAAACAGACTCACATGGATTGCTCATAACAAAGGTCTAGAAGCTTAGGCTAGTCTACTGAGCTACTCATCAAGACCCCATGTCAAATAAGGATACAATAGAGAACGTAACACATTTAGAGCAAGGTAGAGATGGGGACCAGTGGGATATAACCCATGCTTCAGACCAACCAAGTCCCAGATCCTAGAGGAGGCAGGAAGAAGTCCTTCTCTGGAACTTCTGAAGAAGGCAGTCTCAAGGATTTGGAACTTTGGGTCTTTAGAACCAGAACATTTCATTTTTGCTGTTTTAAGGCATCTGGCTTATAGCCAATTATGATAACCCAGTGCCTGCCTCAAAGTGCCTAAGAGATGACATAAGTTGTTCTACAGGCAGTTGTTCTATAGTGCTGTCAGCAGCAAGCTCTGCAGTCTCTGCAGCCTTTTATCTCCCCAGGTTGAACATAATAAAAAGGCCCTTTAGAATCCTTTCCTAACTCCACAACAGTGCACAGAATGTGTTATTTTTTTCTTCCTGAGGCCCCTTTTGCTGTCTGATTTTGGAACATTTGCAGATAAATTCTTCTTAAAGGGGTCTGGGCATGTTAATGCACATCTGTGATTCCAGCTCTTGGTAAACTAAGGAAGATCCCTAAGGTCAATTTCCCAGATCAAGTTTTATTTATTTTATTTCCAGCACAAAGATTTATTTGCCTCAGAGGGACAGAGAGCAGGGATAAGGGACAAAGATAGGAGACAGAGCAAGGTGGAGAATGGAGAGTAAACAAGGAAAATGGAGCAGGGGGATAAGGGACTACCTCTGGGTAGGAAGGAGACATACATAAGAAAATATCTATTTAAAGGCACACGAGGAATCCCTATGTTAGGATAAGGTGCTGAGCCAAAGCGGGCTTTTGCTTACTGAATTTAATATCTTTATTAGCTGGAACTAGTAAAACTGGTAGACAGCTTCAGAGGAAGTGTGGGAGGTTGTGTTGTTTCATTTTAAATAATTGTCCCAACCACTGGTTTAATAAAAAGAGCTGATTGGCCAAAGGCAGGCAGGAAGTGTAGGCGGGACTACCAGACTAAGAAAATCTCTGAGAACAGAATGCCAGAGGGAGGACCAGAGAGAAGCCAGAGGAAGCTGAGGACAACTATGCTGCTCTAAAGAAAAGTACCGAGCCTCATGGCTGAACAAGAGACATGGGATAGATGAAGGGTAGAGAGCTAGCAAGTGATATGCCTGGGCCTGAGGCTGATCAGCCTAAAACTATAGTAAGCCTCTGCGTGTCTCTGTGGGACTGTGGGACTGCGGGTCTGCAGGTCTGTGGGTCTACGGGTCTATGGGTCTGCGGACCTAAACTTTGAGGTTAGGCCCGAAAGTCTGGGCCAGAAACCTCCTACTACAAGGAAGGAATTGGGGAGCAGGGCTACCAGAACCACAAACTCCATTGGGATAGTGTCCCTTCTGCTGTGGCAGAGGCCTTGTCTAGCACATTGGGGCCCCAATTTTGTTTAACAACAATGTAATAATGTCATGAAGCAAATACAGTCAAGTTTTCTCAATAGTTCACAGACTCCTAACTCCAAACTTCAGGGCACAGTACAGCCTCTGTGATCTGTGAGAAGTTATGGGACCCAGAATCACATGGCCTACCCTTTAGTGACAGTTACCATCCAGCTCTCTGCAAAGCTATCCATGTAGGGGCTTGGCACTCATGTCACCAAGCAAATCCCAGGCCCTAGAGCTAGCATAGGTATGTAACATAGAACACATTTGTCTCATATACATCAGTGGCTGCCCCTGGGCTCTTTCCTCAAACTGAAGGCTACCAGTGAGTGTGGATCTCAGGGAACAGTTCAGTCAAATGCCAGTCACTTTGTCAAACTGTAAGCCTCTGTGTGCTAGGGTTGACTGTGATAAAGTAGTGTGTAGAGCAGGTGTCCTTGATGCCTGTGTTGGCTTGTGTGTATAGCTTTTTTTTTTCCCTTTTACTTGAGCTGTGCTTATGCACATTTCTAAAGTCTGTAATGTCACCTCCACCCAGCGTTTTGTCTTTTTCAAAGTGCTGCAAAGTCTTTGTTGCTAGAGCAACTTCTAACCCCTCTTTGTGAATTCTAATTGTGGCCCTCTCCTGATCATGGAAAGGATGGTGGGTTTCCCCTTCTCAGTGTTTTTCATTATTTGAAACAGAATCTCAAATCCACAGGCAGCCCCCACATTAGGCATTGTATCTCCCTGCATTCCTCAGTCCCCAACTGTTAGGGACCACATCTCAGTAAGAAAACAATCAACAAAGTTACCAGAAAAGGCAGAACGTATGAATCCACACTCAAGAGTAAGTTGTCAGGTTTTCAGTAAAGGCAAATATTTAAAATTTTTCTTCATTTTTATTTTGTGTATGAGTATTTGCCTGAATGTATGTCTATGCAGCACATGCTTGCAGTATCTAAATAGGTCAGAAGAGGGCACAATAGTCTCTGTAACTGGAGTTATAGAAGGTTGTGAGTTAGTTACCTTGTGGGTGCTAGTGCTATAATCTGGGTCCTCTATTCAGTCACAGTGATTTTTTTTTTAAAAAGTATCCGAGTAATGTCCAAAAGATGTCTCCTTTGTCCTCTGAATTACACCTTTCAGAATACTTCAAGCTCAATATTTGTTGGTCTGTACATTCAGGAAGTATTGTCATTTCTAATGGTATCAGTGCGTTCATTAACCACCTATGTTTATGTAATAGCATTACTACCAGACTAACACTTTTATTTTTTTATATTGTGTTATTTTGGCTTTATATGCATATTCTTATTTTAAGTTATTCTCTGAGATAATTCTATTCCTGACTGTGTGTCCCAAATTCAGCAAGCATCATACAGGAAGAATTTGCACAGACATAAATATTTATAAAATCCTTATGTCTTCATATTTACCATCAGAGAAGGACTGGACAGATAATTCTGCTTGGATGTTTGTAAGCAATATAAGTGAGATCTCCAAAAGATTTTTGTAAATATAAATGGCCATAGTTGCTAGGGCACACCACTTGATAATATGAAAGCAAAGCATTGATCTCTGCATTAACCCATTTTCCAGTGGTTTAACACCACTCTCAAAAGTATATACTATGTAAATGAAGGAAAAATTAAGCAAATGGAAGACACAAATTGGTTCTTACTAACATGTAGGCACTTAGAAGAGGCATTTGCCTGACTAGTGGTGGTGTATGCTTTTAATTTTAAGCACCTGGGAGGGAAAAGCAGGTTGATCTCTTTGAATTTTGAAGCCAACATGCTCTGCCGAGTTAGTTCCATGACAGCCTCTACTACACAGAGAAACCTAGTCTCAAGAAAACAAAAACAAAGCAAAAACCAAAAAGAATTCTCTGCTCCCAAATCAAACTAAAACAAAAAATGCCAAAACAAACAAACACAGAAATTTATTGGAGCTAAAGAGATTAGGCATTATGTTTTGGGTTGTAGCTCTACAGTTTCTCTGTCCCACCTGACTGGTCCTGCAATCATTTAGTATCAAATAGACATACAGAGACTTTTAATAATTACAAGCTGTTTGGTCTATGGCTCAAGCTTATTGCTATCTAACTCTTATACTTTATCTTAACCCATATTTCTATTTATGTTTAGCCATGTAGCTTGGTACCTTTCTGCTCAGTGCAGCGTTCTTATCCTGCTTCCTCTGTGTCTCATTGTCATTTCCTGCCCTGCTCTTCCACTTCTCAGATTTCTCCTAATCTGGTTTCCCCACCTCTACTTCCTGTCTAGCTGCTTGACCGATCAGAGTTTTATAAACCAATATTTATGGTGTACAAAAGCAATATTCCATAGCATTGGGTATAGGAGTTTTCTTTGGTAGGCAAGATAACACATTTATTTAGCTCACATTCTGAAAGTCTTTAAGAGACAGTAGACAGAGTTAGAGCTGGAGCCTTCCTGCTAGCTCTGAGTGCCCTGGATGATATCAGGAAGCAGAGCTTGTTTAGTCTGGTTATCATGACTTCTCATGATATATCTTCTCCAGCAACAAATTGCTGGAGCAATTGGGTTCTCAATGATTTGTGACTGACCCTTTCTCAAGGGTTACCCGAGACTATTTTGCATACCAAATATTTATAGTAAGACCTATTGCAGTAGCAAATTACAATGATGAAGTAGCAACAAAAATATTTTTATGTGAGGTTCACTTCAACATGAGGAACTGAATTAAAAGGTCACAAAATTAGCAAACTTGATAAACATTGCTTTAGTGTGATCAGGAAGATAACATGAGCATTTCCACAATACGTGAGTTTTTTTGAGCTCTGCCAATATACTCCTGGCTTCTGAGGTCAAACTTGAGGGCTATGGACTAAAGCTATATTCTGAAGAAAGCTGTCCCTCAGGTCACTTAGAGCGTGAAAAGGAATGAGAAGAAACCTACTAACCAGTGAGACAACTCTTTCATTTAGAAAAATAGGAGAGTTGACATCCAGCTAGAGAATTTATAAAGCCTGCACTTTGAGAATGAGCTAGACAGTCTCATCTGTCAGTTCACTTCCTGAACACCTTTCAGGTGCCAAGGATAGGCTGAGATAATGTGTACGCTGGGTCATCTACAACCTTTTGGTATAGATGAATATGTTTTTCTTGTTTTTCTGTGTAGTTCTGGCTGTCCTGGAATTTACTTTGTAGACTAGCTGGCCTCCAAGTGACAGAGATCTGCCTCTGCCTTCCAAGTGCTGGGATAAAAGGTGTTCTTCACCACTGCCTGGCAATGAACATTTTTTAGATCAACACAGATAACAGGTAGTGTATTCATAGTCTCAAATCTCTTGCAGGCATACGGAAGAATTTCCAGGAAATCAGCAAACCACAACGGAGGCAGCCAGTGTCATCATAAAGACAGCATGAGAGGCACCTGACACACTACATCTATCATAATAGCAAAGATAATGATAACAGCAGAGTCAACCTCAAAAAGATAAAATATTGCTGTAGGTCACAGAAGGAGGGGCCAAATGAGAGTATTATAATAAACACTGAGAATATGGACTTGATTTTAGATATAGAAAAAACTGGGTCATTTAAGCATTGCTAGTGGGCTTGTGAGGTGGTGAAGTTGCTCTGCAAAATTATCCATCAGTTTCTGTCCAATACCTGAAACCCTTGGTTTGATCCCCAGTAACTAAGTAAAACCAGCCTTGGTGATAGATGTCTATGATCCTAGCACTCCTTGGTTATATACTGAGTTCAAGGCCAGCTTGGGCTACATGTGGCCCTGTCTCAAAATATCAGAAACCTAAATTCACATTAAAGAAACTACCTATGATTGATGATGATAGCATCTTCCTGAGTAATCTCAACATTCCAGAGATGGAGGTAGAAGATAAGGAGTTCCAAAGTAGCCTAATCTCTATAGTAAATTTGAGGTTAGCCTGGGCTATATGAGATCCTGTATTAAAAATAAAACAGATGGGGTGCTGTGGCATCTACCAGAATTCAAGGGCTTAGAAGGTGGAAGCAGGAGAATAAGGAGTTCAGGGTCATCCTGTTGTAGTATAGTGGGAGAGAGCACCTGACAGGTGGAAGCCAGGGGTTCCCATGGTGGGGTGAGGGAGCTGAGGCAGCAGCACTCATGTGAAGACTTTATTGGGGGAGGTGAGGAGGGAATAGAGAGGAAAGTGAAAGAGAAGAGCAGAGGTGTGTGCCGCCTTGTGAAGGGAGAGAGGAAGGACAGGTGAGCGGAAGGAGTCTTTTCTAAAAAAAAAGGAACTTGATGTCAGGACACTGAGTAGGCCAGGACTCCAGGAAGTGGGTCAGAATGCTAACGCATTCTAGGTTACATAGAAGTTTCTGGGCACAAAAACCCAGACAAACACTATCCAAAACCAGATGTGGAAGCTTATCTCATTCATCTCGGCATTTTGGAGACTGAAAGGGAAAGGTATACAAGGTGACCCCCCCCACCTCTGTGCAGTGGCATATGCCTAGAAGCCTAGCTACTTTGATACTGAGGCAAGGCCATACTGTACTACATAGTAAGGTCAAAAACTACTTGGACAACTTATTGAGATCCTATCTCAAAAGAAGAATTTATAGGGCAGGATCAAGGGCACAGGACTTTTTTTTTTTTTATATGAAATTGACTATATTCATAGCTTTTTTGGCCATAGAGGGCTGGGGCCAGCTCAGCTTAGTTATACTAGAGAGATTGACCAATAGCCAACATGAATGTTATCAGATACAAAATTTGCCAGGTATCACTGGAGAGAAAGAGACAGCCAAGTTCTCTGTGAGTTCAAGGCTACCCTGGCCTCAATAACCAGTTTCAGGCTATCCAAATCTAAATAGTGAGACCTTATCTCAAAACAAGAAAAGCCACTGCAACACAAACAGAGGGCTTTTCAAAGGTATTTATAGCCCTCATAGCCTGGGTCATTACATCTCATCTCCGTAATCTATATTCCATGTAAATAGTCTGCTGAACTTTACAATTTATCATTATTATAATGATAATTATTATTATTTCAGTATCTCAATATGTAGCAAAAGATAGCCTGATACACTATGTTGTCAAGAGTAGTCTCAAGTTTATGAACTCAAGGGACCATTCCACCTCATCCTTGAGTGGCTGGGCCCACAGGCAAATAGAATCATTCTGATTTACCTCAGGACTTTAAACACAGATACACAGAGCATAGCAGGAACTAAGTGGGGTGGGAAGGTGTTCTGGGTAGCAAGCGAAGGTACCCCAGATAGGGGGATCAGCCTTGTGGCTGAGGTGGGAGTCCTGAGTATATAAGGAGGCTGTTGTGGGTGGGCCTTGATGAGTGGAGCTTAAGTGAAGAAATGTTTATGTTCATTTCTTGGCTGTTTTGTTTTGATCTCATTACATAGATCACACTAGTTCCTGTTTCTGTCCTCTCAGTGTAGGGTGAAAGTGTTGGGATTAGAATGCTAGGATTAAAGGTGTACAACACATGCCCAACCTCAGTTTGGATTTTTGAGACAAAGTCTACTGTGGACAAGGGTAGCCTCTAAGCATGATTCTTTTCCTCCACCTCCCCATTGCTTGGATTTCAAGTGCCAGCTAGCAATCCTTCTTACTGTCTTTTGATTTTTTTTCTCTTTTTTTGCTTGTTTGTGTTTAGAGACAGGGTTTGTCTTTGTAGCAGCCCTGGCTGTCCTGGAACTCTCCTTGTATACCAGACTGGGGGGGGGGGGTGTTTGTTTGTTTGTTTGTTCGGTTTTTTGAGACAAGTTTTCTCTGTCTAGCATTGGCTTTTCTAGAACTTACTGTATAGAACAGGCTGTTCTGGAACTCACAGAGATATACTTGTCTCTGCCTTCTGAGTGTGCTGTTAGTGCCCATATGATTGGTGCATTTTGAGTCAATTTATTTGCTATGTAGTACAGGATGGCCTTTAATCTTTCATTTTCCTTCTGTGGATCAGAAGACCTGGGCTTAACGCTTTGAGACATCACATTTAGCTGGATCATATTTCTCTGATCACATATCTATCCATGGACATATGGCTTGCTCCCACACCTACTGGGTACTGTGAATAATGAAACTATACTATGAGGTGGCATCAATACATCACATAAATACTTTGAGGCTACAGGAAGTTCCCAGTTTTTTATCCTAGGCTACAGCTGCAGATGTGCCCAGGATCTGTGCAGAGGACTCACCTTGAGATCATTCTACCTGCCCAAGAGAATAGGAGTCAACATCTAAAGTAAAAGTTGCCTGCTTCTCAGGAAGATCCAGGCTTTGCCTGATTTGGCTCAGGATCTTTCATAGCCTCCACTCCAATTTTCCTTCAAACACACTCAAAAGTAACTACAATACAAATAGGGTTCTATGTGATCCAAAAAGCGCCATTTTCCCAATTCAGTATTCCTCCTTGTCAATGCTCCTGGATACCTAACCTTCCCCAAGTCCAGGGGAGAGGCAGCTTCAGGTAACAACAACAACAAAAAGGTGATGGATCCCCAAAAGGCATAGTAACAGAGGTTTGATGACCACTGCAGAGTAAGATTATAGCTCTTCACTCAGACAGTAGCTTTCTGGACCCTCCACCAGAACCTGGGGAATCAATTGGGATCAACCTGTAGCACCTGATTCAGGACATTGACCTGGATGTCCAGATCCTACCACATTCTTAAAACCTTACAAGCTTCAGCTCATAGGGTAGGATAAGGCTGGGGAGAACCTGAGGATTAGAGAAGGACTCTGAGCCTTTCAAGCAGAAACTAAGTCTTCCTTCCTTTTAGATGAGGCACTCAGTGCCTCAGCTAGTATTCTGGTCTTCTACATTCTCCTTTGATGATCCTCACAACTGCCACTACCAAGCCACAGCCATGTGAGGAGCCTACATGCTGCTGCTGGTACTTGAGCTACATCTGACATTTCGTGTCACCCAGGTAATGAGGCATCACTAAGGTGTTTAATCCTTGTACACACATAGCCCTTCAGTCTGACCCCTCCTTTGCTCTTTTCTTGGCCAGTGAAAGAAGAGAACCCAGCCTTCTGGAATCAAAAGGCAGCTGAGTCCTTGAATGCAACAACGAAGCTACATCCCATTCAGACATCAGCTAAGAGCCTCATCATCTTCCTGCTGTATGGTGAGTCTGCAAGGTCTGAACACTCGGAGCCCTTACTCTCCAGGCACCCAAGGTCACTGGTTGGTCCAGGCAGATATCAAAGCTAAGGTCTGAGTTCTGCTTCTCTAGAAATGGAAGTGTCTGCAAGAACAGCTACTCAGATCCTAAAGGGACATCTGGAAGGTCATCTGGGACCCAAGACACCCCTAGCCATAGATCAGTTCTCATAAATGGCTCTGTCCAAGGTAAATCTCCATAAGGGATGGTAAGAACTGATATAGGAGGAAAGAGGTTAGAAAGAATACAGACCTGGGGCAGTGAGGGCAAGTCCCAGAAAGTCAAAGACTAATATCTACTAGTAAGAGTATCTCTTCCCATGCATACAATGCAGACATGCAGATACCAGACAGTGGGGGAGCAACCACAGACTTTTTCTGTGGAGTCAAAACTAATTTCAATGTCATTGACTTGAGTACAATTACACAGTTTGGCCAGTGAAACACAACATGGGGCAGTGAGTATCTCTGATGTACCTAACGAAGCAGGCAGGCTTAGACAAGGTTTGAGGACATGGGCACATCTTGGGTGCTGAGTGGCTTAAATGACATCTTCTGCAGGAGAGGCAGTGGGAGTGAGGACCACCAATCTGGTGCAGTGAACCATAATTGCAGAAGTATTCTGCACTGGAATGCAGGAATATCTGTCTCATCCCTGCAGGGGGACAGTAAGGACATCCCCATACAGCTCACATCCCATATGGATGTTAATGTAAGCTACGAGAGTGGGAGAATAGGGATGGAGGAACATTGTGCCATCCACAGTGGGCAGAGAAGGTGAAGCCCAAGAGAGGCTCTTTCCTAAGACCTGCTGTGCCCAGGTGCTGTTAGAGGAAATAGAATCAGTTGAGTCACAAGTTTACCTTTGATTATTTTGATCCTTGGTAGTGGCTGCAAGTTCATGTTTCCCAGTGGGATGCCACACCAAGAGTATCCAAATAACACTGGCCAGGCTAGAACCAGGCTAGCTGGATAAAGCCTCATTGAAGAATGACTGGCAAACACCAGATATGGGAGAGTGGTCACTACAGCAAAGGACATATCAAGAATTAGGGAGGGCTGTGTATTTGAAGGTATGTACTTAGTAAATTGGCTGTGTCCCTGCAGGGAACCAAATATGTTTGGAACCACACAGATCTCATTCAGGCATCTCTGAATCCATTTTTAGCATACCTCATGGATAATAACTCCCATTTCTTGTCCTGGAACTCTTTCATTAGGAAAGTGTGTGTGTGTGTGTGTGTGTGTGTGTGTGTGTGTGTACTCTTTCATTAGGAAAGTGTGTGTGTGTGTGTGTGTGTGTGTGTGTGTGTGTGTGTGTGTGTGTTGCCTGGCCTGGTATTCACCATGGATTTTCATATTCTCCAGACATCTTCAACCCTGAACAGATGAAATATGACATCTATTGAGATCCTACACAAGACTGTCCCTGAGGTGATGAGAGAGGTGGCTGTGTGGCTGTGCACATGCTGAGCAGGAACCCTCAAGACCTCTATCTCTTTGTAGAAGATGAGTGGTTACAACTAGGCGAGAGGTGAAGGAGACAGGGTCCAGGGCAGGCTCAAGCATCTCCATCTCTTGTTTCCTGCAGGGGTCCACATTGGCATGTTCATCACAAAGGCACAGCTTATCAGGCACTGACAAGACCTTCACCTTTTACTCGGCTCACTGGTGATCAGGACACAATGATTCTTGTCACCCCTGAACACTCCCACAATTTTCTTTTGATGGTTAGACACTTGTAAAGACCTCCATCTTTGGTAGGTGTGGAGGTGGTGGAAGTGGTGGCAGATATTGCTGTGAAAATGGGAAGGAATGCAGAAGCTATTCTGAGAACAAATCATTTCATCTCCCTGCATGGTTAGCTCCTTTCAAGGCTTGGAATGGCAAATCCTTTTCCTAGATCCTATATCACAATGGTCCCAGAAACAGACTTCATAATTTTATCTGGGCTGTTGTCACTAAAGAAGAAGACAGTAAGTTCAGTAGGGTTTCAACATGGGGCAGGGTCTGAGAGTTCTCATAATAAAAGTAGAGGCCTCCTGCTCTAAACACTCCTTCATTGCAGGAATACCATATACCAGCAGCACTGGTCAGGATATGGTGATATTCACCTGAGGTCTGCAAGTGCACTTGGTGCATGGACTGCAGGAACAGAACTACATCACATATATCATGGCCTTTGTTGGCTGCCTAGAGTCCTACACCAACTCAAGCTGGTACCCACTATTGGTCAGAGCAGTGAGGCTAGCTGGGGCTGGACCTCCACTCTGTTGTTTCTGATGGCAGGAACAATGCTGATGCTGGTGGTGGTGGCAACTGAGCCCTGACTACCCAAACTCACTGGACTCCACCCCAGTGACCCAAACCTGGATTCAGTGCCTCCGTCCAGTACAGGTTTCTGGGCTCCGCTTATCTCTCTGGTTTCTTTTTTTACTTCCAGGTTTCTAATCTCAGATCTAACTCAGGTTACCAATCCTGCAGCCCCATTTACGGCTCCAACTTACCTCAGAGAATATTAAATTGGCTTCAGACCTAACAATACTTCCTTCCTTGCAGGCTGAGATAAGACGTACTCTAGTGCTTATTGACCATGGCAGAAGTATTAGGCAACAATGGCTCAGCCAGTGCCTTGAGGACCAAGAATCTGAGACATTGCATAATCTCCACTTCCAGACTTACTCAGTTGACTTCTGTTGAACATTGAATAATGGGCCCAGCAAAGAATTGACACAGCCATCCACTGACCCTTACTAGGTTATCTACCTTTATCTAAGTTCCTTTAAGAAGTCTAGCATAAGAGAGAACCTTTTTTTCTACCTCCAGCAGGTGGTTTGTAGCAGCACTTTGCTCCATAGGGCCTGAACCTAGCACTTTTTCCCTTCCAGTTTTTGAGACAGAGTCTTGCCTCGTCTATATTTCAGTCTACCATCTTCTTACCTCAGTTTTCCAAATTGTGGGATTTTAACATCCCCCCTGCTGTGTCTGGATGTCATAAAGATATGGAACATTTCACAACTTCCTAGGCCCTTCATTCTCCTGGGAACAGTAACTCCAACTGTTACACAATGTTAGTCAGTTGCCTAACAATGCTGGAAGGGTGATTGAATCACAAATTCTAGTTGGTACTTAATGAAAACTCAGAGCCAAATATTGGGGAAAAGCTGGAGTATCAGAGAGAGGGTATTCAAATCTCACTCAGCCAACTTCTCAGGGTAAAAGCTATCCTCCAGATTCCTCAGCCTGGCCTGGACTTTTGGGCCTAACCTCAAGGTTTAGGCCCACAGACCCACAGACCCACTCAGAGACACGCAGAGGCTTGCTATACTTTTTGGCTGATCAGCCTCAGGCCCAGGCATATAACTTGCTAACTCTGTACCCTTCAACTAACCCATGATTCTTCCTGTTCAGCCATGTGGCTCGGTACCTTTCCTTAGAGCAGCGTAGTTGTCTAGACTCCTGTGAGACTTCAGGAACAAGTCATTTTATAACTTAAACTGCACTCCAAAAGCCCGCCATTGTAGCTCAAGCTCACATGCTTCACCAGGGCGTCTCTGTACCACAGCTCATGTGAGAGACACAACTCAGAAGCTGCTTTGGGCCCTAGACCATTTTTTAAGCTTTCTGTGGCTTATTGTAGGTATTTTTGACCCACGTTGGGCTGCCAATTGTAGTAGGAGGTTTCTGGCCTGGACTTTTGGGCCTAACCTCAAGGTTTAGGCCCACAGACCTACAGACCCACTCAGACATGCAGAGGCTTGCTATACTTTTTGGCTGATCAGCCTCAGGCCCAGGCATATAACTTGCTAACTCTGTACCCTTCAACTAACCCATGATTCTTCCTGTTCAGCCATGTGGCTCAGTACCTTTCTTTAGAGCAGCATAGTTGTCCTCTGCTTCTTCCGGCTTCTCTCTGGCATTCTGCTCTGTGCTTCTTGTTCTCAGAGTTTTTAGTCAGGTAGCCCCGCCCACACTTCCTGCCTGCCTTTGGCCCATCAGCGCTTTTTATTAAACCAGTGGGTGGGACAATTATTTACCATGAAACAACACAATACCCCTACACCCATCGCTTCTACAGAATTAATCTCTGTCTTCCTATGCTGTTCCGCGCCCACTTCTCGCCCGCAAGAAAAGGCACGGCACACGTAGGATCCTTCTGCAGCAATGCTTTAATGCTCCATGAGGGAGAGCATAAGCTTACATAAAATGGAGAGACCACGAGGTAGGAAAGCCCAACTTTTATATAGACCAAAGGCCTCTGCCTTGGACGTGTCACCTTTCTATAGGCTGCAGCTCATTATCCCACATGACGCCACGGGAGAGGCGGAGAGACCAGTCTCGCGAGAGTACCAAACGCATGCGCACTTGCTTTGTTTACTGACTCAGGCAGGTTGGCCAGCACCGGATATTGGCGCCACCTTGAGGAGCTGGGGCCAGCGGCTCCCAACACTATGCCTGCCTTAAATACCTCCTTCACCCAATTGTTTCTTTTCCAGGTTCAACTCTGCATCATATTCCTAGAGTTAGGATTAAAGGTGTGAACCACTACTGTTGGTAGTTAGGCCTTGAACTCACAGAAACACAGAAAGATCTCCATCTTTGGAGTTATGGGATCACAGGCATAGGTCACCACTCAGTCTTTCCTGTGCTGGGATTAAAGATGTGAGTTACTATTCTCTGACCCTCCGTGACTTGACTGTGGGTGGATCTGTTCTCTGGTATTCCAGACTGTTTTTATTAAGTATATATAAGTATAAAACTTATCACCACAGGTGATCTCTGGGTGAGGATGGAGGTGGGCACACTAATACAAGAGATTTGTTGGCAGTAGGGGTTGGTCAGTCATGAGCATGCCACAGATGTGCTCATGTCAGATGGATTGGCCCTGTAGCCAGCCCCTGTACATGAGTTAAAAGTCCTGGCACTGGTGGATTAGTGCCATAATGGCCTGCAGGAAAAAGCAAGAAAAAGGTCTTGAATTCAGGCCAGCTCTCGTTCAGGCCCTGCAGCCTGCTGCTTTAAAAACCAGCAAGCATGTTCAATTCCAGAACAGAGACAGCAAGTTTCCCTAGGATACACAGATGCCACACTGGCTCATATAATTGACCTGCCAGAGCTCACTGTAGTACACAGTCATGGAATGCAGAGTCTCTATTGTGCCAGTGACTTGAGTGTCTTGGTTGGTTACCTTATGCCCTGTAATCACTGCTGCAAACAGAACAGAGGCAAGCTTGGAGGAACCCTTCAGCCTGACAGAGCTCAGGAGCTGAGAGTGAGGAGAGTCAGGAAAGAGACAGTCCAGGGGCTGGAGACTTCCAAGGGATACAACAAAGACCTGAGGTTTGACCCTCTCTGCTACTATTGAAGGAGAAGAGCGAGGTTCCCACTAGCTACCATTTCTGCCACCTGTAATTAAGCCATTAGATTCCTTTCCTCATCCCGTATACACACATCAGGCTACAGATTTGAATTGCCTTAGTGAAAGTGGAAGGCACAGGGCATTCAGTCTGACACACATAGTATCTATTCACTGACAACCTTGTTCTTTTGTCTTTGCCTTTCTTGTCCAATATCTGTTTCAACTAAGGCCAGATAGGAAAAAGAGAAACAGTGGAGGCTGGAAGCCAGGAGGTAAAGATACATCGCTTTTATTCCAGTACTCAGGAGGCAAAGGCAGGGAGATCTCTGAGTTTAAAGCCAGCCAAAGATAATTCTAGGACTACTAGGCCTCACAGAGAAACCCTGTATTGAAAAACCTAAACAAAGCAGTAGTGGCTGGAGAATAAAAATGAAGCAAGAGCATCTCTGTGACCTTGTAGCCTGTTCTCTGTTTAGATTGAGAGCCTCCTTGGTGGCCTCAAGCTTGGCCTGAACTTCCTAAGTAACTGGATGACCTTGAACTTCTGATCTTTTTTCCTCCACCACCTGAATGCTAAAATTACAGGCAAGTAATGCTGTACTCGCTTTATACTAGGCTGGGAGAATCAAACTCAGGGCTTTGCATGCTGGACAAGGGACTCTACCAACTGAGCTAAATTTTAACCTTTCAAGTTTCAAAATAGACAAAGAACAAGACTCTGTTCTCTTACAAGCCCAATGGCTGTCATCCCACCTCCAGGTGGGAGCTCCCTGCATGAGCATTCCATCTGTTGGAGATATTCCTACCCCTCAAAATCTCATCAGGCCGAGACCCCTTGTACCTTGGCTAAAGCTCCCTGACGCTCCTTTCTGGGAAGTAGGGGTGTCTCTTGCCTTCAAAGTCTCTTTTTTTGTCTCCAACAAAGGACCCTAGCAAGTTCTCCAGTGCATGGGGTACCTGTTAGTTTCCCGAGATAGAATGACCAGAGTAAGGCCTTGCCTTTCAGACCTCTATTAGGGTAGGTCACCCTCCTGAGGTGAGCAGCTATTCTTAACTAATCCTGCACCTGACTTGGAGGCTCACTATGTTTCTAAAGCTTCTGTCTTTGTTCTCAAGCTAGGAATATGGCCTCCTGTTAACTTTTTCTCTCTCTTCACCTACCCACAGGGCTGACTACAGAAGATCTACTTAGAACTACCAAAACAAGGAGACTTCTTCTGTTACCCATGAATAGAAAGCAACTGTATTTTAAGCAGGCAAACTGGAAGTATTTTAATACATTCTCTCCAGGTGCTTATCCTGGTTAGAATGCAGATAAGACCTATTTCAGTCTATTATTTTTATAATAAAATATCTGAGGCTGAATAATTTATGAGAAATGGGAATGTTTTTAGCTACTGTTCTGAAGGATGGAACATTTTATTTCAAGCTGCTAGCATCTTCCATCTTCCTAGGAATTTTGACTGGATTCCTGATGTGTCAGGTAGCTTTCAAGGTCAGCCATGCTTCTCTCCCCACTCATCATTGTTCTGGGGATTGAACTTTAGGGTCTCAAACTATCACTGAGCTATATACTGTTTGCTTAGCCCTTGAGAGTTTTAGTGTGAGTAAAGTACCATCAAGCAGTACAGCATAGTAGTGTGTGTGTGTGTGTACACGCGTGTGTAAGAGTCAGTGAGGATAGTGTTAGTGTTCTATTCTACTTCCTAGAGTCCTGGCCACTAAACAACAACATGGCTGCCCCCAGTGTACTTATGTCAAGCTCCATTAAAAAGAAGACCCCTCCCTCCCCCTTTGCTCTCCTGTTCCTTCTTTTCTTGTTCTCTACCAGAGGCGGACACCCCTCGCCGCCTCTCCCTTTCCCATACCCCCTCTCTTTCCTTTCCTAATCCTTATTCCAATAAAATCTCCATGTTAGTGCAGCCTGAGTCTCTTTTTGCTGCCCACAGCCACGCTGACCACTGTGCTGCCTGCCTACATGGGGCTATTTCCACCAGGTATTGGTACTCTAAAATTATAATATGACATTGGTGCCATCTGACTCAACAGGGACTCTCCTAGTTCTTTGTCTTGCCTATGGCCAGTCCACTCAAATCCCCTGGGGAAAAACTTCATTTGATAAGCTTTCCCTCTGAGGGAAAAATGAGGATTTGTTCATCATACCTACTTTTTCTGACCGTTTGTCCTTTGAGCTTTTTCCAGTGCTGGCCCCAGTCCTCTTCTGGTCAATGGATCACTAGGCAGATTGCTCCATTTTCTTACACTTTGACCACAGGTCAGTCATGCTCACAGCCCTGGGCCCCATTTGTATGTGAGGGTGTATGGAATGCCTCATGCCTACCCACTCACCCCATAGCCCATTGCCATTATTCGATCCTTGCTTAATCTTTGGAAGATCTTTTAGGAAGACCTTGGGTCTTTAGCACACTCATGGAAAAATGCACCTAGCTGAGAGCTTCTATTCTTGCTTGGCCCCATCCCCACCTGCCTACCATCCCACCACCACCACTGCCCCTAAGCTAAGGAAGGATGCTGGGACCAGCGGCAGTGGAAGATCCAGAGCTCCCTCTCATTGTTCCAAATGCCCTCTGCTGCATCTCTCCTCCCATCCTGGGAGATCAGTGGTTGGGTGTCAGGACCTCTCACGCACCATGGCAGCAGCTTTCTTTCCAAGATGGGAGACCCAGGGCTTGAGCTCTCACTAAATGCCTCCCTTACTATAAATTCTTGTTTCTGAATTTTTGATATTTCAAAAAGGTGTCTGAGGAATTTTAAACCTTTTTAAAAAACAGTTTTTAAGATATTTAAATTCATAAGGCTATATTCTTGGGTGTGTGCTTGTCACACTATTCATAACAATTTCTTGCTAGATCATTGTTGTTACTTGTTACAAAGAAATGATACTGACTGAGAAATCCAAGAATCAAGATTGTGATGTATTACAAATCTTCCATTATGAAGTGCATCTGCTGTATCTATGCTACCAAGATTAAAAGGTCCTATTCCAGTCTTGGCAATGAAGATGTTTTCCTTATTTCTACCAAATACTTTACCAGACTGGTACAAGCCTATGGGCCTAAAAATTCCCAATTAGCTTATAAATTCTAATGTCTGTTCTTAGTTTTAACTTTTCTCAGCATGTGTTTACTCAGTTGGCAGACACGCCCAAGAATCAGTTGCTTCTGCAACCTATTCTGGACAGCAAGGTCAGACAACCGCATGTGTTTGCTGAGAGTCCCATTGCCTAAATTCCCTCCTGGCCTTTGACTAGCCTTTCAGCCATTTTAAAGCCCTGATAATAATGACTCCTTTAAGCTAGAAGCAGCTATAGAAAAGAACACATCATTCCTGCTCCTGAGACAGGTTAAAAGGCTAAGTCAAAAGAACCTCCGTGGGCCCAAAGTTGCTAACTGATAGATTTATTAACTAAAATAGTTCTGCAATAAGACACTTGACTTTTTATATAAGACCAAAGAGATATTATAGGCCTTAAGTAATTACCATTTTTATATGTCATTCAGAATTACAATCTGGCTGTACTCAGATCAGATCAAAACTTCAGGGCCTTAAAAATGACAATATATGCAAAAATTGTTGTTAATGCATAAAAATTTCTTTCTTTACTCAAGCTTAAGAATGTACATTCAGCCTTCTTGTCTTCACTGACTTTGGTAACCTATAGATAATGATAGTTAATAGAAATTTAAAAAATTATTCAGATTAATAAAAGCCAGATTAGAGATTTACACTTATGTCTTTGCCATATGTTCAACACAAGACTTCCAGAGAATTTAAATATAAAAGCTGCTAACATTAAAGACTATAAGAGAGCACAGGTTTGACAGCCAGTCATTTAAACCTCATAGACAGTTCTCACTTTGAGATCTGTAGAATATAGCATTTAAGATGTTTAACTAGAAAGCTTTTTGTGATAGATATGCTGGCTCCTGACAAGCACCCTGTATCTCCTCCAAGAAGATCAATGGGCACAGAAGAACCTCCACCCAAAACTTACTCCAGAATGACAATACCATTGTACAAAAGCTGCCTTTTGCCTCAACTGCTGCTAAGTTCTTCTGAAGATGATGGACAACAGAACTCTGAGGAAATCTATTACCTCACTTATTAAAAAAAAATTGTATACCTACCACTGCTCCCCCTCTCACCCCTTCTCCTAGTCCTCCCCAGCCTTTTCCCACCCCAACACCCCATTCACTTCCCAAAGAGGGCAAGGAATCCCAAGGTGAGTCAATTTGGTCTGGCATATCCAGTTGAGATAGGAACAAGTCCCTCCCCCAAGTATCACATGCACACTGACTAAGACCATGTGAGTGTTTGACTGTCGAGGTCAAAGAACAACTCTTAGGAATTGGTTCTCCTCTTCTACCATATGGGTTCTAAGGATGGAACTCAGGGCTTTCAGTTCAGGGGCCAGTGTTTGCTGCTTTGCCATCTTGCTGGCTCTGTGACACACATCTAAGTTACGGAACATACATTATTTAGATGTAATGTTATCATATCATTCTTACCCAAACTATAAACATAATTTTTACATGCATCGGAAAACATCAACAACAAACTTTATATGATGTGCTTTAAGGCATTACTTCTGTAGTTGTGGTAGCTAGTTTTATGTCAGTTTGATACTAGCTAAGATTGTCTGAGAAGTGAGTCTCAATAGAGAAAATGTTTCCATTATATTGGGCCACAGGAAAAATGTAAGGCATTTTCTTAATTAGTTTTTAATGGGGGAGAGACCAGTCCATTGTTGGTGGGTTCTATAAGACAGCAGGCTGAAAAAGCCAAGGAAAGCAAACCAATAAGCAGCACCATCCATAGCTTCTGTTTCAGTGCCTGCATCCAGGTTCCTGTCCTGCTTAAATTCCTGCCATCACTGCTTTGATGATTAATTGTTATATATAACTAAATGAACTTAAACCCTTTCCTCCCTAAGTTACCTTCTCACCTCTAAGTATGGTGTTTCACACAACAAGAGTAACTTTAATTCAATGCTGGACTGTATCTTTAGCCTCCAAGGTCATATTAACTAGAAGTTATATTAACTAGAGCCTTGAGAAATTAACATAAGTAAAATCAATCTCAGAAAAAGTTTCAAAAAGTAACTTTAACACATCCAATATAAAAAAAAGTCAGTTGTGTTTTCCTTGCTGTGTTTTTAAGGCTGATTTAATTTAAGTAATGCTATTCTTTTAATTTTGTTACAAGTTCATAAAAATAAGGAGTTAAAAAGAATTAAATATTAAGCAAACATCTATCTTTGTAAATATATTTCTCATTTGTCCACTTAATAGTTTTCAAACTGACATAATATACACATTATGATTGCAAAACAAATAGGCACTAAATGAAGGAGTCCTTGTTAATTAAATATAAATGTACTCCCAGCTAATGCTTGATATGAGCCATGCCAAAAGATTTCATTCATGAGCGCTTACGTTTTATTAAAAGACTTAAAAAACCCAGTATTAGTTGTCTTATCAAATACTGCACTAATTAACAAGAGCATACGTAATACCATAACTTATTTTAATTAAATAACTACAGAGACAAGCTTGAACTCCTCAAGGTTGACTTCTCATACACTCTGGGAGCCAGCACTATTTCATCCTCTGATCCAGGTCACTCAAAACAGCACTTATTACCCATTTCTGCAAGCCATAAAAAAGGCATTTAGAATATAACAATTTAAAAGATACATTTGGCTTAACAACAAAAGGTAGAATGTTCTTACAATTATTTACTTTTTAAGTTCAATTAGATTTATCAATCACAGTATTCATTTATAGCGAGCTCTTCCTGAGACTGATTTACAACTCACAGAATAACATGTATCTTAACATAGATGTAGCTCAGTAACTGTTAATTTCACATAAATCCAGGTCTTGTCTGTAGTAAATTATGGATTAATTTATGTTTTGAAATATTAGTTTATTATGTGTTACATGTGTTTATGCTGTAAGACATGATGCAGAGATGTACTGCGTTCTTTTATGTTGTATTTGCTTAACTCCATAAAGCTGTTACTTTGCATGACTAAAACACTTGTTTGGTCTAATAAAGAGCTGAGTGGCCAAGAGCTAGACAAGAGAGAGAAATGGGTAAGGCTAATGGAAATATCTATTGAGAAGAAGCAATATCTAAGAGAGAAATGTCTAAGAGAGGAGCAAGAGAAGGAGAGAAGAATACCAGGGCCCAGCCCTCCAGCTAGCTACAGAGTAAAATAGAAGGAAAGATATATAGACTAAAGAAAGGTTAAAAAAATCAGAGGCAAAATGGAGGTAAAGAGAAGAAGGATGGCTTGAACAAAGCTAATGTTGGGCATTTATAACTAAGAATAAGTCTCTGGGTATTTATTTGGAAGCTGGGTGGCAGGTCCCCAAGTAGTAAAAGAAACAACTATAAATTTATGCCTACACAAAATCCATGAAATATAGCAAATATTTCAGCACAAAACCAAAGCAACTGCACAGTAAGAAGTTTCTGGACTGGCGTAGCCCTGAGGCCCCAAATAATGACACAGAGACTTTGGCTTGTTACTTGCTAACTCTTAAACTAACCCATGATTCTATATATGTTTAGTCATGTGACTTGGCACCTTTGCTCACTAAAGCATTCTCACCTTCTTCCTCTGCATCCCCTGGCATCTACCACTCTGCTCTTCTGCTTCCCAGAATTCTCTTAGTCTGTTGCTCCACTTATAATTCCTACTGGCTAATTAGCATTTTATTAAACTGATAGGAGCAACAAATCTTTACAGCGTGCAAGAGCCATATCCCACAGCACAAATGTCAATGAATATTCATTAAACAGGCTTTGCGTGAGAGAACACAAGGGAGACTTGTGCGTTGAAGTTTTCCCAGTTACAGTTTCAAAGTAAAATGATATGTAAAATAAATTTATTAATCCGTTCACTTCCAAACAAACTCAAAAACTTTCTTGTGCATATTGCTTTATAGAATCTAACTTCATTATTAGTCCATACTTTTAAAGCTTTAGTGTTCCAATTTTATATCTTCAGGTTTAGCAACTGTAGCATACAAACATACCTCTAGGAAATCTGTTAAGTCTGGATAATACTAGGATAAAATACCTCCCTTTAGAAAGTGATGATAAATTTCATTCAGTACTTTAAATTTATTTATTTTTATTTTATATGTTTTGTGTTTTGCCTGCATGTATGTCTGTGTGAGGGTGTCAGGTACCCTAAACTGGAGCTCCAGGCACTTGTGAGCCACTATGTGGGAGCTGAGAATTGAAACCAGGTCCTCTGGAAGAGCGGTCAGTGTCTTAACTGCTGAACCATCTCTCCAGTCCTGCCATTCAGTCCTTTAGCTACGATTCTAAATGGTGGCTTTAAAACTAGAGTTTATTTTCTTCGTCCTTTGTGATTGCATGCTTCCTTTTTAAGCATCAAACTTAATTTTTGAATTTTAAGAATAAATGCCCACAAGATTAAGTTAATAAGTAATTTCCACTAAGTAACAACTACCTATCAACTTGATCAAAGCAAATAACCAATCTTGCCATGTATCTAATGGATCATGCTGTTCTATAATTTTTTCATCAGAAATAACACTAAATATTTTGCTTTTACTGTTTTCCATATTCTTTATACAATAGGAAAGGTTATTTTATGCAAATGTATCTAATGTGGCACTGAAGTATTTGCTAAAAGTGTTTCTTGATGTGTAACTTGAGTATACATAAAAAATTAGAACCTAAAAGTATAGAAATATAATTGACTGGAAATCCCATTGAATTAGTCCGTGTTCTCTAGAGCCACAGAAATTATGGAAAAAAAATCTCTCTTTCTATCTATCATTTATCTATCTTTCTATTTATCTTGATGTACAGAACCATCAGTGAACCCATCCCTAGTCTTCTCTTCAGTCAACCAATAACAAGGAATATCCCATGAGACTATAGTTACATGCATGGCAGCAGAAAGCATTGTAATAGGATTAGAAACTATAACTATAGGCATGTGGGCAACTTCTTCATGTAGCTTACTTGTCCCTTCTGTGTCTGCTGGGGCCTGTCTCTTATATATACCACTTCAATTTCACAACAAATTACAGCTGCGCATGCCCTATTTTATTACTTGGTGGGTCCGATAACACCCAGCTCATGATTGGCAGTTCAGGTTGCATGGTAAGGTCGTGCTTCACTGTCAAATGTTCAGTTTCTCCCAGTGGCTGAGATTAATGGGATGTGCTCACACGCTTTACCATAAGTATTTTTGGAACAGTTCCATGGGCACCAGTGACAGACATTGAAATAACTTCAATAAGTATTTTCCCAATTCCCCAATGCTTCTATTCTTGTACATTATTCAGTTTGTTCTCTCCCCCGCCCCGTGTGTGTGTGTGTGTGTGTGTGTGTGTGTGTGTGTGTGTGTGTGTGTGTGTGTAGACTAGCACAGGCAGTGATTTTCTGCCCTCATGTCCAGATTGCTGGTACTAAAAGAATACACTACAACACATGTCTTGAAATATAATTTTTATGGTCCAAATCTCCTTATGGGGACCAGGGAGGCCAGGAGATGGTGTTAGAACCACTAATAGTAGAGTTACAAATAGTAGTGAGCTTTTATATGTACTAAGAATGAAAGTTGGATGCTCTAAAAGAATCTTCATTGCCCTTAACTGGTAGGGATTTTCCACCCTAAGTATTTTTATTCTTGATTATGTTTTCTGTCCAAGGCATCCTTGTCAGAGTCAGACATATGATGCTGATTAAAAAGTGGAATATTCCTCCATTTGAGCAAATAAGCCATAGGCAGAGATGTGTAGTACTAAGTTTCTGGCCCGGACTTTCAGGCCTTGCCTCAAGGTTTTGGCCCGCAGACTGCAGACCCACAGACCCGCAGACCCGCAGTCCCACAGAGACACACAGATGCTTTCAATAGTTTTTAGGCTGATCGGCCTAAGGCCCAGGCATATAATTTGCTAGCTCTTTACCCTTCATCTAACCCATGACTCTTCCTATTCAGCCATGGGGCTCAGTACCTTTTCTTAGAGCAGCATGGTTGTCCTAGGCTTCCTCTGGCTTCTCTCTGGCATTCTGCTCTGTGTGTCATGTTCTCAAGAGTTTTTAGTCTGGTAGCCCCACCCACACTTCCTGCCTGCCTTTGGCCCATCAGCACTTTTTATTAAACCAGTGGGTGGGACAATTATTTACCATGAAACAACACAATACCCCTACAGAGATGAGTTCCCTAATTGTTTTTCCAATATGATATGGTCAACCACCTATCCATGTATGTATACCAATGAAAATGGACACAGCAGGTTGTATTTATGTATTTCAGCATACTTATTCATCCATACTTAACAAAGTAACAGTTGGAAGGGATTTGGGAAGGAATGGAATGAAAATATAAAAGAGGAAAGTGATGTACTATTTTTTAAATTAACAATTTATGGAAATAAATTTTAAAGAAAACCAGGAACTAGATAGATGGCTCAGCAATTAAGAGTGCTGGGTGTTGTTACAGAGGACCCAGGTTCCATTTCCAGTTCCCACATGGTAGCTAACTATTTGCAATAACTCCATTTCCAGGCATCTCTTTCCTTTTTACAACCTCTGTAGGTACTGTACACAGGCACGTGCAGACAAAACATCATATAACTAATTTTTTTAAGTTAGAAAAAGGAAATAATGGGATTCTCTACAGCAATGTCACAGCCCTGAGACAGACAGAAAGCTAAGTTCAGTTAAAATAAACTCCTTCTGGTTTTCCACTGAGCCAGTCTGCTCAGAGGGAAACAGCAGTTTTATTAGGTTAATAGAGTTCATCATAATTGTATATCTACGAACAGAGTATACAGTTGTTAAGTGACTTTCTTTAAGTTGTCTGTATTTGTGTTCTCTATCTTTTGTATCTGAGGGAATTGTGTTATTGGTATGGTTATCTTATAGATTAAACATCAAGATTTAGAGGTGTTATAGGCTCCAAAACAATCTACTTTCACAGCGTCATTTACCTGATTTTCAACTAAGCCCTTGTGGTACAAGATGAATATGCCAGTGCCATTTCTTTCCATCATTTTTTATAATTTGTATGTTTATGTCTGACTTTAAAGTAAGAATGCCACTAAATGTCTCTGCTTTTACATTGTGATCATACTAAAATTTTTTTAACCTAGCCTGCTTAGGAAGAGGAAGAACTCTACACCCATATGTCCAGACTCCTTAAATAAAATCCACATGCTTCCTTTGTGTAGGAAAAACTTTACTGTAGAAATAACTCTCAGACTCTACTTCTCTTCCACAGGTAAGAATTTTTCCCCTTTCTCTTGTCTGTCATGATGGCTGTTCTTCTTAGTCAAACTGACGACCTCTGGAATTAACTAAAACCCAAAGAGTAGAGTATATTTGTGAGGAATTTTTTAAAAAGGTTTTGATATTAAAGACCAGTCTTTAAATCATTTGAGGTGAGATGCTTCAATTACTTGGTGGCTATGCAGACCTTTATTCTGAGCAGTCAGGAGGCAGAAAGCAGTTGGATTTCTTAGTTTGAGACCAGCCTGCTTTACAGATTGAGTTCCAGGACTACACAAATAAATTCTGTCTAAAAATACTAAATAAATAAAATAAAACAAAGTATAAGATCCACCTTTTATCTGGTTTGTGCATTCTGGTGGCAGCCTATGTATATAAAAGATATTGAAGAAGAGAACTGACTCTAAATTTGCATCAGCATTGTACCAATACGAAGCATCTGAAACTAGCAATAGGTTTCTTTTTTGTTTTTATCCTAGCCAATAATTTGTAGCAAACCCCTTCAAATAATGACAGATATCCATAACCCACTGGATATGAATGACTGAAAACATGTTTTCTCCTCACGGAAACAAAGCTGGTATTTAAAAGTTTCAGGGTGGTAAGGGGTTAAGGCTACAATCCTGTTGGGGGTAGGTGTCATCACCATCCTCAGCAGGCCAAGCAGCAGATAGAAAGTGACTCCACACCCTTTGTGAGAATCTCAGGCAAGGATCCTGGTGAGGAAGGTGTCACCATCTGCTGAGTGTGCAGCCCCACAGCCCAGACTCACTCATGCCTGTCACCACCAGAGGAGGGCCCCAGCAGGCCACTCCATGGCTGTGAGTCCTACAGGGTAGTTCTCCACCAGCCCTGAGTCCCACTTGCGACCCTAGTCAGGCACATTCTAAGCTCCAAGAGGCCACCTCTTGCTCTGCCAAAGTCTCTACTACACTGCTACCTGCTTGGGGAATGGCCTCAACTCTGACATGTCTGTGCCCCAGACAGGAGACCCCGTGCCTGCCACCCTCTCATGCTCTCTGGATGCACTAGCCACTACCTGTGCGCGAGACCTAGGGATCAATGTCCTGAAGGCCAAACTTTCCATTTATAAAAGGATATCCAAAACAGGAAAGTACAAAATGAAAGTAAACATAGAAAACACAGAAATAAACACAGGGCACACGCAAAAGTAGACTTGAGAAACCTACTGGAATCAATCCACTCCACATAGTTCAAGCTAGCTGGCCACGTTATACCTAGGAAGACGGAGTGCAGAAAGATAGTAGAGCCAGCTATTGGAGCCAGGGGCAAACGCTATTGAAGTGCATATCTATCTCTCTGATCTGAAAAAGGTCTCTGGTAGAAGGTAAGGTTAGAAATTATTGTGCTGTGTCTTTAAGCCACCGAAACCCTATGGGAGGTGCTCTTGTCACTCAGGCCTCACTAGCCAATCAGGTCCTTGAGGTGAACTGTCAGTCAAAAGTGGTGCATGGTCCTTCCGGTTGCCGGCTTCTGGTTTGGCTGTGGAGAGAAGCTGGATCCAAAGGTTTATGTAGTGTTCTGTTTGTGCTGCTGCAGGGAGCTGAGTCGAGAGCATGGCTAAGGTGGAAAAACAGGACGTGGTGAGTGAAGGGCTGCTGCCCCCAGATGAGGTAGAGCAGATGGTGAGGCAGGAGCCAGTGTGGTGGGCCCTCCCCAGATTTGGGTAAAAACATGCAGCCAGAATCTCTGTCCTGTGAGGTACCATGTGGCCCTAGAAACTCCCGGGACCTAGGGGCAGACCTCTGAATAACTTTGCTGTGTGAACCGATTTTTTTTTTTTTTTTTTTTACAAAAATTGGGAGCAAGAAGCTGTGTGTAAAAGCACCTCTGTAATTAACTTGCACGTGCTTTTGGTGCACTCATAGAAAGCAGGTTGCCAAACTTGGAAAGGCCTAGTTTCTCCAATACCTTCTAGAGATTTAGAACTTTGCATTTAATTTCTGTGTGTAAGATCCGTTTATAGTAATTTTGTGGAGGTTGTAAAAGGTATCTCATGTGTTGTGCAGCACTAAATTACCAAGGTAGAGGTACAAGAGTAGAATTAGTGATATAAAGGATTTACTAATGCTTAGAAGATACTAAGTCTCACAAAATAGAATATAGCTGAGGGAGGACTGCCTCTAAAATATCCCTAAGATAAGTACATGCTAAGCAGTCTTATTAGAGAGCGAGACGAAAGGATACACATTTGTTCACCAGGATTGCCCAGGCATTTGGCTCCAAACCATTACAAAGGAGCCACCCCTAATTTACAACCAGCCACTAGGCCCAACCCAGTATTGAAGAATGGTACTCTATCAAGCTGCTCATTGAGGCATTACCGGGTCACAACCAACCTTAAGTCCTTGTGTGCCGTAAAGTTCTAGTTTTCTTCTTGAGAAAAGCATAGTTCTGCCAGATGGGCAATATGACACCAGGTGACCAGTGTTTGAAAAGTAAAACACTGTTATGTTCAGCGCTGGCCTGATTAGGCAAGGCTGTCATTTAGGTCCCCAGGCAGGGAGGAGGAACATTCTTGGGAGAGGGAGTAATAGCTTGGAGCCTGGTCCTAAGCTTTCCTCAAGGGCCTGATGTATTGACCATAAAACTGAGCTCCTTTCCTAAAACCCAGGAATGCTTGAGAGGAGCTGGTAATGGTCTGGAGTGAAGGTCTTTGTGGAGAGGTTGCTTCATAATCAGTCCCAAGGCCCCTGTGGCTTAACTCAGTAGTGTTTTGAGATACTCTGTGTGTTCCTTGTGTAGCATTGTTTGATAAGCCTCTTCCTAATTTTTATTTATTGTATGATGATAATTTGTGCTGACTTCATAGAAGTCACTCCCCCCCCCCCCCAGGTAGTATATAAGATGCTATTCTTAAGGAGCTCATTGGTCCTGGGGCATAGATTGTGCCAAACTTCCCCACTCCAGCTTTTATCTTCTACTTCTCCTATCATTCTTATTCCCTACCACCTTCATCTGAGAATCCTGTCACTAAAGAATGACTTGCTGTTTCAGGTCACTAGTATACTTAAGAAACAATTTTGGGAATATCTTTGCTGTATAACTCACCCATCTGCCTAAGTCTAGCCTAAGCTAGACCTACAAGTTGCCTGTCTATTTAAATTGCTCAGATTGTAACCTGGAGCCTGAAGCTAAAAGACACCGGATTATAGCATATGTTGAGCATTAGCCAGAGATCAATGCATACTATCATAGGTTTTTTTTTTTTTTTTTTTTTTTTTTTTTTTTTAGTATTCTCTTAAGTGTGTTAAGAAATTTATCCCTGGGAAGGCATATTAATTCTAGAACACCTGCATTTCCATCCTGTTAGAAAAGTGCTTCTGAGACAAGCTCTCTTTGTTGACTCAGATGGCCTTGATTCCATTCTGTTGCTCTCTAGGACAATGATCTTTCTGTCTATTACTATGCCTTCAAAATTAAATAATTGTTATACAGCTTGAAAAATTATATTATGCATTTAAGTCCAGTGCAGTCACAAAAAAAGGTTTTGCATGTAGAACATTGCTTCTGCCTTCAGACCAAATAGGAGATAGAGTTTATTGTGTATACTGCATAAGGAAGCAGGGTAGGCAATCAGCTGCTGGAGTGACAGTTATGGAAAAGGACTTGATTATGATAGCAGGAGTTATTTTGTAATTTCCTAGCATGTTCCAGTTTATGTCATGTGACTAATTATAGACCAGATTGCTTGGGGATAGAGTTTGGGAAGGTTATCTTGAAGCAATTAATAATGACATTGCAATTAGGGGACTCTCCTATGCAAATATGTTCAATCCTGCTTGATACAGTTATTTCAACTCAAAGGTTTCAGAAACAGGCCATTGATTGTAACTCTTATGTCAGATTACAGATCTCAGCAGTCAACATATCCATAGGAGCAAGACTAGTCTATCTCTGATTAATGAAATTCCCTCTACTAGGGAAGGGCCTATTCTTTTTCAATTTGGCTAAGGTGGTTTTTTTTTAAATCATAAAAGTACATTATTTTTGTTTTAAACATCACTTATAGTTATCATTATTAGTATTTAGGTGCATTTCTGTTCTTATATTCATTTGTTTCTGTTCTCTAGTGTTTCTAGGTCATTTCTAGCTTTATTCCTTTTCTCTCAAGTAATATTGGTTATTGATTTCTGTACAGAGCAATGATTCCTATAACTTAGTCTTGCCTCGTGCTATATAATTGAGAATTGTTTTAAACACCTAATCCTGCCTCTGCTCCTCTCATTCCAGGCCTTGACAAGCAAGTGAGAAGAAAAAATAGAATAGTTAATGAGTGACCTTCAAACTCTCTTGGTTTTAGTGGAATTGTATAAAGAATAGGGACCTATGTAAGCATTGAGTTTATTGACAACTTGGAAGCTGGTGGAGTCACAGTGCAGATAGTGAGAGGCAGGACAGAGGTTGAGAGCTTTCCTACTTCAACAGTGCTTGAGATTAGCAATGTCAAATGAGTTAATCAATTCTAGATCCTCCATAAATGTCCTGATTGTCCATGTTTTGGGGGGTCCACAGACAAGGGCAATTAAGAATCTAGATAAAGGATTGACTTTACCATGAAACCAAACACTGTAGTTTATAGTAGTACAACCAAAATAGATCTGTTGCACAAAAGAATGAGACTCAGGGATAGATCTCTGAAGAAGTTGGAGATACTAGAGGGAATAAACACCACAGTCAAATCTTACCCAGATGTCTTCCAGCTTCCTCAGCCTCAATTCCCTTGGGAATGGAATTCTCTGTGTTTGAATCCCGACTTAAGTATTCTTTCCGTAATTAAGGTGTGGCCCCATCACACCTGCTTGGGAGCCTGGAATTCCTTCTATAATCTGAAGTGACCTTGGCTCAGTTAGGATTAAGGGTGTAGGTCACCACTCCCAGGATACTCCCTGTGCTGGGATTAAAGGTTTGAATCACCACTCTCTGATTTTCCTAGACTGACTGTGGTTAGAGCTCTGGGACTTCTGGAGCTTTTACTAACCCCCCACATAGACTGTCGGTAGATTCCCTCTGATATCTCCAAAACTTCTGAAACTTTATTAAATCCCCACATATCCCCTTTTGTGTCAAATTAAAAAAAAGAAGGTGATAGCTAACATAAGAAAAACAATATACAATAGGTACAATAATTACAATATATACAAACAATAAATAAGTAATGTCCGGTCCATTAACAATTGACAATTCCAAGAAAATATTTCATTAATTATCTTATTATTTTGATGTCTCTTAAACTTATAAACTTTAACTTTAAAGTTTCTTTTTTAAAACTGTCATTAGAAAACTGTAACTATAACTATCTCCTCTTCAACTACCTCAGAGACCCAAAAAGGAAATAATATTTACCCAAATAACTAGGAAGTACAAGAAACTTCTAAAAACTAGAAATGACAGAGATGACACCTATCTGCCTGGACAGTCACCCAAAGTTCCTTTATAAAGTTAGGGCATCCATCTTCAGCCTACAGGTCCAGAGTCTCTTTTCATTTCAGTGAAGCAGGAAATCTGCTCTGTCCATTTTGGTGTAGTTCAGTCATTTCTCCTTGTGTCCTGTAAATTGAAGACTCTCTTTAAAGTTCTTTTTAACTTTCCCTTGTGATACTTGTTGGTCATTGGTCTCGTGCTGGTATTTAGGTTTAGATGGAGTTTACCACCACTTTGGACTGCATTCCCAAGCAACCCAACTCCAGGAAGATCCAGGCCCAGCATGCCAGGGGCTGCTACCACCTCACACCATCCACGGGCCATCTCTGACAGACAGTTTTCTCTGAAAAACAGGAACGTGAAGGACCATCTCAGCTTGTTCTGTCAAAGTTCAAAGGTTACTTTCTGAGGGAACCTGCATGTCCAGTTCAAATAGCACACTGTCAAGCAGTCAATACAGGGACAGGTTCTTGTCCGGTGACTAACTGTTGCCACAAGGAAAATAGATTCCATATGGAGTTTCTTCAATGCCCTTTTTTCTCTTGAAGTATATTGGGGCTGCCAGGAGCAGACCTGTTTCACTGTCCAGAAAAGTCTTTAAGTTCTAAAAATATTTTAAATGCCATATTCTATGGATCTCTGAAATTTTTGAAGAAGACCTGTTAATCTAAAATATATTTGTTTGACCTTGAAAACATATTTAACATGACTATGTCTGAATGTAATGTCTAACTACTGACTTGCATTGCTTTATATTCTAATTAATTGGAAATAAAAACTTTTATGGACTAGCAATTTGGATTACAATGTTAGATAAACTGATTAAGTATACTACCTGAAGCAAGCATAGAAATATTTGTACAATGACACAATTAATCTCAAGATACACGATTTGTATACAGAAAACCAATGCAATGTAAAATATTTAAAGCTAACAAATCCTTTTAAAAGAAGATTCCATAATCTATCCTTATATCCTATATCAATTCTAGATCCTCCATAAATGTCCTGATTGTCCATGTTTTGGGGGGTCCACAGACAAGGGCACTTAAGAATCTAGATAAAGGATTGACTTTACCATGAAACCAAACACTGTAGTTTATAGTAGTACAACCAAAATAGATTTATGTAAAGTATTGTGGCGTTGCCTAACAGGACTGTTATTTTTCTGGTTTTAGATGTACAACCTGAAAGGAAAGGTTTGAAAAATTACTAATGTGCTTCTAATACAACAAATCCCTGGTCTCTGGAGCACATGTCCATAAAGCCTGTTTTAATTTTTCAGAATAATTTTTCATGATTAAAGCTACCTCAGATCCTCATTTTCTTTCTTGTATCCATGCCCTACCATAACTCTTCATTGTTTTCTAATTCTTGGCCTGTTTTTCTTTAACAACAGTTACATTGTAACAATAAGACTTCTGTTTGGCTGCAAGATTTCCCAGCGAGGAGGCACTGAGTTGGGGCATTGCACATTGATTGCATGATATAATATACACATAAAAGACCCTGGGCTTTGAATGAGGAACAGGGTGTGCTCTAGAAGAGTGAAAGAATGTCTACAGAAATAGAAACTTTATAAACTAGGGACTTGCATGCTGAGCTGGAAAAACTATGCTCTTTGATTTATTAGATCTCTGATCACCTACTAGGTGAGCTACTAATATTCTGAAGCCCAGCTGGGTGGTTCTAGCCAATGAGGGACTTTTGGAATGCTTAGCAATCTGGAGTACTAGTGGCAGGTGTCTTGTAAGTTCTTGCTTCTGCTTTAATAAGTTGTAGGGAAGACCACACACTATTCCATGGTGAGTGTGGGGTGTTCAGAGCAGGTCTGTTGAGCTGTCATTTTTGTTGGTATTTGTATGTGCCATGAGCCAGACTGTGGTCCATGTGGTGACCTGGGCAGTTTTCCATGTCCTCAGAGCTTTTCTGTGAATGAATTTCCTGGGTGGGTAGAAACTTCAGCCCTGACATGCAGAGGGTATGATGCTTGTAATATCACTGTCTAGTGTGCACACACAGGCATGCTCGTGATGTGTAGTGGGAAGACAGAAAACTGAAGATCTGATTTCTAGAAGTTTTGAATATTGCATTTTATTTTCAGGTTTGGCTTATAAATGTTACAAATAGTTTAGAAACTTGTAGAAAGATGGTGATGTTAATCATCTTTCAGAAATGCATGGTTAGGATGCTTCTAACTTTTTGTTACCACCAGCTGTAATGATATGTTACAATGAAGTTTAGTTCCAAGGGATAAAAGGAGTTTCTAAGCTGCACAGATTTCTCAGGTGTGCATGCTGTTAGGCAGGTCAGTAGGGCAGAATCCATATCTTACGTCATAATTTGTGTGTCAGAAAGCAGATTTTAAATTATTCTTCTATATTTTGAGATTGGATATCAGTGGGGCTGGGTTTACCTAAAGATGCAAGGAGGCATAAGGGGCTGCAGAGCTATAGCAAGAGATAACCTCCTTTTGCAGAAGGCATGGGCTTCTGTCTTCAGAAGAAATATCAGTAGATTGAAGGTCAGATAAGAACAGTTCAAAGGTCCCTGTGAGTTAATTTTGTGGAAACTGTGTTTATTTAATTTCTATACACATAGAATTATAGGTAGCTGGGTAATATTGGTCAAAAATCACACTTTTCCTGGTTAAGTTTTCCTTGGTATTTTTATTGAGTATATTGTTATGCTTTTGTTCTTAGTTTTTCTCTCTATCTTCTACTTTTATTTTGTGCAAATACTGTACACACTCTTGATTGTTGTTCCTTTGTGGTAAGTATAGAGTTCGTATTATATCAATCTGTCTACTATTTTTTTCATAATTTTTCTCAGTGTTTCTGCTTAGAATGAAAGTAGCTTTGTAATCAGCTTTTCTGTTGTAAATTTGGGGTGTCATTTGATGGTATTCATTTTATGTTACAAATTTATCATACACAATTTTATTTTGATGCATCAAGTACTCAGGGATTATTTATTTGCTCATTTATTTAGGTTTTGTTGCTCTTGTTAATCTGAAAGACTTTTGGTTTATTGGATAAAACATATATGGGTTTTGGCAGGTAGCTCAGCACATACTCTTTTTGAGAATGACCTGAGTTCAGATTCCAATACTCAAGGTGAGAGGCTTGTAGTTATAATTTAAGATTCTGTATTTGTACCAAAAAAAAACATCCTAATGCACAAACATATGTAAAAATTGCAATAAATGTGTTTTCAAAATGCTTGTAACTAGTAAATCAATTAGAGCAAAACAAATTACTTTAGGGTGTACACTAGTACATTCATTAAAAATCTGTTATCTTGCATTTGTTTTAAAAAGCTTTGTTTACTCACTCTCTGAACTTACAGTGATCAGTCCGTCATAGGAAACACATGGTTTCTAAGTGTTCTTATAGATACTCTTTAGAGAATGAGATCCTTTTAACTAGCTAAAACTATTTTTTTTTTTTTTTTTTTTTTTTTTTTACTAAGTTAAAACATCAGGAGGCTTCAAGGAAATGTCTCCAGTTTTAGTGAAATACCCTCTTCACTCAACCCCTTTTGGTAAAGGAGAAAATGGAGTGTACACGATGAGTTCTGGTCAGTGGGTTTTGTTTTGTTTGTGTTTGATTTTGATTAGAATCTTTCCATTCATTCTTATTTAAGGGACTGTAGTATATATTTGTAGGTGTGTCTTCATGTCTTATTTATTTCCAGTGGTAACATCTATATTGTTAGTTTTATTATTATCTAGTTATATTGTTGTTTTCCTGGAAAATAGTAGACCTTCAACAATGTTGTAGTCAGAACATTTCTTGTTATGAGTTCTTGAGTATTTGTTGGTTAGAGAATTTTCTGTGGAGAGACAGTTTTAGTTTTTTCTTTTCTTGATCTTAGAGGCGTGGCTATTCCCATATCCTGGCGTATGGTTATTTTTCAGTTATTGCTATCTTCATGTTTGGGTTTTTGCTACTTAAGTAATTGATATAATTAACACATTAGCTTTGGACTTTAAAACTTTAAAAAAATATATTATTGTCTCTTTTTCTAATTAGCCTCAGCTGTCATCATGACATAACCTGGTGGGACATCAGTTGGGGGTATGCCTAGATCAGAACATCTAATTGCTATGTCTGAGAGAGACCATGTTGCTTTTGATGGATGTGGGAAGGCTCTTCCACGGAGTTGGCAATATCTCTAAGCAAGTGGGTCTGGGCTAGATAAGAGAGGTAGTTCAGCATGAGACAGTGACAAAGCCTAGAGAAAGCCAGGAAGCAATGTTTTCTTATGTTTTGCCTTCGTTTATTAGCTTGAGTTTCTATCCTAAGCTCCCACCAGAAGGGACTGTGACCTACAGGTATCAAAACAAACAAACAAACAAAAACCAAAAAAACTCCTCCAAAACAAAAATAACAACAAAAAAGCTATTATTCACCTGAGTTGTTTTGGTTAGAGAATTTAATTACAGCAACAGAAAAAGAAAGTTGGAATAAAAAAAAAAAAATGGTACCTCATATGTGATTTTCTAGCTGCAAAGTACATGACATTCTTAGGCCTGCCCTTACTATCTTGAATGAAATTTTTTGTTGTTGTTATGTAGCCCAGGGAGGCCACTCATTCAGCTTCTGAGTGCATATGACAGTACATATAACAGTGCATATAACAGGCCTATATACTCCTATAAAATGTAAAAAGATGTTAGATTGGAAGAGCTAGGTTTTCTGCTTCTTGTAGCGTTGGGAATGAAAGTGTTTCAGTCATTGAGAACTATATAACAGAGGCTGCAGAGACTGAGGGCATTTGTTTGCATGCATTGTGCCATTCACACAATTGAGGGGATGATATGGAGGATTTAAAAACTCTAGTGTGGAGTAATGATAACCAAATTAAGCTGCTTGTCAATATTACGAGAAGAGCTTCCTTCAGCTTTCTCAGCACCATCTGAACTACTCTAAACCAGGGCAACTAGGTGATGGATCCTAGAAAATGGAATAAATAAAAATTATTTAACGTTAGTATTTGTAATTTGCAGCTCTAGAAAGTTTCACACAAGAGAAACTCTCAACTTGGCATCATATGAATCTTCACAATATGGATTATTTTCGAGTACATATATTCTCTATTTTTTTAGAGTTTACGGACTTCTTCCTCACCTCTGATTATCACAAATGGATGATATTATAATTTGTATGCATCTTAAGTTGCCAATTTTTTTTCTGTGCCAGAGGCATCTGCTAATATTTAGCACTAGAGAAGTTTCAAACTGGTATTAGCAGCTGCATAGACCAGTGGCTATTGGGGTAATTGTAGCTGCTGTGGCTTTAGATAAAATAATTTTAAACACTGAAATATCCCCACTCGTGAAATTGACCTAAGATGGTTCAGTAAGAAACCTGAGTTAGTTCTCATATGTTTGCAAAACAATCACCAGATAGCATGTTTACGCTGGCTTTATGTGGCAGCCATTTACATGTATTAATAAAATCTTGAGATGACTCATCAGGTCAAAGCATGTTGCTGTACAAGTGTAATAAACTCATTTCTGGGAATCCATGGTAGAGAGAACTAAGTTCTGAAAATTGTCCATTGGCTATTACATATGAGGTCTAGCGTGTATGTGCACTCACATATTAAAGAGACACACACATTACATATACCTCTCTCTCACACATGCACATATACAAATATCCTACAACATGCACATAAACATACACATCACAAATACATACTACTCAAACACAGACATGCAAACACAACACACACAAATACAAATACATGCACAAACATAAGGACACATGCAAACACAAATAGCCACACATTACATCACACCCCACACAAACACACACAAAAATTATACAAGGACTCACACACGCATACACACACATATACCAACATAAAACAGTTTCCAAAACAGTATTAGTATTTTAAGAACACTAAGAATATGTGTCAAATAAATTTACCTAGGACTGGATTTTTTTTCCTTAAATTTGTTATTTTTTATTTGTATGGCATAATACAAATAAAGGTTGAACTTCATAGATCTAGTCTTTTCTGTTAGCTATAAAATAAATATTTTTCAAAGTATGATACTTGGAAGAATTTGGCTACTGTGAAGAGATGCATAAACATTTTTGCATTTAATATTAGTTGTTTAGTAGAACACTTTTAAATTTTTATCACTGTCATATAAGGCTGTGGCGGTAAATGATGGAAGTAAATGCAGAGATCCACAACTAAGCATCATGCTGAGCTCCTGGAGAGGGAGGAGGGATTATATGAGCAAGGGGTTGTCAAGATCATGATGGGGAAACCCACAGAGATAGCTGACCTGAGTTAGTGGGAGATCATGAACTCTGGACTGACAGCTGTGGAAGCCGAAAGGGACTAAACTAAGTCTTCTGAATGTGGGTGACAGTTGTGTGGTGATTTGTGCAGTTTGTGGTGTCCCTGACAGTGGGACTAGGATCTATCCCTAGTGCAAAAACTGGCTTTCTGGAGCGTTCTCTATGGAGGGACACGTTGCTCAGCCTTGATGCAGAGGGGGTAGGCTTTGTCCTGCCTCACCGTTATATGCCAGACTTGGTTGAGTCTGCATGGGAAGTGTTGCCCTCTTGAAGGAGTGGATGGGGTGCGGTGAGAGTGAAATGGAAGGGAATAGTAGGAGGGTGGAGAAGGGCATTGTGGTTTGTATGTAAAATGGGCAAAAAAAATCTTTTGAGTAAATTTTCAAGAAAAAAAGACTGACTGTTGGAGACACTGAAATTGTGAAGACTCTTGAGACTTAAGTAATAAAGGACTTAATATTTTGATGTAATGAAAATAGACTTTGTTTGCATTTGTTTTGTTTTGTTTTTTTTTAAAGCATTCTTTCTATGTAGCACCTGCTGTCCTGGAACTTGCATGTAGATTAGATTGGCCTTGAACTCAAAGACAGATCTTCCTGCTTCTCACTCACACACACTGGGAATGAAGCCTCACACCAGCATGCCTGGCCTGGGCTTTAAATTTTAGTCACCTGAGGCCTTGTCTTCATGCTCTTAGCCCCACACAAACTATGTCTAGCTTATGATTTAAACTTGTAAAATGTGAAAATGTTTCTTTTTTATATTGCATAGGTTTTGGTTCAGAATTAAAGAATAATCTTGTGATTTTTATTTGATTTTTTTTTGTCCCCTTTGTCTCATGTATACACAAATTAATTTTAAATCATCATAAGTACTCAGCTTTCTTTTTTTAAAAGCTTATTCTCTTTTACAATTACAATTCTTTTGCATATCTTAGATTCCCCATTATTCTAGGTAGTTTTCATCTTGAAATGAAACTCAGGCAGGGCTCAGACTAGGCAGTTACTCTACCACTAGCTGTTCCCTTCCTTAGAAATACTTGTTTGATATTTAAAAATATTTTTCTTGGTATGATTTTAGTAAATATATCAAGCCCTTTGCTTAATAAATCTTTTATATTTGTTTCTATTTTTCTGTGGGTTTTATTATAATAGGATAATTGTACTGTTGGCTGTCTTAGTTTTTAAGCCATTGTTTGGTTCATGTATCCTCTCTTTGAACTAAGAATCATTAATTTTATTGGAAGTATCTTTATCTTTTAATCACAAAGCCTAAATGTTTTTAACTAAACCATATTTGCCATGTTTTAATTAATGAATTAATCAATATATCTGAGCTAGTTTTGCTGAGTAGCTTTCCCAGAATTCATCTATGTTGACCAAGCTAGTCTCACACTTTGGGTAAATTGGCTACCTTCCAAGAGGAGAGATTACAGGTAAATAATTACATTAAAATATTATTTATCTTCCATTTATTTTCTCCCCTAATATATGTCTAAATTAATGATTTTGTATTACAACGAACGTGAACTCTTCTAACAAATATAGCTCTTGCTTACAGGTAGACAATCATTGGGATGGGCAGTTCCTATTCTTTAATTTAAAGTTAGAATTTTTGAGTTCAGATCACATAAATTCAGAATACATTTTTAGTCCTGTGTAAGTGTGGAGACATTATGTGTGAAGCTATTACTACTTTTTTTTTTTTTTTTTTTTAATAATGGTAACAATGTAGCAGGAATGGCCAGACAAATACAAATGAAAGAATAAAGTTTTCCTGCAGTCTGAGAGTATGTTCTTCTAGGCCACTGAGAACAGATTGTGCTTTTTGTAGGGACACTCAGTGTCATGTTTCGTCACAGCACTAGACTCACTTAACCAGCTTGGTGATTGGGATCAGTTTGGTGTTTGATGTGAATGTAGACGCCCTGGATAAATAAGAGATTAAGTATGACCAGAATCCAAGAGTGCCTTTGTCTCTTTTAAGCCAAAAGTATGCAATCCTGGTGCTTGTTTTTATACTATTGCCTCTTTATGTTTATAGCCCAAACTATTATCTAGCTGCTTCTTCCCCACTTTTTTCCTTAGGAACTTCCTTACTAAAAGATACTAGCTATTATTTAAAATTTCCTGTTTGTACTTTGCCTGAACATATGTCTTTGTACCACTTGCATATCTGTTAACTATAAAGGCTAGAAGTGGATGTCAGATTCCCTGCAACTAAAATTAAAAATGGGTGTGAGCTTCTATGTGGATTCTGGAAATCAAATCCACGTCCCCTAAAAAAGTAGTCAGTACTCTTAATGGCTGAGCCTTTGTTCCAGTCCCTCAATTTTTTGCTGTAGAAAATCTCTTTGATCTTGTTTATTTGACATTATTGCTGTTGTTGGTTTAGATTTTTGAGACAGGTGCCCAGGTAGCCCATGCTGACCTTGACCTTATTTGAATTCCTGAACTTCTGATTCTTCTGTGTTTCAAAAAGTGCTGGAAGTACATGTGTTCAGCATTATCACAGTGTTGTTGGTAATGTGATTGCAGGGCAAATATTCCACCAACTAGGTGAGCTACATTCCAAGCTCCTATTATAGTACTTTAATAGCAATTTGTGAATTTTTTATGTGTGGTTTATATACTACATCATAGATTATTAGTACTAAGAGATTGTTACTGTGTTTTGTCTATTCCTAAAGATGCCAGTACATTTTGCTATATAATTTTTAGTGTTTTAACTTAAACCAGTAGTTTATCTTGTTGAGATTTTATTTCTGAAGTAACTGAGAGTCCTTTTAAATGAGAATAAAAATGAGAACACCAGTACTATATGTGCAAACTTTGATCTTTGCACATTTTTACAATAAATTGAGTTGTGAAAAATAAATCCATTGCAAATATAAAAGCTCTCCCCATTCATCAATGGCTCAGTGTTTAAAAGTCTTGGAAACTTTATTTGACTGATTTTTGTAGCAAAGCCACTTGGCAGGTAAATCATTGGTTTTTTTTTAGTCACATTTAATTTTTCACTTGAAACACAGTGAACCAACTAGCCTTCTATTTCACAATATTTTCATTGAGTTTACTGATTTTAGTAGTTAAATCTGTTCTTAGTGATAAATAAATTAGGTTATATTTGAATGAATGTTAGAGGCTTTAAAATAGATTCTTTTGAAGGAATACAAAATATTTTAAAAACTGGTGTCAACATTTTTATTGTTTTGTTTCTGTGGTTTTCCTGTTTTGAATCTTAATTTTGTAGTAATGGTTACATCTGAACAATCCAGCACACTGTCACTTTTCCAGTACTTTTTGTGCAGATTTAAAAACTCTTGTTTTCTGAGTTTAAAAACATTTATTTAGTTTATACGTTTAGGGTGATATATCATGTTGCACTTGATTTTTATTCTACCTAGGCACATAACTGACCAAAATCTTAAGAAATTCAGAATTATTGACTGTTTTGGCTTCTTAGCCTTACATTATTATCCATTCTTTATTATCTTAGGATTTTGTATTTGAGGATCATGTATTGTGACCAAGTCCATCCCATATTTTCTCCCTTTTCTGTGCCCCTGCCTTTTTTTGTCCTCTTCTACACTCCGTAGGTAGTCAAAAACTGAAAAAGATGAGATATACAGTAAAGATAGATTAAAAAAAAAACAAACAATCAAATCTCTAAATGGTTCACAGTGTCTTTAAAATTATACATAGGTTTGGGAGAGAAAAGGAAAAGGAAAAGTTATAGAGAAAATTATTTTAAAAAGAAATAAATAAACATAATGTTACGTTGTCTTTGAATTGTTTGACTGCTCAGGAAGGAGCAAGAGCTGCTGAGAGACAGTTGATTATAAATGTTGCTGGACTAATTCAACCTATATATTTTGTAAATGCCTTGACTTCAAAATTGATGTCAAAAGAAACTTTGGAGAAGGGGTTTTCTTTTTATTTTCACAGAAAATGAAAGGTTGTGGATTTATTCCTGGCTAAAGAAAATAAAATTTGATCAAGGAAGATCCCTGAATAATCGCTGATGGGAGTGGATGACCCACATGATCCAACATTTAAGAGCACCTCCATTGCAGTTTACTCTGAGTTCTGCCTCCAGAACAGCTCAAGGCTACTGGGTGAGATGATCCAGCTTCACTCTGGACTTGATCATAATCTTAATTTTTTCTTTGGGTCCCCATAGAATTACAAGCACCACCAATCAGCAGGTAGTACTGTAGAGAATTACACCCACATTCTCAAAAAATGGATTATGGATGTTTTTCTTTGTTTACAGTGTCAGTTACAAGTTGTTATAGATAATGGTGAAAATAAAGCTACACAAAGAAAATTATATATATATATATTTTAAAAAAGGAAATATTGTAGGATTATGCTCTGTACTTTATAAATATTTGTCTCTCCTACTGGTTTAATAAAACACTGATTGGCCAGAAGGTAGACAGGAAGTATGGGTGGGGCTGCCAGACTAAAGTTCTTGGAGGAGGAAGAACAGAGCAGAGATGCCAGGCAGACACAGAGGAAAAAAAGACACAAATGCTCTGAGAAAAGCTACTAAGCCACTTTGCTAATCATGGATTAGTCTAGGAGTAAGAGTTAGCAACATTATGCCCGAGCCATAGGCCAAATAGCATATAATTAATATAAGACTTTGTGTGATTATTTGGGACTGTGGATCCAGACCTCAAAGCTAGGCTGGACCAGAAACTTCCGACTACAGAAACAGAAATCTAAAAATTCTGTTTGCTGTCTTAAAAACTGCCATATAACATTCCCAGGAATAATATAACACAGTGGACTGGGGCCTCCTTCATAAATTATTAATCAGGAAAATACCCTATAATTGAAGCTCCTCTTCTCCCCAAATCCTAGCTTATGTCACATTGAGGAAAATCCCAGCAGAATAAGGATCATGAGTCAAGAGCCAACCTAGGCTATGTAGTGAAAAATAAAATCAAATAATAAATAAATAAATAAACAAACAAACAAACAAACAAACAAACAACAAACCCTAAATTAGTTTATCTCTTAGCACTATTGTTTTAAAATAATTTGATTCTTTTTCCAAATCTTTGCAGTATTTGGTTATGAAAGCATCTAGTATTTCTGTCTTAAGTTTGGCTTTTAGCCAAGCTTAATGTTTTGTTCAGAGGTATAAAATAGAAGAGTTTTTTGGATGTTGGCAGAATCTGCCCTAGGTATCATACACTTTGCTATTGTTTCCTAAATCAAAGTTCAGGATGACACAGAGGAATGACACCCAAAGGGACATCCTTTGAGTTCTTGGAGGTTTCCCTAGCACCCAGTCTCTTTCAAACCCCGTATTTGCTTCCTCTATCAAGACATCCATGTCTTTCTATCTTCCTGTTTGCTCTGCTTCCTCATTCTTTGACAATTTGTTCCCAACTCTTTTTGGTTGCAACCCTTTATGACCCCAATTTGCTAAGGGGATCTTCTCTATATTCTCTTCTTAGGGGAATCTCTGGACGTCTCTCTTAAGTTTCTTCTGATCCCAAGCTGTTCAGGGGATGTGGTTTGCAACTTGGGTATTCTTTGCTTTTTGTCTAAAATGCACCTATGAGTGAGTACATCTCGTCTATTTTTCTGGGCTTGTGATATCTTGGTCAGGAGAATATTTTTCAAGTCCATCCATTATGACTGAAAATTTTAGGATGTCATTTTAAAATATTTTATTTTATTTTATTTTTTACTGCTAAGTAGAACTCCTTTGTGTAGATGAACCATAGTTTGTTAATCCATTCTTTGGTTGAGGGGCATCTAGGTTATTTTCAGATTCTTGCTATTATGAATAATGCTGCTATGAACACAGTTGAGATAATGCCTTTGGGGGACAAATGTGCATTCTTTGGGTATATGCCCAATAGTGGTATTGTTGGATCCATAGGGAGATTTATTCCCCGGTTTCTGAAGAATAGCCATACTGTATTCCAGAATGGCTGTTCAAGTTTACACTCCCACAAACAATGGAGGAGTGTTCCCCTTGTTCCACATCCTCTCCAGCATAGGCTGTCATCTGTGTTTTTGATCTTAGTCATTCTGACAGGTGTAAGGTGGTATCTCAAAGTTGTTTTGATTTGCATTTCTCTGATGGCTAAAGATGGTGAGCAATTTACTAAGTGCCTTTCAGCCATTTGTAATTCTTCTGTTGAGAATTCCCTTTTTAGCTCTGAACCCCATTTTTAAAATTGGGTTATTTAGGTTTTGGGGCTCTAGTTTCTTGAGTTCTCTCTATATTTTTGAGATCAGTCCTCTGTCTAATGTAGATATGGTGACGATCTTTTCTTATTCTGTAGGCTGTCATTTTGTCTTATTGACTGTGTTCTTTGCCTTAAAAAACCTTCTTAGTTTCAGGAGATTCCACTTATTGATTGTTGTTCTTAGTGTCTGTGCTACTGGTGTTATATTTAGGAAGTGGTCACCTGTGCCAATGTATTGGAGGGTATTTCCCAGTTTTTTTTTCTATCAAGTTCAGGGTAGCTGGATTTATGTTGAGGTCTTTGATCCACTTGGATTTAAATTTTGTGCAGGGTGGTAGGTCTGGATCTATTTGCATTCTTCTATATATTACCATCTAGTTATGTTGTCACCATTTATTGAAGATATTGTCTTTTTCCATTGATTATTTTTGGCCTCCTTGTCAAAAATCAGGTGTTCACAGGTGTATGGATTAATGTTGGGGTCTTTGATTTAATTCCATTGATCCACAAGTCTGTTTTTTTGCCAGTACCAGACTGTTTTTATTACTATAGCTATATAGTATAGCTTGAAGTCAGGGATAGTGAATCCTCCTGAAGTTCTTTTATTCAGCAGTATTGTTTTGGCAATTCTAGGTTTCCTGTTATTCCATATGAAGTTGAGTATTGTTCTTTCAGCAATTGTAAAAAAATTGTGTTTGGATTTTGATGGGGATTGCATTGAATCTGTAGATTGTTTTTGGTAAAATTACCATTTTTACTATGTTGAGCATGGGAGATCTTTCCATTTTCTTATATCCTCTTCAGTTTCTTTCTTCACTACTTAAAGTTTTTGTCAGACAGGTCTGCTACTTGTTTGGTTAGAGTTACTGCAAGATAGCTAATGTTTTTGCAGCTATTTTAAAGGGTGATGTTTCTCTTATTTCTCTTTTAGCCCTTTATCCTTAGCATTTAGGAGTGCTATTGATTTTTTTTTTTTTTTTAAGTTAATCTTGTACCCTGTAACCTTGCTGAAGGTGTTTATCATCTGTAGGAGTTCCCTGGTACAATTTTGGAGTCACTTATGTATATGATCATGTCATCTGCAAATAGATATAGTTTGACTTCTTCCTTTCCAATTTATATCTCCTTAATCTCCTTTTGTTGTCTTATTGCTTTAGCTAAAACTTAGAGAACTACATTGAATAGGTAGAGAGAAAGAGGACAGCCTTGTCTTGTTCCTGATTTGAGTTGGATTGTTTTGAGTGTTTCTTCATTTAGTTTGATGTTGGCTGTCAGCTTGCTGTATATCACCTTTATTATGTTTAGGTATTTTCCCTGTATTCCTGATCTCTCTAGGACTTTTAATCATGAAGGAGTGTTGGATTTTGTCAAAGGCTCTTTCAGCATCGAATGAGATGATAATGTGTTTTTTTTTTTTTCTTTCAGTTTGTTTATATGATGGATGATATTCACAGTTTTTCATATGTTGAACCATCCTTGCATCTCTGGGATGAAGCCTACTTGATCCTGGTGGATGATATATATATATGTATATATATATATTTTAGTGTGTTGTTGGATTCAGTTTGTCAGAATTTTATTGACTATTTTTGCATCAATGTTCATGAGGAAGATTAGTTTGTAATACTCTTTCTTTGTTGCATCTTTGAGTGACTTGGGAATCAAGGTGATTGTGGCCTCAAAAAGTGTTTGGCAATGTTCCTTCAATTTCTACTTAATGGAACAGTTTGGGGAATATTGGTATTAGTTCCTTTTTGAATGTCTGGTAGAATTCTGCACTGAATCTGTTTGGTTCTGGGCTTTCTTTTTTACTTGGGAGACTTTTAATAACAGCTTCAATTTCCTTTGGGCTTACTGGTCTGTTTAGATCTTTAATCTGAACTTGATTTAGTTTTGGTAATAACTGATACCTGTCCAGAATGCTGTCCATTTCCTTTAGGTTCTCCATTTTAGTAGAGTATACATTTTCAAAATATGACCTGATAATTCTCTGGATTTCCTGGGTGTCAGTTGTTATGTCCCCTTTTTCATTTATGATTCTGTTAATTTGGATATTCTCTCTCTACTTCTTGGTTAGTTTGGATAAGGGTTTATCTATCTTGTTGACTTTCTCAAAGAACCAACTCTTTGATTCATTGATTCTTTGTATAATAATTCTCTTTGTTTCTATTGTATTTATTTCCTGCCATCTACTCCTTCTAGGTGAGTTTTCTTCTAATTGTTCTAAAGTCTTCAGCTGGGCTGTTAAGTCTCTTGTGTGAGATTCTCTAGGGTTTCATACAGGCATCTAGTGCTATGAGTTTTCCTCTTAGCAGTGCGTTCATTGTGACCCATAAGTTTAAGTATATTGTAATTAATTTTCATTAAATTCTAGGAAATCTTTGATTTCTTTCTTAATTTCTTCCTTGACCCAGAGGTCATTCAATTGAGAGATGTTCAATTCCATGAATTTGTAAGCTTTCTGAGTTTTTTGTTGTTGTTGAACTCTATATTTAGACCATGGTGGTCTAATATGATAAAAAGGAGTTATTCCCATTTTTTTTTGTGTGTGTGTCTATTGATATTTGTTTTATAATGAGTATGGGTAAATTTTAGAGAAAGTTCCATGGGGTACTGAAAAATATCTATATGCCTTTGTGTTTGTGTGGAAAGTTTTGTGTATATCTATTAAGTCCATTTGGGTCATAATATCTGTTAGATTCCTTATTTCTCTGTTGAGTTTCTATCTGGTTGACCTCTCTAAGGGTGAAAGTGGGGTGTTGGGGTTTGATGTGAAGTTTAAGATTTAGTAGTGTTTCTTTTACAAATATAGGTGCCCTTGGGGCATAAATATTCTGGATTTAGACTCCGTATTAGTGGATTTTTCCTGAGATGAATAAGTAGTGTTCATCCTGGTCTCTTTTCATTGATTTTAGTTTGAAGTCTATTTTGTTAGATTAATATCTAACATCCTAATGGATGGCTACAGCAGCTCTTTTTTTTTTTTTTTAGGACTAGTTGATTTGAAAGTCTTTTCCCAACCCTTTACTCTGAGCCTGTGTCTGTCTTTGAGGTAGAGGTGTATTTCTTGCGTGCAGCAGAAGGATGGCTTCTGTTTTTGTATCCATCGTGTTAGAGTGTGTCTTTTTATGTGTGAATTGAGTCCATTGATATTAAGGGATATTAATTATCAATGATTGTTATTTCCTGTTATTTTTGGTGGTAGCTTGTGTGCACTTCCCTTCTTTGTCTTTTTGTTCTGTGGGATTATTGATTGTAGTTTCAACAGTGTGTCTGGTTTCCTCAGGGTGCAGTTTTCCCTCTAGAGCTTTCTCTAGGGCCAATGGGTATTGTTTTAAACTTGTTTTGTTGTGAAATATCTTGTTTAGTACACTTGTAGTGATTGACAGTTTTGCTGAGTATAGTAGTCTGGGATGGCAGCCATGCTCTTTTTGTGTAGATATAACATCTGACCAGGACTTTCTTGGTTTCATTTTTTCCATTGAATAGTCTGTTGTTATTCTGACTGGTCTGCCTTTATAGGTAATTTGGCCTTTTTCCTTTGCAGAGCTTTGCATTTTTTCTTTGTTCTGTAGGTCTGTAGGTCTAGTGGATCTAGTCTATCTGGTGTTCTGTAACCTTCTTGTATCTTTATAGGCATTTCCTTTAGATTGGGAGAGTTTTCTTCTATAATTTTGTTGAATATATTTTCTGTGCCTTTGAGCTGTTATTCTTCTCCCCTTCAATTCCAATTATTCTCAGGTTTGGTCTTTTCACAGTATCCCAGATTTCCTGGACATTTTGTGTTATGAATTTTTTGGTTTTGGTGTTTTCTTTAACTGACGTACCTATTTCCACTATTGAATCTTCCACTCCAGAGATTCTCTCTTCCATCTCTTGCATTCTGTTGGTTATGCTTGCATCTGTGGCTCTGGCTCATTTCGTCAGCTTTTCTATTTCCAACTTTGCCTCAGTTTGTGACTTCTTTATTGCTTCTATTTTAAATTTTAGTTCCTGTAATGTTATTTTACTTGCTTGTTTTCCTTGTCTTTGTTTTCTTTATTTTCTTTCAGGGATTTGATCACCTCTTCCAATTTTTTGTTTGCATTTTCTTCTGTTTCTTTAAGGGAATTTTTAATATCTTCTTTTAAAGCTTCTATTGTCTTCATAAAGTTGTTTTTTTTGTCGTTTCCTTCTGTTTCCTCTTCATTGTTACACTCAGATCTTGATGTTGTACAGCCATCAGCTTCTTCTGGGGATGTCATATTGTTCTTTATAGTGTTATATGTATTCTTGCACTGGCATCTGCCTATTGCTTCCTCGGTTCACTCTTTGTCAGTTCTTAGTTGTGAGCCTGGAGGATGTTAGTCAGCTCTTAGTTAGGTCTCAGTTAACTCTGTGTGCATCCAGCTGTCAGTGAATGATGGTGTAGGTTGCACTTTGGGTGTGTTTACCTGTAGGGTGTCCCAAGCGCTGTGTTTTGCTGGGGATTGTGCTTTGTGTGCTCTCCTTGGTTTCATTGCTTTTGCGTGGGGTTGGGTGTGGATAGAGTACTGGGAGCAGTGTCCCCAGGCTGGGGTTCTGAGGCCAGGATTTCCACTTGGCCTGAGGGTTAGGATGTTGCTTACCTCTTAGTTAGCTGTGGACCAGGAGGCGGCTTCTGGTTTTATTTAACATTTTCTGTGATTAATATATCCATGTCTTCTACCATATCTTCAATCCCTCATATTCCTTCTTTCATCTATTCTGTTCTGTTGATTAAGCTTGCCTCTGTAGTTTTTGCATTTCTAACCTTAACATTTTCAGAATTCCTCCATTTTGTATTTATTTTCTTTGTTGCTTCTATTTCCATTTTCAGATTTTAAGAAGTTTTCTTTCTTTTAAATGTTTGATTTCTTTTTCTCATTTTTATTTAAAGGTCTTATTTATTTCCTTCAATTAATTGTGTTTTCATAACTTTCTTTAAGGGATTTATTCATTTTTTTCTTTAAAGACCTCTATTATCTTCATATAGTGGGCATTAAGTTCTTTATCTTGTTCTTCAGCCATGTTGGAATATTCAGGGCCTGCTGTGCCAGAATAGCTGGATTTTAGTGGAGACTTATTGCCATGGATATTATTGACTATGTTCTTATGTTATCATCTACGTATCTGGGTTTGGGATGATTATAGATCTAGGTGTTGATCGCTGCCTTTGTCTAAGTTGCATACTTTTTGGTTTTTCTCTGTATTTTTTTCAGAGTATAATAGCTTTGTGTTACCTGATTTATTGACTTCCTCTACTGGTGTATTCACAGGTAATGATTGCTGCTGTTGGTGGCTGGGTACAGCAAAGAGTTGGGGGAAGGAGGGTTAGAGAGAATTGACTGTGGGATCCAAAAAAATGTGTACAGGAGGAATGAAGGCTTCAGCTAGTGATTTTTTTGTAGCACTAGAGATGAACATTAGGGCATTTGGTCTTGAAGAACAGATAACACTCTGGCTTTTATGCTTTTCCTGCTATATCTTCCACAGTGATCCCTGAAACTTTTGAAGTAACTGAGGAATAGATGTGTAAATAGGCTTATTTTATGTCTGTCTTTTATCTTGCCTTAAAAGCACTGGATTATGCACTGTTGCAACTGTCTTTATAATGCAAAAGTAAAGTAATAGTTGCAAGGTAAGTACTCTATCAACTAAAACACTTTTATAGCCCTGAAGTTTATTAAGTAGGTATTTTTGCAGTGAGTCTGTTTTGAGACACAGCCTTACTTTCTAATCCTGTCTGGCTTGGAACTCACTATGTAGTAGAAAGGCTAAGCCTAGAAATTGAAGAGATCCACTTGACTCTGCCTCATGTGACCACCCCTGGGTAAAAGAGATGTTTAACATAGATTTAACATAGATATTATTAGAAAAAAAGAAATTTGAGAAAGTGTGCTTTGTGAAGGAGAGCCATACTTAAATTGATACAAGGCCATATTGCAATTTTGGTTACTTTGTAATTTCCATGTGCTTTATTCTACATGAGGTTCATAATCCTGGCATGGAGATTCTCAGAAAATTGCTTTTTATATCTGAGAAAGGAATAAATTCATACTCAAAAGGCTTGGTGTACTTTGCCCTCAAGCATGGCTTATTAGTATTTGAGATATCAATAAAAAAGAATGTTTTTTTTTTGTCTATACAGAAAATTTTATTAATGTTGTTTGATGGTTAAGGTTATGTTATAATATTGTGTATACCCATGAGAACTGTGTCTATTTGGTATGATTGACTGACTATCAAATCTGTGTTCTTTAACACTCTTTTAATATTTTAGCAGTGTTTATATTTGTAAATCTATTAATAGGCAACTTTGGGCCCAGGGAGTTTTGTGTGTGTGTGTGTGTGTGTGTGTGTGTGTGTGTGTGTGTGTGTGTGTGTGTGTTTTAACATAGTTTTTCAACTTGTCTTAGGGCTAAGGGACAATGTGTTTTTTTCCCTATAGCTTCTTTAAGCTGAAATGGGCTGTTATCAACTGCTTTTAAAAGGCAGAGAAATAAATTTAGGTGGTGGCCTGACCTCACTGTCCAGAGCAGGTTACAGAAGTGACTCGGTAGGTCTTCCAGCTGAATGAACACCTGCTGAGAAAAATTAAAGCTAGGAACAGAAGTTAGAATTTATGAACTGAAATTTTGGTAATAATTGTTTTAATGAATTTGGATTGACCAGTGGTCTAATGATGTACTGTTGTAAATGGTGTGGTAAGCACATGCCAAGAAACAATGCATTGTTGTAATAATGTGGCAAGCACACACCCAGAAATATAAAAACTTTAAAAAAAAAATCTAAAATCTTTCAGATGTCTTATTGCAATATCAATATCATGACCACAATTAATTACAAAGTTTAGCTTCCATAGGAAGGTGTATAGGTTAATATCTAGACTCTGTATGGACAGAGTTATAAATGCACATAGGCAGAATTTAAAGGCTAGAAAACACTCTAGAGTAAAGGCAGGAACTGTCCACAACCAGCAGAGCATGAGGGAGAGGGACGGGCTTATCAGGAAGCTGACCTGAGGAGGTATTAGACCAGCCAAGTGAGATTCTCTGGCTTTTGCCCTGAGCAAAGTTGGAGCCTGACTTCTGATCTTGCCTTGAGTAAAGATGGCAGGTCTGGTCATGTGATCACATGGGTTAATTTATTTATTTAGGCAAGTTAAATGAACATACAATAAGAAGCATTTAAAATTAGTAAAGAATTAAGAGGCAGGGAAGTGGGAAAAAGCAAAAGGCCAGGTCCTTGCTGTGGGAAAGCCACTGTTTGTCCCCGGCTTCAGAAGGCTTTGAGAAGGTCTTAGAGCTTGCTCAGTCCTGGGTCTCTCTGTGTGGGAGGAGGGCAGTGAGCAGGCAGATCTTACAATACTGCTGCAGCAGCAGGTGATCCACTGAGGGTGGGTGGGTTCATCCTGGTGCCAAAAATGCAGTGGTTGGGAGGGGGCAAATGAACAGGGATGGGCCAAATGCCAATGAAAGCCCTTAGCTAGGTGCATGAATGAGATGATTCATTACTGAGGCTGTGGGGGATGGCAGACAGCCAGCAGGCCAGTAAAAAATACTAGGAGAGCACATGTCAAGTCAGTGGCACCAAATGTTTTCTTATGATATTTCATATACCTGTGGTTGGTGGTGGATGGTGATTGGGGAGCCTCTTGCCCCATGCAGTGAGACTCATAGGAAATAGATGCACAGAGTCATGGAAAGGAACACAGGGTTTATTATAATGAGGGGAAAGGGAGAGATAGGTAGAGAGAAAGAGACAGGGAGGAGGATGGTCAGAAGTTGAGGCATGCACACCCTCTGGCAAGGTGGGGTAAAGAAAGAATGAAAAGGAGCATCAAAAGTGAGAAGCCTTTTTAAATATTAGAGCTTAACATCAGAACTCTGAGTTTGCCACACTAATTGTCATTGGCCAGGGCTTCAAGAAGTGGGACAAAAATTCTAACAATATTGATGTTCAAGTTTATAAGATCTTTAGTCAGCCAAGAAACACTCTGGTTCTGATATATACAGAAAACTATCCAAGACATCCAGTCTCCTAGTTTAAAAAAAACTACTGAATTTGTCAATTATCCATTTGTAAAAAGCCAATATTGGACCAGTTGGACCACAGTCTGGAGGCTGTCTTAAGAAATCTACTTTCTGCATATACTGAAAAATTTATTATATCTATTCAGTTCAAACAGAGAACCTTGACTGATACTGCTGTTTTTCTTTTAGTTGTTCACTGAATAAAATGTACTAGCTAAAAATCATGCTAATAAAAGCTCTTCCTTGCTCCATTTCTTTCTAAATATTCAACTTATTGTGAAGAGTACATTTATTGTTACTCTTAAGTTGTCAAGAGATTGAAATAAATTTATGAAGAAAACTTCTGAAGTAATGGAGCCATTATCCAGCCTTCTGATAGGAGAAAAGACCTAACATCTAGTTTGTGATCTGGTGATCTGCTTTCTACTTTTTTTTTCCTGATTGAAGTTTCTAGGACAACCAGATAAAAAGTACCTTCAGTTCACCTGGCCTCAGCATTAAAGCATCCTTTTTTTTTTGTCTTAAAAGTTCCTCTTAATTGTTAATATTTTTGGCATCTTTCCACCTAGGAGAAAGGGGAATCATTCTACTCCACATTGTGTAATGGGCTGTGCAAGCTAGCCTCATAATGTCCAGGAGAAAAAGAATGGAACGTTCCTATGGAGAATAGGAAAATAGCTATTGGAACCAAGGCAACTGCTACTGAAATGCTTATCTTTGTAGATTTGGAGAAGTCTGGGTATGTAGTATCAGGCAGGATCAAGAATCATTTTGTGTCTTTAAACACAGTGTAATCCTAAGGGAGGTTCTTTTTTCACTTGGTCTTCACTAGTCAATTAGGGCCTCCAGTCTGACCTGCCAGTCAAAAGTCATGCAGGGCTTTTGCTGGGGCCAGGATTCAGGTTTAACTTTGTAGCAGAATGGGGTTCAATGCTTTTGTGTGCTGTTCTATGAGTGCTGCTGCAGGGAGCATGGGCAGTCTGAGGTGCCATAACATGGTGAACAAGGAGCTGCTGTCCCCTGATGGGGAGGAGTAGAAAATGAGCCCCTAGAGTTGGTGTGTCAGTGTTCTCTGACCTGCAGCCTGATTCAGTATCTTGTGAGGTCCCTTGTGGTCCTCAAAACTTCCTGAACCCAGGTGCCTGCCTCCAAATAACTCACATGCATTCTGATGGCCACTTTCTTTAATGTCTCATGTTTAATCTCCATCTCTTTGTTCTACCCAGCTACATATATCCAAAAGAAACCTTCAGGTAATATAAAAGTTAACATTTGAGGGCCACATTTTATTTCTTAAGTAAACAATAAGAAGAGGAGTTGTCCTGATAACACACATTAATAAATCTCAACTTCTTAGTTGTTGGGAACTTATAGCCCTAGCTATAAAACCCTCAACACAGTTATTTTATGTATAATTAAAGAAATAGCCTTATTAAGAATTTTTATGGACTTATAAAGCTAAACTATTGTAGAATCTAAGGTAAATAAAGCTGTTGTATACTATATCCTGTATTTCTTAAGTAATAATATTTTAAGCTTACGTTTTGTGATTAATAATTATTTTCCAATATGGATTGTTTATGGGGAGAGAGAGTTGTATTATCAGAGAGTGCAGCCACAACTGTGTGACAGGGAGACCCCTTGTTGTGCATGCTGTAAGGCAAAGGCAAGTGTATCAACAAGTTTCTGTCCCACCAAAAATTCCCAAATACCCAACAGGTACCTCCCAAATAATTGACTCAAAGCCTTAATATTATTTATAAATGATCAGCCAGTAGCTCAAGCATATTACTAACTAGACTTTACACTTAAATTAACCCATAGTTCTTAGCTTTGCTTAGCCACATGGCTTGGTACCTTATTAACTCTAGGTTTCTTACTTACTTTCTCTTCATCCAGGTGGCTACAGCATCTCTGTCTTTCCTCTTCCCAGAAGTCTGGTTGCCCCACCTATACTTCCTGCCTGGATCCTAGCCAATCAAAGTTTTATTAATCCAGTTTGAATGACAAATCTTTATAGAGTACAAGAGTATTATCCCACAGCATTTTCCTTTTTAAAACAAAAATCCTATACCTAAACTCTTTTGTTTAGCTTTTATCATGACCATTATCCATAACAATGTATAACCAACCCTCTAAACAAAGACAAACATCCATAATCCACTTTTTAGGAATGTGGGCATTGTTTTCTAGACTACTTCCTGCTGAGTGAGGGTGCAGGTAATCTTATGGGGACACAAAGAACATTTAGGATTATGGTCAAGTCCTAAGTGGAGTAGTCTGTGAGGCTGGATCATCTCAGCCAGCATCCTTGAAACTGTTGTGGATGCAGAACTCAGAAGAAACTGCAACAGAGATACTCTGAAATGTTGGATCATCTGGGTCATCCATTTTCATGGGAGATTTTTCAATGAGTTTTTCTTGATTAGACCTATTTTCTTTAACTTGGGACAAATGCACAACCTCTCATTTTTTGTGGAAACAAAAACAAAACTTCAAAGTAACATATCCTTTTGCTTAAATTTTGAAGTCAAAGCATTTTCAAAAATCTATTAGCAAAATTTATAATCAAATGTCTTTTAGCAGCTGTTGTTCTTTCCTTGGCAGTCAAACAGTTCAAAGACAACACAATAACATACAGTATCTAGACACTTTTCCATGTTTACTTGGCTTTTTTCTTATTTTTTCAGTACTTTCTTTATTCTTTTCTTTTCTCCCGCAAGCCTATGAATATGTTTAAATAGAGTGTAAACTGCTTAGAGTTTTTTTTTTTCCTGAATCTGTATTTACCATATATCTATCCTTTTCTAACCATAAAAGCCTTTAATCTGCTAAAGATTCAAGCCTCCGCTATGGTGGCTAGCTCTGCCCAGCTCCTTGTTCTGTGAGAGTTTAGCTTCATGGCAGAGGAGCCATGTTTACCACCCTAACTCAGGAATTTTAGGGTCCACATTGTCACCAAGTAGAGCACAACTGCCTGCAGCTTATAAACTCCATTTAAATGTTTGCAACAGGACCTCTTAAAATAGCTTTACAGTTTTTTCAGGAATAATGAGTCAGGAAACCTCTTAAAGAATTCGCACCTCTGCTTGCCTCTAGCAAACAGAGCCCTCCCAAGAAACAATACTTCATTCTGTTCTTTTGTTTCTGTAATCCTCTTTTAAGCATTCTCAGGGTTTATCTGGATGTGTGTGTACTATGTTGGACTGTGTGTGTGTGTGGGGGGGGTGATTTGGGATGTCTTTATGTATGCTGTGAATTATCATTGGATAATAAAGGAACTTTTTGCTTATGGCAAGGCATCTTAGAAGCATGCAGGAAATCTCAGCATAGATAAAGAGAAAAAAGGTAGAGTCAGAGAGAGAGAGAGAGAGAGAGAGAGAGAGAGAGAGAGAGAGAGAGAGAGAGATGCTGTGAGCTGCTGCCAAGAGAGGAAGATGTAAACAAATACAGGTAAGCCATGGAGCAAATGGCAAGATAGATTAATAGAAATGAGTTAAGATGCAAGAGCTAGCTAGCAATGTCTGAGCTATAGGCCAAACACTATGTAATTAATATAAGCTTCTGTGTGTCTCTTTGAGACTTTAGGACTGCAAGTCTGGACCTTGGGGCTAGATAGAACTACACAGCTGCAGGCAGGTCCAGATCTTGGGGCTAGGCTGGGCCAGACACTTCATGCTACAGGGGGGCATAGTGCCAAGTATGATAAACTTACTTGACACTCTCCAAGGGACAGTGGCATTAAAATTATTTTAAATCTTAAAATATATTTTTCTGTCCTGCATATAACTATATTTAGACTATAAAAAAGGAAACTTTGAGCTCTCTCGCAGGGCTATGAAGTCAGATTATATCTCTGGCTAGTTGACAAAAACTTTCCCCACCAGAGTGTTTCCAGTCACTCTCAAAAATATGAGGACCAAAATAAAAATAGCTAGCTGGCTGAACCTTGAGACTTGTGTCATAAGACTCAGATTAAGAATTTGTGCAGAGAATAAATTATTGTCCTAGATAACAGCTAGGCTTAGCATGAGGGTCTGGTACAGCAATTAAATTGCTTTGTACCTATAACCTAGATTCAACAAGTCAGATAGCTGGCTGTATGTTCTTGTAAACTGAACTGTTTTCTGGAAATATTTATCTTAAAATCCATTAGCAAGATACCTGGTCTAATCTGAAGTTACTTCCAGCGAATGGAAATAACAAAAAATTTTCTGTGTCAGCCTGAGCTCTGAAACAGGTCCTGTGTATCTCACAGTTCTTGTGGAACAGTAGGCCCAGTTATAAAACATTTTTCATTTATCAAAATTATATAGTTCAAGGAGAAATCATCTTTTTGACAATCCATAGATATAGATATGCCCACTAATGGAATCTATTCTTGTGGACAAAGTACTGCAATAGATGCTGTGGGGAAATTCTCATAACTGTTAGAAAAATATTGTAATAGAACATGAGAAATTACAGACAGAAGCAAATGATATTTCAAAGTCTGTGGCCCTGCAGCTATGTTTAATTAGGCTCTTCCACTAGAGAATTATTCTCTAATACCTTAAATATTAATTGCCATCTGCTGTATTATGCCATGGACCTTGGCAAGTGTCAGAGCAGACATTGGACTTTTGAACCATTTAGGGGCTGTTGTAGTCTATGAGGATCAATGAAGTGACTAACACACTTTTTTATGGATGATTGTGAGCCTATTGTGACCTGGTCAGAATGCAGTTGATTGAATGAAAAACCTTCCAGATAGAATAATGTATTTGAACATGTGCCTTTCCTGGTGACTTAGTGGAAGGAGTCTTCCTTGCTGAAGTTTCTCGTTGGAGTAGTCATGAGTGACGAGTCTTTATGGACTCAGTCTATTTCCTGTTCTTTATATCTACTGTGTTATGGTTCAAACTAATGAGCCAGCTTCCTTCTTGCATTGTTACACCTTTACCACCTTTAGACTATCTCTAAATCATATAAGATACAGTGGGATCAATTTTTATTCAATGTTAAGACAGTTTGGTAGCCTGCTGATTTATTTTTTGTTTTGTTTTTAAAGACAAGGTTTATCTGTGTAGCCCTTGCTTTTCTAAAAGTAGCTCTTTACACCAGGCTGGTTTTAAACTTAGAGATCCCCCTGACTTTGTCTCCCAAGTACTGGGATTAAAGGTAGACCAACATTCATTTTGTTGTTGTTCTTATATTCTCGGTTGGTGGGCCTAAAATGTACCTTTTTTTAAAAAAAAAAAAACAAAAAAAAAACAACAAAAAAAAACATGTCAAGCTGTTGTACTGAGATTCATCCATATCTTGAATTTTAAAATTTGTCAGGGTATGATTCTGTTTTCCAGGATGGCATGTGTTCATAACATTAATACTTCCTGGGTCTTCTGAGTCACTGGATTACAGATGCACGACCTTCTTCATGCATGTTGTATTTGTTTTTAAATTTTTAATGAATATGAATATTTTACCTGTGTGCATGGATATGCACCACATGGGTACCTGGTCCTCACAGTGCTCAAAAGATGCTCTCAGAAATCCTTTACTTAGAATAATGGATAGTTTTAATCCCTCATGTAAGTTCTGGCTACCGAGCCTACTTATATGCAAGACCAGAAAGAGTTTTTTAATGCTGATCCCTCTCTGATCAACATTTACATTGCTAATGTTTTATCTGTTTAAACATTCAGTGCCTTTAGTAAAATCTTATTGATGTTATAGTTTAAATTAGGGCATTTCTGGTTCCTAGAAGATGAATACAGAACCAGAGTAAGTATATAGCTCTTTGTAGGGACTTTAGTAAAAACCTCTGAGTTCTTTCTATCCTTTTTGTTTTGTTTGACTGATTTTTCTATAGGAGACACATTTGATTTTTGTATTGGAGACATAGTCTTAATGTGTACTTTTAGCTGTCCTGAACATGATTGCATAAACTAAGCTGGCATTCAACTCAGAGGCAGATATTCCTATCTCTGCCTTTTGAGTACTGGGGTTAAAGGCATAAATCAATATACCCATTTTTTCCATTATTTTTTTTTTTTTTTTTTTGCTAATAATGGTTCATACAATTTCTCTCATGTGTACTCTGTACTGTTGATCTGTTTGCTTGTCTGTCTGTGTTTGTTAATAGGCATTTCTCTTGCAAGGTAATATCCTATTCAAAGCATATAGAAAAAACAAGTGAATTTTCTGTTTCCTTCTAAAGTGACATAGTGGTTACATTATAATGTCTATGTCATCAAATAAGTGTATGAAGCACCAGAATTATATAAAAATACTGTCAAAAGTATACATGTACAATGTTGTCAGTATCATGCTTTCTGTTGTACACATGTACGGAATATTTTAGAATGCGGTAACCTATGATGGTGTGTTTGTCAACTTCACTTGGGAAGAGTGGACTTTGTTGGATCCTTCCCAGAAGAATCTCTACAAAGATGTGATGCTCGAGACCTACAGTAATCTCATGTTTATAGGTAAGACTGAACTTTCCTTTGTGTTTTAAAATAAGACTACTATTGCTTGGTTATTGATATTATTCTGTAATTTGATTGAGAAAAGAGAATGAGGTGAATAAATTAGTCATGGTTCTAAAATTTACTGAAGATAATAACATACTTTTTAAAATAATTTTTAATATATTTTCTGGTATTATATTTTAGGATACAATTGGGAAGACCATCATATTGAAGAATATTGTGAAAATTCTAGAAGACATAAAAGGTAATTTACATGTGTAAACTGACACACATGTATAAATTCTTTTAGTATATGATAAAACTCAGAGCCAAATATTGGGGAAAAGCTGAAATATCAGAGAAACAAACCACAGTCAGTTATCATCCATTGAACTTCTCAGGACAAACATGTTTAGTTCTGTCACCATGAGTTCTCAGACTGACTGGGTATACAGGCAAAAAGGGCAAAACTTCAATTTCCTGCCTTATTTTTTTTTTTCCCACTCGGCTATCTTACTTCATGACTCAACATTTCTAGAGCTAGAATTAGGTGGGTGCCATCACCACCAGCCTCTGTTTGGCATTGAACTCACAGAGATCCAGAGGATCTCTGCTTCCCAAGTGCTGGAACTAAAGTCCCAAGTCACCACTCCCTGACCTTCATGTCTTGGCTCTTTCCTCTGATATTTCTGGGTATTTTTTAATTGAATATACAGTGTATCACCACACAAATGTGTCTCTGAAGAAATTATAATATGTCCTAGAAGTTTTAACCACAAGCAATAGTATAAATAGGTACAGCTAAAGGTATATAGATAGATGTATTATTAAATTCTCCTAAAACTATAAGTCTCAATTTCAGATAGGTAAGTTGCATTGCAAGACATTTTTTTAAGAAATAAGACAAGAGAATAATGCCTTAACAGATATTACCATTTGAATAACACCATGGGTGCTATGCTGTAAAACTGTCATTGTATTTATTTCATACTACTCATATTACAAAAGGTGTATACATTGAAGAGGTGATAAGTATATTTCCAAAACTTTCTAATAAGCGAATAGTCCATAGTAAAGCTAATACTACTCATATTTGTTTTGACTGTTAAGTTTAGTGAGAAGGGCAGTTAGAGTTGAGAGTCAAGGAGCAGTTGTAGAGAAAGCTCAGTTCCCATACTACATGTCTATGAGGAACAGAAAGTCAAACAAAACTTAGTGTGGAAACCTTTCATTTGTTATTCTTTACTAGGTATATCATATGTTACTCTTGATACAAACTATATTAGCATAAAGATATGGAAAGATGTAACATACATCTGAGAATAATTAAAAAATATTATGTAGCAGTCCTGACGTTGAGTATACTTTTTGAATTTGATTCAAGTATACAAGTAATTGGTTTTGTAGCTTCATTGTTAAGATGTCAACAAACTCATACAGCAGAAAACTTATATAATTACTAGGACTCTGTAAGTACTCCTGTTCTGGTTCACATAGCACATGTAGTATGACTGACAGTATAGGAAACTTTATAAATGCAATAAGGATGATAAAGCTTTTCTTCAAATATATAAAAAAATGATTATTTAAGTGTAAATCATGTAATAAAATATCTTACTATCACAGGTTTCTTCAAAGATGCAAAACAACCCCTAATTAACTTGAGTATAAAGACAGTGATAAAACCTGATTCCTATTTGCAATAGGACCAAATTGTAAAACTGCCATACTGATATAAAAATTCAGCAGTGTACTGAATATGGTGAAGCTTTTACATGTACCAATTATCCTTGCAGGCATGAAGGAAGTCAAACTGGAGAGAAACCTTCTGTGTATGCTCAATGTGTTAAAGTCTTTGCATATGACAGTCAGCTTCAAAGGCATGAAAGAGCTCATACTGTAGAGAAACTCTGTGAATATAATCAATGTGGTGAAGCCTTTACATGTCAAAGTAGTCTTCAAATATGTAAAATAACTGGAGAAAAGCCCTATGAATGTAATCAGTGTGGTAAAGCTTTTGCATGTCAAAGTAGTCTTCAGAAGCATAAAAGAACACATACTGGGGAAAGGCCCTATGGATGTGATCAGTGTGGTAAAACCTTCACATGCCGAAGTAGTCTTCAGAAGCATAAAAGAACACATACTGGGGAGAAGCCCTATGGATGTAATCAGTGTGGTAAGGCCTTCACATGTCAAAGTAGTCTTCAAAAACATAAAAAAACACATACTGGAGAGAAACCCTTTGAATGTAATCAGTGTGGTAAAGCCTTTGCCTATAACAGTAATCTTCAAATGCATAGAAGAACACATACTGGAGAGAAACCCTACGAGTGTAATCAATGTGGTAAAGCCTTTGCATGTTATAGTCATCTTCAAATGCATAAAAGAACACATAGTGGAGAGAAACCTTTTGAATGTAACCAGTGTGATAAAGCCTTCGCATGTCGAAGTAGCCTTCAAAAGCATAAAAGAACACATACTGGCGAAAAACCCTATGAATGTAATCAGTGTGGTAAAGCTTTTGCATGTCAAAGTAGTCTTCAAAAGCATAAAACAATACATAGTGGAGAGAAGCCCTATGAGTGTAATCAGTGTGATAAAGCTTTTGCGTGTCAAAGTAGTCTTCAAATACATATAAGAACACATACTGGAGAAAAACCCTATGAATGTATTCTCTGTGGTAAAGCCTTTGCATGTCAAAGTAGTCTTCAAAAGCATAAAAGAACACATACTGGAGAGAAACCCTATGAATGCAGTCAGTGTGGTAAAGCCTTTGCTCATCATAGTACACTTCAAAGGCATAAAAGGACACATACTGGAGAGAAACCCTATACATGTAATCAGTGTGGTAAGTCTTTTGCATATCAAAGTAGTATTCAAATGCATAAAAGAATACATACTGGAGAGAAACCCTATGAATGTAATCAGTGTGGTAAATCCTTTGCATATCAAAGTAATCTTCAAATGCACAAAAGAACACATACTGGAGAGAAACCTTATCAATGTAATCAGTGTGGCAAAGCCTTTGCATGTATCAGTAGTCTTCATAGTCATAAGAAAAAATTATGCTGCAGTGAAACCCTGTGAGTTGAATAAGTGTGGAAAAGTTTTGCACTTTATAGAGAAGTAAAGTTTTTGTATGCAATCAATCTGTTAAAGCCTTTACACATTAAAATAGTCTTTGAGTTCTTGAAAAATATGCTGAGGGCTATTTATTATAAAGTATTTGGTGTAATCTTTTGCCAACATACTTACAGCCAGTTGCACAACAGTGTTCGTCAAAAAATTAATTGTGTCAACAATCTGTTCAAGCATTATGTCTTTTATATTGTTTTTACTAGAAAACTCATGGAAAAAAATGAATTTATGAAGTCCTATGTATAGGGTACAAGGGCCAGACAAATGAACACACCCTGACCATAAAACTAGAACCAAAAAAGGTTAAAGAGGGCCAGTGAAATAAACACTGTTTGGCCCTGAAAACAGAGCCAAAGAAACATACTCTAGCCTAGACCAAGTCAGCATAAAACCAACCAATCCCTGAGCATAAAATCCAGGCAGTCTTTATGTAAACAATTTTGTAAAGACTTTAGACATCATAATTGTCTTTGGCTTCAAGAAAAAAATATTTTATTTATTTTTCATTGTAGCCTTGAAGAAGGTAAATTACTTTTTATGTTCAGTCAAGACTGATGGTGGAAATCACTACATTGTGGTTTCTATTTTGAAACATTTGAGATAGATACTAAAGTGTACTATATATGTGGCAAATCCATTATGTGAAATTCATTGGTCCTTATATTCCTTCTGTGATTTTTGCTCATCTTCTAATTATGCTTTCACTTGGTGATACGTTTTTTTTTCTTCTGCTGTAATATGTAGAATGATAGCCACAATCATTTAAGTGATCCATTGTTAATTAAAATATTGAGCAGCGTGTGATACATTTCAAGTAAGGGTGTCTGTAAAGGGGTAGTGGGTTTGTGGTTTTGCTTTTCATATTTTCTCAAAATCCCTTGAGACTTTGTTGTTTGTTATTTAGCCTGGCTTAAATGTCACAAATGATCCAGTGATACATTTGAAATGATGATTCTAATGTGCCTGCCTCCTCAGTGCAAGTTTAACTGTAGATGATGTACTCCAATGTATGCTATTTTCTTAACACAATTTAACAATGTTAATATTAAAATGCTTGAGAAACTTTAATATCTCGTGTAGTCAAGGCAGTATTTTCATTTACCTGCAAGAGATGTTGTAAAGTAGAATAATCAACAGTATATATGTACATGTGTGTGTGCGTGTGTGATTTTGATATTATATGCTTGTCCCTATTCCCATCTTGAAGTACTGCCTTCTAAAGGAAATATCAAGAGATGCTAGATGATGTAATACCACTAAGATTTATTTTGTAACGAACACTTATGGTGTGTGTTTCATGTGATTATGGGTTTATAGTCCATGACAGAATTGTGTAAACAAGAAGACAGCTTATTCTACTTTTGGTCCTTTTTATGTGGTAAACAAGGTCAAGTTTCCAGTCTTACACACCTTTCCCAAATAAGATTATTAGACACAGTACAATAAACTTCACCTTCTTTTCAGATTGTAAATAAAATTTCACACAAGAATAGAAGTATACATAACAATTTGAATAATCCTCTTTACATATGAAAGTATTTTTTAAATACTTAGTTTTTTAAAATTTATTGTGAAGACTAAACATGTTACAGTAGTCATGCTAGCAGAAGCACAGTAAGTGACATTGAAGATCAGATTGTCAGCAATTTAGAAGGAACCCCCTGGTAAATAATTCTCAAATAGGGAAGGCCCCAAAACTAGAGACCCTGGAATATCTTTAACTTCTGCCAGCCCTCTATATGTTTGCTGTTGCTATCTTTCTCTAATATTTGACATGATTGAATTGGATGTGGAAAAATGAAAGGTAATGTTTCTGTCATGGAGATATCTCTTTCAGATTGGTATTCTTATGAATCATTGTAAAGATGACAACTGTTTTAGTTGTACCATCTAATTTATAATTACAATACCTTAAACAGAGCTTTGCTTGATAACAGTATATGCAATAATATGTTCCACAGCTAAGGTCTAAGGCACTGATTTCTATTGCCATCAAAACTCCTTCTTAGGTTTAACATTAGGGTTAGGGTTAGAAGTTAAGCATTGGGGATTAGTGTTCAGGTTAGGGTTAAAGTTAGGGTTTAGGTTAGGGTTAATCATTAGGGGTAGAGTTAATGTTTTTGTTAGGTGGGCTAGGTTTAGGATAAGGGCTAGGGTTAGGATAGGAGGTTAGGTTAAGCACTAGGGTTAGAAATTAGGGTTAGGTTTAGACAAGACTCCAGGTGCTGGGAAAAGTCAGAGCAGATTATGTAAAGATCACATAATCATAGAACAGATGAACAAATGTCACATGGTAACAAGACAGCAGGTACTTTCATATGTAACATGATTCAAGATGCCATGTGATGTCTAATGTTACATGATCCCAGGACAGCAGGTGATATAAAAGGTCACCTTGTCACGTGACTCAGCAGTGATGTCAGAAGTCACATGATTGCAAAACATCAGGTGATATATATATATAACAGTGTGTGTGTGTATATATATATATATATATAACAGTAACAAGACAGCAGATGATGCCAAATGTTACGTGATCACAGGACAGCATATGACAAAAGTCATTGTCATAGGACAGCCGGTAATATAAATATAAAAGGTCACAATTTTCAGAGAGCAGGCGATGATAGAGGGCTCATGATCACAGAACAGCTTGTGATGTCAAAGTCAGATGATCACAGGTAAGCAGGGGATTTCAAATGTCAAAAGGTCAAAAGAAGCAGGTGATAGCAAAAGTCCTATGGTCCCAGGAAGCAGATGACATCGAAGGTCACATGGTTATATGACAGCAGGTACTGTCAAAAGTCACATGATAAGATGGCAGGTAATGTGAAAGGTCACATGATTAAAGAAGAGCAAGTGATGTCAAAGTCACATAACAGTTCAGCAAGTGCTGTCAAAGGTCACATGATCACAGTACAGCAGGTGATTTCAAAGGTCACATTGTCACAGAACACAGCAGTGATGTCAATGGTTATTGTCGCAAAACAGCAGGTAAAGTAAAAAGGTCACATTTTAAAATGGTAACTGATGTCAAAAGACACATGATCAGTGGGCAGCAGGTGATTTCAAAAGGTGCATGATAACAGAAAGCAGATGTCAGTGGTCAGAAGTAAGTGTCAAAACTCCCATGGTCACAGGACAATAGGTGATATCAAAGGAAACTATGATCACAAAGCACAGCAGTGATTCAAGGTCACATGATCATAGGACAAGGGATGTATAAATCAGATGATCATAAACAGCAGGTGATATCAAAGGTCACATGTTCACGAGACAGCAGGTGATGTCAAACATCACATCACAGGAAATAGGTAATATCAAGATCACATCACAGAAAGAAGGTAATCTGAAAGGTCACATAAGACAGCAGGTGATGTCATATAACAGGATAGCAGATCCTGTCAAAAGTCACATGATCAAAGAGCAGATGGTGTCAAAATCACAGGAAAACAGCAGGTGATTCAAAGGTCACATGGTCACAGGAGAAGTAAGGTAAAACACACAAAAAAGAAAGGTAATGGCAAGTATCAAATAATCACAGAAAAGCATGTGATGTCAAAAGAGACACTACAGAAGGACAGCAGGTGATGGCAAAAGTCACATGATCACAAGACAGGAGGTAATGTGAAATGTCATTTTCACAAGAGGACAGCAGGTAATGTCACATGATCACTGGATAGCAGGATAGTAAAGAAGGCCCCATGATAACAAAACAAGTAAGATCAAAAGTCACATCACAGGTGAGCCAATGGTTTCAAATGTCCCATGGTAACAGGACAGCCGGTGATGTCAAAAATCACAGAAAGACATGGCAATAAGTGATATAAAGGTCACATGATCACAAGACAGCAGGTGATACCAAAGGTCACATGATCAAAGAAAGATAAATGATGTCAAAAGATGGACAAACAACAGCAAATAATGTCAAACATCACATGGTCACAAGACAGCATGTGATGTCAAAAGTCACATTGTAGAAAGAAGGTGATTTCAAAAGTCACATGATCACAAAGCAAGTGATATAAAAGGTCACATGATCACAAGACAGCTTTTTGAGTTTAAAGGTCACATAACCACAGCACAGCAGGTGATATCAGAGGTCACATGATCAAAAAACAGGTCATGAAGTCAAATGTTGCATGGTCACAAGACAGCAAGACTTGATCAGAAAACATGATCAGAAAACAGCAGTTGACGTCGAATATCACATAATCAGAGGAAAGCATGTGATATCAAAAGTCACATTGTAAAATGACAGAAGGTGAAGTCAAGGGTCACATGATCAAAGGACAACAGGTGATGTGAAAAATCACATAATTGTAAGACAGCAGGTGATGTTTATGGTCTTTTGATAACAAGACAGCAGATTCTGTCAAAAGTCACAGATAAAACTACAGAAGGTAGTATTAAATCATATGGTCACAGGACAGCAAGTGATGTCAGATATCACACAGTCAAAAGACAGCATGTGATGTCAAATATAACATATTACAGGAAAATGTGATGTCAAAAGTCACATCACAAGACAGCAGGTGAAGTCAAATATATGATCACAGGATAGCAGGTGATGTCAAATGTCACACAATAACAGGAGACCAGGCGCAGTTAATTGTCATGTTATCATAGAACAGCAGATGATATCAAAGGTCACATGATCACAGGAGAGAAGGTAATGTCAAGATTCACATGACTAAAAGACAACAGATGATGTAAAGGTCATATGATCACAGGACAGCAGGTGATATCAAAGATCACAAGGCCACTGGAGATTAGGTGAAGGAGATAGGGTGAAGTGAAAGGTCATATAATTATATGACAGCAGGTGATGACAAAAAACACATGGTCATAGAACAGTGGTGATGTCAAAGGTCGCATGATCAAAGAACAGCTTGCGGAAGGTGACATGATAAAACAGGTAGATGGCAGAGTTCATATGCTCAGAGGAAAGCAGGTAATGTCAAAAATCACAGGGTCACAAGACATCAGGTGATGTCAAAGGTTACATGATCCCAAAACAGAAGGTCATGACTAAGGCCACTTAATCAAAACACTAGTGATGTCAAAGTTCACAAGATCACAGGACAGCATGTGATATTCAAGGTCACATGGTCGTATGAGAGAAGGTGAGGACAAAAATCACAAAATATCACAGGTAAGTAGGTGATGTCAATTGTCACATACCAGGATAACTGGTGATGACAAAAGTCACAAGATCACAGAACAGCAGGTGATGTCAGAAGCCACATGATTATAAAACAGCAGGTTATAACAAAGTTCACATAATTATAGGACACACTAGTGATGTCAAAGGTCATATGATCACAGGAGAACAAGGGATGTTCAAGGTAACATGATCACAGAACAGCAGGTGATGTCAAAGTTCAAATGATCACAGGACAGTGGTTGTTGAAAAAGTGTACATAATCATAGTACACAATAGTCAAAGGTTACATGATTTAGGGCTGCAGGTGATGTTCAAGGTCACATTATCATAGGACAGCAAGTGTAGATAAAAGCTATATGATCACAGGACAACAGGTGATGCCAAATGTTACATAATAGGACTTGAGGGGATCTCAAAGCTCACATAATCACAGTACAGCAGGTGATATCAAAGCACAAAGGGTTACAGGACTTCAGCTGATGTCAAAGGTCACATGATCACAAGACAGCAGGTGACTATAAATTGGCATGGTCTCAGGAGAGCAGGTGATGTCAAATGTCATATAATAACAGGACTGCTGGTCATGATAAAGTTCTCATAACGAGAGGAGAAACCAGGGATGTCAAAGTTTACATGATCACAGGAAGTGCAGGTAATGTAAAGTATGATGGTGCCAAAAGTCACATAATCAAAGAACGACAGGCTATGTCAATGGACACATGATCACAGGACAGCAGGTGATGACAAAGTTTGAATTATTACAGGACACACCAATGATGTCAAAGGCACATGCTTTAAAGAAAATAGTGTTTTATCAAAGTGACAACACTATTAAATTCAGATTTTACAGTTGAGTGGAATACAAGTGGCTTAATTTTCTAGGAAGAGTGCTACTTTAAAAGTAGTTCATTGGACTACTTTAGAATATTGGTATTCTAGTGTGTGAGATATATGTATGTCTATAAGAAAACAAGCTTAATCTTGTAAAAGCACTATTCTTTTGAGTCCTGAATGGCGATTCAAATACCAAATTTCTGAATTAATAAAACAAATAGTGCAGCTCTTTCCCACAAGCTCACTGTTCTGTTCCAATTGGAATGTCATTGAGAACTTGCTATGATGCATGTACTTGCACAAGAAGACTCTGTACTCTGTTACTTCTAGGTAAAGACACTGCATCTCTCTGTTTAAAGTAGGGCTAAATACACATAGCACAATTGATTAGAAACAACACTGCATTTGTTTCAAACAAGTTTTCTGTTCTGTGTGTAGAACACCTAGAAAGCTCACTAATAAAGTACACATGTTACAAGAAAATACAGTGTGTCTTATGTAAGTGAAAACACCATTAAATTCACTTTTCACAGTTGAGTTGAATGCCAGTGGCTTGATTTTCTAGAAAGAGTGTTGGTTTCAAACTATTTCATTGGACATTTGATATTGGTGTTTGGGCACGTGAGAGAGGTCCTATGTGTTTATAAGAAAAAAGCAGTGTATAATCTTTGTGAAAACACTCGTCTTTTCAATCTTGAATGGTAACTAAATAACAAATTTCTGCATTAATAAAACACAAAGTGAATTTGTTTTCCACAATCCATTTTATGATTCCAATTGATTTGTGTTAAGAGCTTGCTAAGTTGCATGTACTTAGACAAGACACTGTAATCTGTTTCTTCTAGGTAATGGCACTGTGCATTTCCCTTTTAAAAACAGAGTTAAACACACATTGAATGATTGATTACAAACAACAGGGCATTTGTTTCAAACAAGTTCTCATAGAAAACCCAGAACTCTCAGTAGGTAAGGAATTCACTTTACAAGAAAACACAGTGAGTTTCACAGTGTGAAAGCACCATTAAATATGTCATTCACAGTTGAGTTAAATGCCAGTGGTTTGAGTTTTAGAAAGAGTTTTGGTTTGAAACGAGTTCATTGTATGTTTGATATTGGTATTTTAGTATGTGAGAGAAGTCATATGCATTTATAAGAAAATACACTGTGCTTAGTGTTTGTGATAGCATTGTTGCTTTCAGTCTTGAATCATGACTGAAATAACAAATTTATGAATTCCTAAAGCACCAAGTGCATCTGTTTCCCACAAGCTCATTGTATGGTTCCAACTGGTTTGTCATTGAGAACTTGATAAGATGCAGTTACTCATACAAGAAGACACTGTACTAGGTGCCTTTCTAGTTAAGGGCACTGCACATCTCCCTTTTTAAAGTAGGGTTAGAAATGCATTGCATGATTGATTAGAAACAACACTGCATTTCAAACATGTTCTTTGTTCTTTACATATATCATATTTACAAAACTCACTAGATAAGATAAACACTAAGAGTAAACACTGTTTTACCTAACTGAAAGCACCACTAAAATAGCCTTTCCCTGTAGGTGAGGTATTACTTAGAAGGCACCAGTCCAAGATTGATATTTATTAAAATATAAACCAACACTCACGGTACAGATAACAGCTTATAGCAGAGCCTGAACAGGGACTGGAGTCTGGAACAGTGGACAGTGGATTCCAAACCGGTCTCTCCAGCAGCAAGAAACCAGGCAAACAGGCTTTCTGGGGTCCCAGCAGCCCCTTATCAATGGAGTTGGCCATGCCCCCACTCAGGGGTCCAGGACCCGGGGTAAGCATCCTCAGATCTTAGCAGCTGACACCTGAATCCCACCACATCTCCCCCTTTTGTCTAACTAAGAGGTTCTAAACTAAGACTGTACAATAGGAATTATTATGAGGTAGTATCTAGGAGAGGATAAAGTACAAATTACAACCAAAACCTAACCTATATAAAGTACATCATATATTTCTAGAATATTGGTAGATGGTAGGGTGTATAAATTACTTCAAAAGGTTCATCTGGGAAAGTAAAAATTCAACACCAAATGTTCCTTTCTAAGGGATAAGAGGGTGATAACCTTAAATACCTATTCTTCAACCTCTTCAAGACCTGAGAAGGAATCTGTATCACCTGAAAGTTAGACATGGAAGTAGTGGCTTCCAAAATTTGGGAGAGGACAGCAACACAGCTACCTGTACAATCACCTCTGGATTTGTGCGCTGTTGGAGCATCTATCATATTGGCTACAAGCCTATGGTATCCAACAGATCTTTGCACAAGCACGGCAATTTTGGAGGGACTGTCTTATCCTGTCCAGGCAGGTTTCATCAGTCTCCATCCATCAACTTGTTCATCCAGCTTGGACACCATGTGTGTTCTGTCAGCAATCAAGGTAAAGACAGTTCCTTACCCAACTGGGCATTTTTTGCCAAAAGGACAAACTCCAAAGAAGTATCCTCGATGCTCAACACCATCTCTGGAAAGGAGCAGTGACACCAGGAGTCATCGTGTCTCTCGTGGCCGAATTTCAAATGTTAAATGCCATATTCTCTGGGTCTATGAAATGGTTGGAGATTCCTGTCTATCTATGATATTCTAACCTGTATCTGAGATGACTGGACTGGGATATGGTACCTTAAGTAATGTTGACTGCAGTTTTTAACGTCTTAAGGAATAAACCCTGTACTAAAAATTAGAATACCTATATAAGGGGTGTACAATTTCTGAACAATGACTTTAGTATGACTATCAAACATAAGCCAGGGGTATATTACCACGTAAAGTGGCCACAGCATTTTAGACATGTATATATAACATCCAAACAGAGGTATATAAAACATCTTGTCAGATATACACAGAAAGCTTTGAGAAAGCCCTTGTACTTCCATTCACATTTCCTTTTATATGTGATTTCAGTGGAGATTTCTTTCAAACACAAGACACAGGATTTGCGAATAAAGAAATTGAATACATACAATGCAAAGAGTTTCCTAAAAAGACATTCACCTGTCCATTCAACTCAATTCTAAAAACTGAATTGAAAGGAGTTTTCTCTTAGATGCAAGATGTATGTTTTCATTCTTAAGAACTGGTTTCAAAGACATCCACAGAGTGCTTCTAGAAAGCCCTTGTATTTACATTCACGTTTCCTTTCATATGCAATTTCAGTGGAGATTTCTCTCAAAGGCAAGACACGGGATTTGCAAGTAAATGAATTGAATACATACAAAGCAAATGCATTCCTAAAAAGAGATTCCCCTCTCCATTCAAGTCAGTTCTAAAAACTGAATTGAAAGGAGTTTTCTATTAGATGGAAGACATATGTTTGCCTTCTTAAGAACTAATTTCAAAGGCATACACAGTGTGCTTCTATAAAGCCCTTATAATTATATTCACATTTCCTTCCATATGCGATTTCAGTGGAGATTTCTTTCAAACGCAAGACACGGGATTTGCGAGTAATGGAATTGAATACATACAAAGCAAAGGCTTTCCTAAAAAGAGATTCGTCTGTCAATTCAACTCAGTTCTAAAAACTGAATTGAATGGAGTTTTCTCTTAGATGCAAGACATATGTTTTCCTTCTTAAGAACTGATTTCAAAGACATACACAGAGTGCTTCTAGAAAGCCCTTGTATTTACAGTCACGTTTGCTTTTATATGCGATTTCAGTGGAGATTTTGCTGAAATGCAAGACATGGTATTTGCAAATAAAGGAATTGAATACATACAATGTAAAAACATTCCAAAAAAGAGATTCACATGTCCATTTAACTCAGTTTTAAAAGCTGAATTGAATGGCGTTTTCTCTATGATTTCCCTTTTACAAACTGATTTTAATGACATAGGCAGATTGCTTCTAGAAAGCCCTTGTAAATATATTCACGTTTCCTTTCATAAGCGATTTCAGTGGAGATTTCTCTCGAACAAATGACATGTGATTTGCAAGTAAAGGAATTGAATACATACAAAGCAAATGCTTTCCTAAAAAGAGATTCACCTCTCCATTCAACTCAATTCTAAAAACAGAAATGTATGGCGTTTTCTCTTAGATGCAAGATGTATGTTTTCCTTCTTAAGAACTGATTTCAAAGACATACACAGAGTTCTAGAAAGCCCTTGTATTTACAGTCACGTTTGCTTTTATACACGATTTCAGTGGAGATTTTGCTGAAATGCAAGTCACAGGATTTGCTAGTATAGGAACTGAGTGAGTACATACAAGGCAAACACTTTCCCAAATAGAGATTCACCTGTCCATTAAATTCACTTCTAATAACTGAATTGAATGGAGGTTTCTTTATGTTTTCCTTTTGAAGAACTGATTTCAAAGACATAGGCAAAATGCTTCTAGAAAGCCCTTGTACTTACAGACACGTTTGCTTTTATACGTGATTTCAGTGGAGATTTCTTTCAAACACAAGACTCAAGATTTACAAGTAAGGGAATTGAATACATATAAAGCAAAGAGTTTCCTAAAAAGACATTCACCTGTCCATTCAACCCAATTCTGAAATCAGAATTGAATGGAGTTTCTTCTTAGATGGAAGAAGTATGTTTTCTTTCTAAAGAACTGATTTCAATGACATAGGCAGAATGCTTCTAGAGAGCCCTTGTACTTCCATTCATGTTTCCTTTTATTTGCGATTTCAGTGGAGATTTCTCTCAAACACAAGACACAGGATATGTTAGCAAAGAATTGAATGCATACAATTCAAACACTTTCCTAAAAAGAGATTCACCTGTCCATTCAACCCAGTCCTAAAAGCTGAATTGAATGGAGTTTTCACTTAGATGCAAGATGTATGTTTTCCTTCTTAAGAACTGATTTCAAAGATATACACATAGTGCTTCTAGAAAGCCCTTGTACTTACAGTTGCTTTTAGATGCAATTTCACTGGAAATTTCTCTCATATGCAAGACATGGGATTTGCGAGAAAAGCAATTGAATACATACAATGCAAACCCTTACCTGTAAAAGGATTCACCTGTCCACTCAACTCAGTTCTAAAAAACTGAATTGAATGGAGTGCTCTCTTAGATGCAAGATGTATGTTTTCCTCCTTAAGAACTGATTTCAAAGGCATACAGAGTGTGCTTCCTGAAAGCCCTTGAAATTACATTCACGTTTCCTTTCATACGCAATTTCAGTGGAGATTTCTCTCAGACACACAACACGCAATTTGCAAGTAAAGGAATTGAATACATACAAAGCAAATGCTTTCCTAAAGAGAGAATTGCCTGTCAATTCAACTCAGTTCTAAAAACTGAATTGAATGGAATTTTCTCTTAGATGCAAGACATATGTTTTCCTTCTTAAGAGCTGATTTCAAAGACATACTCAGAGTGCTTCTCAAAAGCCCTTGTACTTACATTCAAGTTTCTGTCTATATGCAATTTTAGTGGAGATAAATCTCAATCGCAAGACACGGAATTTGCGAGTTAAAGAATTGAATACATACTGTTCAAAAACTTTCCTAAAAAGAGATTCGCCTGTCCATTCAACTCAGTTCTAAAAACTAAATTGAATAGAGGTCTCTCTATGTTTTTCTTTTTCTGAACTTATTTTGATGACATAGGCAGAATGATTCTAGAAAGTCCTTGAACTTTCATTCACGTTTCTTTTATATGCAATTTCAGTGGAGATTTCTCTCAAGCACAAGACACTGGATTTGAGAATAAAGGCATTGAATACATAGAAAGCAAACACTTTCCTAAAAAGAGATTCTCCTGTCCATTCACTCAGTTCAAAAAACTGAATTGAATCGAGTTTTCTATTAGATGCAAGATGTATGTTTTCCTTCTCAAGACCTGATTTCAAAGACATACACAAAGTGATTCTAGAAAGCCCTTGTACTTACATTTACGTTTCCTTTTATAGGCAGTCTCATTGGAGATTTCTCTCAAATGCAGGACATGAGATTTGAGAGTAAAGGAATTGAATTCATACTAAGCCAATGCTTGCTAAAAAAGATTCTCATGTCCATTCAACAGAGATCTACAAACTGAATTGAAAGGAGTTTTCTCTTAGATGGAAGATGTATGTTTTCCTTCTCAAGGACTGATTTCAAAGACATACACAGAGTGCTTCTCGAAACTCCTTGTACTTACATTCATGTTTCCTTTTATACACAATATCAGTGTAGATTTCTCTCAAATGCAAGATACGGGATTTGCAAGTAAAGGAATTGAATACATACAAAGCAAATGCTTGCCTAAAAAGATATTCACCTGTCCATTCAACACAGTTCTTAAAAACTGAATTGAATGGTGTTTTCTCTTAGATGGAGGATGTACATTTTCCTTCTTAAGAACTGATTTCAAAGATATACACAGAGTGCTTCTAAAAAGTCCTTGTACTTACATTCAGGTTTCCTTTTATACACAATCTCAGTGGAGATTTCTCTCAAATGCAAGACACGGGACTTGGCAGTAAAGGAATTGAATACGTACAAAGCAAATTCTTTCCTAAAAAGACATGCGTCTGTCCATTAAAATCGGTAAAAACTGAGTTGAATGGAGTTTTCTCTTAGATGCAAAACGTTTGTTGTCCTTCTTAACAACTTATTTTAAAGAGTGGTTTTAGAAATCCCTTGTACTTACATTCACGTTTCCTTTTATAAGCGATCTCAGTGGAGAATTCTCTCAAATGCAGGACACGGGATTTGAGATTCAAGAAATTGAATACATACAAAGCAAACGCTTCATAAAAAAAGATTCGTCCATCCATTCTACCCAGTTCTAAAAACTGAATTGAATTGAGTTTTCTATTAGATGCAGGATGTATGTTTTCCTTCTCAAGGACTGATTTCAAAGACATACACAGAGTGGTACTAGAAAGCCCTTGTACTTACGTTCATGTTCCCTTTCATACATCATTTCAGTGGAGACTTCTCTCAAACGCAAGATACGGGATTTGCAAGTAAAGGAATTGAATACATACAAGGCAAACGCTTGCCTAAAAAGAGATTCTCCTGTCCATTCAACTCACTTATAAAAACTGGATTGAATGGAGTTTTCTCTTAGATTGAGGACGGATGTTTTCCTTCTTAAGAACTGATTTCAAAGACATACACAGAGTGATTCTACAAAGCCCTTGTACTTCCACTCATGTTCCCTTTTATACATCATTTCAGTGGAGTCTTCTCTCAAACGCAAGATATGGGATTTGCAAGTAAAGGAATTTTATAAATACAAATCAAACGCTTGCCTCAAAAGAGATTTGCCTGTCCATTCAACACAGTTCTAAAAACTGAATTGAATGGAGTTTTTCTAGGGTGCAAGATGTCTGTTTTCCTTCTCAAGAACTGATTTCAAAGACATACGCAGAGTGGTACTAGAAAGCCCTTGTACTTACATTCATGTTTCCTTTTATAAATGATTTCAGTGGAGAGTTCTCTCATAGGGAAGATATGGGATTTGCAAGTAAAGGAATTGAATACATACAAGGCAAACACCTTCCTTAAAAGAGATTCTCCTGTCCATTCAACTCATTTCTAAAAACTGAATTGAATGGAGTTTTCTCTTAGATGGAGGACGGATGTTTACCTTCTTAAGAACTGATTTCAAAGACATACACAAGTTGCTTCTAGAAAGCCCTTGTTCTTACATTTACATTTCCTTTTATACAGTATCAAAGTGAGGATTTCTCTCCTATTGGGCAACTATATTCATACTGGGCAACTTCTATACCACTGAGATATAGCCTTGACACCAAAGGCTTTTTGTTATTGTTTATCTGTAGCACACATTTAACCAGACATCTCTGTGTTTTGATCTGGTCATTCTACCAAATCAAGCACTTAAACTAATTTTTATTTCCAGCATTGTGGGTAGATTTATATTGTCTTAAATCTCCTCCAATAAGCTGATTGTAAATGTGCTCTGATATAGTGGCTTACCAGTGATGTGCTTCTAGAAATGACATCATCATATTGACCAGTAGTATAATCAATGAGCCCTAAGAACCATTGTTTCTAAGGATGCAAATCTTCACATCTTTATTTTGATGTGAATGTGGTTTCAAGAGGACTCTAGGATTCAGGCTGAGCTCTGTGTTTCCCTGGAATGTCAGATGTGAGGTGGCATATTTCCACTTGTGGCATTCGTTGGACCTTTGTACATTTAAGAGTCACAGCGGGCTAGAAAGTAGGCTTAGCATTCAGTAGTAATTGATGCTCATGCAGAGGACTTGATTTTGAAACACACACATATGCATGCATGCACACACATATACATAATTAAATAAATAAAATAAGCATAAAAGGGCCAGTCAAATAATACTGTACACAATAAAGGCTTGGCCATCATGGAGGAGGATATGAGTCCAGGGACTCACAAATACAGGTCTAGTATAACATGGAAACACAAAAGAGGAGATGCCTTGCTTTATTCATATTGTTTTGGGTCAGGGACCCCACTCCCAACCAGACTGTAAGGTGGTCTGGAACCTGTTTTACTTTTTTTAAATATCAAATAGTAGTTTTATTAAAACATGAATGTTAAGATTTAGCAGAATCTGTCATGAACTTTTCTTTCAGTTACAACCAAGAGGATCTGATTGGTTTCTCTTATCCTTCAGACTCAGTTCACACAATCAGTCTCCACATCAGAAACTACTTGCTCAGAAGGTAATTTGATGGTCTACTCTGTAGCAGGTACTTGAATGGGGCCCAAAAGTCCCAAATTCAAAGATTGTGTTTATTTGCTCTTTACCTTTATGACTCTGGTGCTAAGCAAGGGTCAGAAATCAATCTCTGTACTAAGTTTATAAATATTTTAAACCAAATGTATGATTATTTTAAAGAAAGAAAAAACATGGTATCCTTTGTACTAGTAGCAAAGGCAGAGTTATGGGCTGGAGGGCACTTGTGGCTTCTCTGGGCCAACTTTCAATTTGTGGGTTAGTCCTTTCAGGCTTGAAAAATAAGATCGATCTTCAACCAAAGCCCTGGTCAAGGTGGAGCCTCTCCTGGATCCTGACACTGTTTGTGCCTATTATACACCTTTTACGCTGTATCTGCTTGATACTTGGGAGGCCTGCTCTCTTCTGAAGGTAAATGGACAAGGAATGGATCCAGGATGAAGAGGGTGGGGACTTGGAAGAGTGGAAACTGTCACTGGAATATACTGTATGGTAGATTAGTAATTTTAAAATTCTAGGTGAAGTCACTGAGAAAATGGCACAGGGTTTCAGATGTGTACAAAAATTTGAAAGACCTCACTAGATCCCATTACATTGCTTTTGAGATAACAAGAAAAAAATCTTATGTCCTGCACATTTGTTTTGTATTCCATTTATATTTCCCCTTATTTCCTCAGCCTACTTTTTAATGCATACGTTGATAATTTATCTTCAAACTTTCTTCCTCAGGGCAAATCTGGTTTGATGCCAGGAAATTGCATAGCAGCTCATGACTGCCAGCTACAGGACATCCACTATACTCTTCTTAACTCCTTGGGCAATCATTCTCACATGCACACACCTCCATATATAAACACATATTTTAAAATAAAATAAGTCTGAGACAGATAGATATATAGATAGACATAGAGATACAGACAGACAGACAGACAGACAGACAGACAGACATAGAGAGACACAGACAAACTTAAAAATTCCATAGCCCAGGGTGGCCTTGAATTCTGGAACTTCCTTCTTCTTCCTCCCAAGTGCTGGGATTAAAGATGTGTGCCACCCCTGCCTGGCATATATGCTCAACTAGTGTTTAGCTCTGCCCTCTGATGTCTAGGCAAGCTTTATCTGTCAGAACTCAAAAAATTATTATACAAGAAGGGAGGGATTTCCAAGAGAGTAAAAAATGTCTTGAATTCATTGAGTAGAGATGCTCATAGGGATTGTTACTCAACCTTCTTATTGCTGTGACCTTTAATATAGATCCTCATGTTGTAGTGACCCCCACTCATAAAATTATTTCATTATTTCATAACTGTAATTTTGCTACTGTTGTAAAGCATAATTCAAATACCTGACATGCAGGATATTTGATATTTTACCTCAAAGGGCTCATGACCCATGGATTGAGGGAACTTCTATTCTAGGGCAGGATAGGAACTGGTCCATGCCCAGGTATTACTGGTTAATTTTTTGGTGATCATGTGTGAGCCAATGGAGGGCTCACGTGCTTTGTAAACATTCTCCTGGCCCAGCCAGAGAGATGCCTGTGTAATGCTCCCTGTCCCTGCAGTTAGGGGTGTTCAAAGTCCTCTTTTCCTATCTCCCTCCAAATTGTGTTTTATCAGCTGCTGATCTTCTTTATCTGCTAGTCACTGGGGGGAACTGCTGACTCCAACATTGCAGGTATCTCAAGTGCTGTGGTTGTATTAAGCTTTCTTTGTTCTCACATTGCATGATTGGCTTATAGATCTACCAAGCAGAGAGTGAACTCTATCCCAGCCACCAAGAGGCAGCCTTAGCCATTTTCAGTTACCTCATATTCACTTCCGTGTCTACAGAATGGGCTTTATAGGGAAGTGGAAGCCTCTTGCTAGAGGCTAAACTGACTTACAATTAATTTAGTCTGTTGAAATTACCAGCATCAGAAGGAAGGATGTATACAAAGACCATACATACTTCCTTACATTTTCCAAGGACACTGGGAGTCCAGTTGTGCTGGCACAGAGCTTTGTCCTTTGTCCCTTCATTATTTGACTTTCTCATACCCAAAAATAAGCCATCTTACTCATTTCCTCAATGCTCCAGGCTCTTATTTGAAACCCAGCATCTGTTCTCATGGCAACATCTATGAGAAACTTGCAGTTCACACCTTGGCCCTTCAGGGAGCAGCTTCTGCCTACATCAGTTCTGCCTGTATTTAGAGTAGGTTCCCAACCTCAGTTAACTCAATCAGATAAGTCATTACAGACACACCCAGAGATTCTTTACATAGAGATTCCAAATCCCGTGAAGTTGACAAGCAAGATTAACCATCACCACATGCTTTCAGGTGTCTGTAAATAAGTCCTCAAGCTGCTACAGGGAGCAGTGTTCCTGTTCTTGGTTCACTGTCTACAGGATGAGGATTCTCTTCTTCCTATCTAGCCATTTCCCAGGTCGCCTTAATTGACGCTCCACATTTATTCCAGAAAGTGACTTGAAATAAAAGCATACCTTAAATAAGCAGTCAAGAGTCTGGAGAAATAGTTCAGTGGCTAAGAGCCCTTGCTGCTATTGCAGACAGTCTGTGTTCAATTTCCAGCACTCATGGCAGGTAACTCATAAGCAATTATAATTCCAAAACATGGAGGCCCTCTTCTAGCCTCCATGAACACACGTACACTTTTTTTAAAAAAGATATTCAATCAGCATTACTACATTACTACTAGAAAAGCATGTTTTGAGATGTGCATCTAAGTGGCACCATCATTGTGTGGGCTTCATGTGCAGAATGTTTTCCCAAGTGTTTCACATTTTGCCTTTTAACTAGCAGATTTTCAAACGTTCTCTGTACTACCACATCAGGTTTTGGGGTGTTTGAGTCTTGTTCAGGCAAGGGGCGTCGAGGTTAAATAATCTGCACTCTGGAGTCATTAGATTCTATCATTCAGGATCACAATGAGAGACCCGAGCTTTATTTAGTACACCTTACATCTTAGTCCTGCTTCTCTCTCTCCCACTTAGCTCCTCCTTTCTTGACTCTCTCACACCCCGCCCCCTCGTCCGGCCCACCCAAGGTCTTGGAAAACCCCAAAAGACTACCACTCAGCAGGTGGCAGCGATAAGGAGACTGTAGAGCAGGAAAACATGTTTTTCTTAATCCCCCTATTTAACATAAGGTTTTAGTCCTTTGGGGAGGAGGAGGGGCCATAAGGGCCAGAGTGGCACTACTCAGGAATCAACACTGTACAAAATAGCATGCTTATCCCAAGTTACCTCCCCTACACGTCTTCTGAAGTCTTTCATAGTCCCCTGATTTTTTCAGTCCATTAAGAATTTTATGTAATGGACATAAAAATACAATAACATGAAGTTAAAATCGACCAACCATGATTTATTCAGTAAGTTCTGCTGAGCATCTGCCTGTGAGAGGAACCCAGAAAAGGATTAACTACAGTGACAAGAACACATCTCTAGAGCTGGAGCACTCTTCTAGGGGACCTGGGTTCTGTTTCCAGCACTCACATGGCAGCTCACACTGGTCTATAACCCTGGTGACAGGGGATATGATGTCCTCTTCTGGCCTCTAAAGGCACCAAGAACGTATAGATCAGATGCATGTAAGGAAATGCTCATTAACATTCATTTTCTTAACGGTAAAAACAATTCTACAAACAGAGATAAACTTCGGTGGCACACATTTGAATGCATTTATGGATGAAATGGAGGGAACTTCCCTCTTAGAAGCACACACACTGGATGTCTGGATCATCATTAATGCGTCTTTAATTCCAGGGAATGTTTTCTAAAATGTCACAGAGGGTGAAGACAAAGACAAGGACTGCACCATGACCAGAGTCACTGGTGCTGGCTGGGAGCTTGGGGGTGAGCTAGGGATGGAGGGAGATAGTGTGCACTACGCGTGTGTGAGAATTTCTGGCCCCATTCAGATACCTTAGTACCGGTCCGGAAGTCGGACAGGCGAAGTTTGGCGCTCGCAGGAAAAGAAAACTTGCCTTCAGATTAGGTGGCAGGAGAAAGAGTGCCACTGCAGCTGCCATGAGCCTCTGGGTGGACAAGTACCGGCCATGCTCCCTTGCCCGGCTGGACTATTTATAAGGAACAGGCGGTGCAGCTGAGCAACCTGGTGAGCCGATCGGGAGGGAGGGTAACAGCCCGCGGGGAAGGGAGCGAGGAGCCACAGTGACAAGTTCCCCAGAGTGCAGTCTCTGCTGCGGGGCTCCCGGAGGCCAGTGGAGAATAATGAGCAAACCCTGGCTGTAGGAGGGGCTGGGGCAGATAGGCTTCCCTACTACAGGTAGCTAGATGGAAAGCTGATGGAGGTGAGGGTGCCCTGGACTCTGTTCCTAGTTACTGATGTCTCCAGAGTCACAGCTAAGTCCTTTCTGAAAATGAGAAATTATCTTCATACGTGCCTCTCTCCTCCATATGAGCGTTATTGGCAGAATCGAGAGAGAAGGGGAAGATATGTTGTAGTGTCTTTTTTGTTACTGATATTACGTGTAATAAATTAACCTTATACTTTACGTGTATGCACACTGGTTTTCTTTACAGTAGCTCTGACGTTCAGTTTCCTAGTGGTAGGATGGGTACATTTTATTAGATTCTGTGGCTACCTTACAGTATTGGGACTATATTTTTAGAGCAGGGGATTAATAATCTTTGTCCCAGTATTAGTAAGTTTGTTTTTAAATAGTCTGCATCTTCTTATCAGATAAAGCCCTCACACCCATGGTGCATGTTGGCTTGTAGCACTGTTACTGCCGTCTTATCCTTAGCATCACTTCTACAAAATTTTCCTGTACCTCCAAAATGCACTAATGCACCCACTTAGCAAGAGAACCATTTGGGGAACCCTGGCAAGCAAACATCTCAGTTACAGAGATCTATTCTGCGTTCCATCAGCCCTTATTTTCAAAAGAGCCCTTTGGAGAGTTTGCTTACCTGCTTTTAGCATTTAGTGTTGTGCCTTGTGTGTTCTGTATTGTGCACACACATTAGATTAAATTAGTGCCCTGGGAATAATAAACATTCCAGAGTTTGGTAAATTTTCTATTGGAGTTAGATGAGAAACAATACATTAGTACTTCAAAAGTAGTTTGTCTAACCCCAAGCACCTGCATTTGACGAAAAAAAATGCCCTGTTTTTTTTTTTTTTTCTGTAGGTGCAGTGTGGTGACTTTCCTCACCTCCTAGTGTACAGACCATCAGGTGCTGGAAAAAAGACAAGAATTATGTGTATCTTACGAGAACTTTATGGTATTGGGGTAGAAAAATTGAGAATCGAGCATCAGACAATCACAGTAAGCATCTCATGTCCAGACTCTGTGGATGTTTCTGGAGTGCGTGCGTGTGTGCGTGCATGCATGCATGCATGTGTGCTTGTCTGTGTGCATGAAGAATTTCTTTGCCATCTCCTAAGCCAGGCTGGCAGTCCGTGGGAGCTTCTGGAGATTCTCCTGCCTCTGTCTCCCATGTCCCTGTGAGGATACCCTGGAATACAGTTTACTTTCTGCCAGCTTCTGCTTGGGGTCTGGGGATCTGAACTTGGGCCTTCATGCTTGCACATGCATGTACATCGAGTGCTTACTCAACCGTTTTCCTGTCCCTGAAATGCCCTTCTCTCAGGTGCTCTCTCAACCAATCAGAATTTGCAGTTCTTTCCAAATGGTAGTTTGTAGTTGGCCTTGATTATGTTTGTTTATCTTTTACTATAGTAAGATTGTATTTGTTTTGAAGTTATGTAGGGAACATGACATACCCATTTTCAAGTCCTTTGTTGTCTCTAATAGAGTTCTTTTTGATAAAGTAAAAATGCTTAGTGTGGGTGGTCATGCTATTAATAGAATCTTCAGGAGGGTAAATGGATTTTCAGCTAATATAGAGAAATCTCAGAAGAAATATCTTACGAAGCAAAAAAGATAAGTAGGAACCTGATGTATGTTTATAGTTGTTAAGATTCATATTTAAAAGACTTTTCTCTAAGTTAAGATATAAATTGTGATATAATGACAATTTTTAACAACCAAGCCATCCTAAATTCCATTTCTGAAGAGAGATAATGTTATGAAGAGGATAAGTGGTGTGGGTGTGTTTGTTCTCTTTTCCATCTCCATCCATGGGACAAGATTGCTTCACACAAGCTAACCCAGGGAAGGTGGGTCTATTTGGGGAGGTGGTACTAGGGTGTATTGATTTTGTGAGAACAGAAATAGCAAGTTTTGCAGTAAAGTCCAGTATACCAACTTGAGTTCTGTGCCTTGAATTTCAGAAGATTTGGTTTGTGGTCAGCTGACTGTGTCTTTAGGCCCATGGTGAGGCAGAAAAGCCAGAAGAGTACAAATTTATGAAGGAGGAACTTCTGTGACAGTGGATAGGAGCAGAGTACCAGGCAGGAAGGGACCATGCACAGATATCTGCAAGGACCCATCCCAGCTCCACACTCCTAATGTTTACAGAACATCCCAAAATAACAACACCAGCTGAGGACTGAGGTTTCATACCTGAGCCTGTAGGGACATTGCATATCCATATTGTGACATGTGGTTTCTTTTACAACATGAGAAATCAGAGTTTAAGTCTAAAACAATAGTATAATGATTCAGCTTGTGAAACCAAATAGCTCAGCATCATGCCAAGTATTAATTCAGTTTAGTGGAAAGGATGAACCAGTATAGCCAGACATCTATTGGAGGAAAAATAAAGATGTATACTGTGCCACGCAATTATGAAGTTCAGTTCTATGTGATATACAGACTCCCATGTTACGATGAAGTAATGACTATCACAGAATGACATATCATAGACTGTGTGAGCTACCTGATGGGCAGGGAACTTGAAAACTACAGAAAAGAAGTGGGTATTTAGAGCATGTGACTTTAGGTTCAAAAGTCAAAGGATAAGCTGAATCAGCAGAGAATGGCTGACATAAAGCTTGTAAGAGGCATGTCAACTAATGGTCTCTCAGAGGGACAGTGGAAAGATGCCTTGGTCTAGAACAGCGAGTAATCATGATGAAATGTATGTGGGCAGATACTTGTAAGTGTGAGGAAATTGGAGCTTTGTGATGCCCAGCAGTGTGTGTCTGTTCTGTATTCTGAAACAGCTCAGAATCCAGTCAGTGCAACTGAATATCCAGGCAAGTTAGTTTCTTGTTCAAGTAATGGGTCTGCAGCCAGGTGACACCGACATGCACAGTGCCAACAGAGGGAAAAGCCATGAGGGTAATGAGCTGTAGAACATGAATGTCATAAGTTGGTACATGTTGTCACCTCTCCAGTTGTCTGAGAGGGATTGCATAGACACATTCAGTGGGAAAAGCAATGCAGGTATGTATGAGATTTCCTCATTTTATATTTTTATTTTCCATGGAACATGGATCCTGTGAATGTATTTTTCTTTATTTTTGTGTCACCCTGGAAGACTGTTAGGTAGTTGGCAGTGGTGATGAATGATGCATGAGAAAGAACACAGCCAATGACTAGGTGCTCAGCAGATTCTTGTTTCCTTCACAGACTCCATCTAAAAAAAAAAAATTGAAATCAGCACCATTGCCAGTAACTACCATCTCGAAGTCAATCCCAAGTAAATTCCTACTATATATTTTTAGAAAGGTAGTTAGAAATTAAATTTTTAGCAAAAATCAAAAGTTGACAGTCAGCATCTTCCAGTTTAGAGTTATTATTTGAAATGCTTTCCTACATTTGGAAGCTCAGTACATAAAACAGATAAAGTAAAGCAGCATGGTTGACATATGGCCTGGTGCTGGCCTACTGTGCTGTCACTGAAGGCTGTCAGCTCTGCAGAGTTCACTGTTTTGCGCATTTCCTTTCATGAGTTCTGTTGAACTAGTCTGACTGATTCAGTGCTAGTGAGCATGCATAAAGCTGTCTAAAAAGTTTATCGCATCTGGAATGAGTATTTCAGATACTGACTGTGGGCCACCTTTCTTCTGTGGTATATTTTGTGTTTCATTGTCTCAATTAGAGGTTTATGATAGTCAATAGCCATTGCCTGGATGCCCACTGAGGTAGAAGATCCAAGTCCTACAGGGGTTGGGGAGAGACACCGGGGACCCATACTGCAGAATCAGAGTTGTAAAAAGTGTCAGAGTTTTGTGAGATATTCTTGGAGATGTACAGATCAGGGGTTCTTAGGTCAGCAGCCACCATGGACTGTGCCACTGACGTGAGTTTCTCTTAAAAGCAAGGGATAGAAGGTAGGGAGTTGAGAGGCAAGTCTTAAGCTTGTGTGTGTGGTTGGTGGCAGGCACTATATAAGCTCTACATGACCTGTCTTCTTCAGTCTGTAGAGTGGCTCTGAGACAGCTCTGTAGAAAGATTAGGAATGGATCAGGTTATAAAACTGAGTGTGTTTGCCCTGTAGTCTACTTGAGGGAATAAACCAGCTTTTGGCTGGGAAAATGACCACCGGAGTCCAGATGTTCTGATCCAGCTATAATAAGTAGAGGAAACCTTAATGGCTGTGTGGGTAATCATAAAGTAAATGATGATTGCCATCTAATTAGGTCTTTCTGTACTAAGTAAGGTTTAGCCAGATAGTTATTAAACTCTTAGTTTACTCCTTAAGTCGTATTACCACTGTGAATACACACGGAATGTTTTCATTGGTAATACAATTGAAATTAGTTAATGAGCCTAAAATATATCAGTTTTAAAGATAATAGTAATTACATATTACTAGTTTCAACAAAAATTTTAACCATAAGATCTACAGGTGATGAACTCTGGAGGCTGATGGAGGAGTATTGAAAATCTAAAAGCAACATGGTCCACAAACCAAAAATCCACTGTCTTAAAAATAAAACAAAAGAAGGCAAACTTCCTGATATTTTTCATGTAGCGACTGATTAAGAGTAAGGGTGTAATACATGGTGAGCATTTACATCCATTAACCACCATTCTCCTGTTGTATAGTGATGCAGGCAACAGTGACAGTGTTGTAATTCAGGAGATGCTGAAGACAGTGGCACAGTCACAGTAGCTTGAAACCAGCTCACAAAGAGATTTCAAAGGTTAGTGGTCAGGTTTCCTGTGAGGCTGCTGAGCACCAGCCCTTCTTATTGGAGGTAAAATGAATGTCTGCTGGGCTCGGGGGCACTGGGGAGGCAGAGAGAGAGGCAGGAGGATCTCTGTAGTTCAAGGCCAGTGTAGTCTACACATTTAGCACATAGAGAGAAAAGGCAGTGAATATAAATGGAACCCTGGTCTCCACACATGGTGATTACAATGTTTTGTCTATAGTGCCTGTTTGACATTTCAGAGAAAGTACCAGGAGCACACATCATTAAAAATAAGAACCAAGGTGGTTTCAGAGTAACTGGCTTATGACCAAAACTCCCTGTTGCCACCTGTGAACAGAGAAAATGGAAATCGGCTGGAATCCCATCTCCTAGACAGCCATTATTGCCTGCCAGTATTTTTTTATATGCATGTGATTCTTATATATAAGAATTTATATATAAGAATATATAAGATTTGTGATGACAAAAATGTCAGCATTTGATGCTTTTCATAAATTTTGTCAAATTCTTCATCTGAGGAACAGTGTAAATTTGTGTCTCCCCAAAACAGTTAATCTAGTCTGTATGTTGTTATATTTTATCTTGGTCATTTTGGAGCATAAACAGGATTATTGTGGTATATATGTTTATTGCTTGAATTATTTCTAGTTATCTTTAGTTTGTTTCTTCTGTATGTATGAATTTGTGGTGTGTGAGAGCATGATGTGATGTACACGTGTGCAAGTGTACACAGAGGACCAGGTTGGCACTCCCTGTCTTCCCAGCTCAGTCTTCAACTTATCTTTGAGATGAGGTCTCTTACTGAACCTGGAGCTCTCTGGTTTCGGCTCTGCTGACCAGCCTGTGAGCTCCAGGGCTGCATCTGCCTCTGCTTCTCCAGCTGAGTTTTATGGCCAGCTTTTCACCTGATTACTGGAGCCAAACTCAGGTCTTTGTGTTTCCAAAGTTAGATGAACAAGTTTTCTCATTAAACTTAATGGTTGGCATGAAAATACATGGTTTTCTTAGAACTTTGAATTCAATGTCACTATTTTCGATTACTCATCTTTTATGAAATGAAAAAAATAATCGTAGTTTATTATTCTTTAAGAGTCTTTGAAAGTAGGAGAGCAGAGTTTTTCTAGGTTTGGGGCTTAGGTGTTCCCATATTTTATTTTCAAAAAGCCATGAAGCACATGGCTATGTGCTGCGGGGACTACATGTTTTTCCTGCTGGTCTACATCCTTGTTTCTCCTACTCTGCTGGGCTCTGTGCAGGCTCCTCTTAGCAGGAAGCAGCCTCTGTTACTTTCTGAACCAACCACTTCAGATCTCACTGTGTCAGGGTCCCATGCTCTCAGTACAGTTTGACCCTCATGGGGCTTGCTCCTGCTTATGACTTCTGCTTTTGTATTGGCTGTGATTCTGAGTGTGTCCTGTGGGCAGTTGTGGTTTCACATTTCAACAGCTGGGACAAGTGTCATGGATTCCTCCTTTCACCCGCACTCAGGAGTGATGTGTATATTTGTCTTCTGTTCAGTGAAAATGTGAATGTGGTTTGGCTTCCATGTTGACATTGTTTTGTCTGTGTACATGTTTAACGGGATCCTGTTGCTACTGCTATTATTTGGAAACAGCTTGTTAATATAATAAAAAATAAATAGAAAACTTGGGTTTATCCCCTGCCTGTTCATGGTTAATGAACCATTGAGGGCTGACTGGTCCTTGATTGCAGCTTGATGCAATCTTCCTGTACATCCTTTAAGACTCTCCTGTGGCCATACCATAGGCCATGACTCCAAACCAGAGATTTTCAAAGCATTAACAAATTCCTTACAATTTACAGTGTAGCTCAGCACATCCCCATCTTGATAAAGGCTGGAATGAAGTGAGAAGTTCTAATTTAACTTCATTTTTACCAGAGTTTCTTAGTTTTAAATGTTATAATTAAACATTAAAAAAATAACAATATCCTTCTCTAAATCTAATTTGTCGTTCTCAAAGATATGTGTAGGCCACCTGGCATCTACTTAGGATTTCATGCCTATCAATGGGGACACAGTAAAGGCAGAAGTTAACTTAAGGCTTGAGTGGCCCTCCCAGTTGATGCTGGTTTTGTTTCTTTTTGACCCAGTGGTATTATTGACAGAGGTGGACAAACTCACAAAGGATGCTCAGCATGCCTTGCGTAGAACCATGGAGAAGTACATGTCCACCTGCAGGCTGATCTTGTGCTGTAATTCCACGTCTAAGGTGATACCCCCAATCCGTAGTAGGTGCCTGGCAGTTCGTGTGCCTGCTCCCAGCATTGAAGATGTAAGTCACGTTATGCTTTCCAGAGATATTTCTGCTCAAATTTTGTTTTGTAAAACATGGTGAAGCGTATCAGTTATTTAAGGGCAGTTGCAGACAGAGTGATTTATTTACTGGTGGATACAAGTATAGAACATGTTCTCTTTTATCCACCCTTTGCTTTCACAAATGAGTAATTTTCTGCATGATTTAGTGCCTTCTACCTTAAACTGCTTTACTTTGTCACAGGAAGAAGTGGGGGCCTAGAGGAAGTAGATAATGGGAGAATCCCTTGTCCCTTTGGAGGAGTTAGTGCATTATGTTCCCTTTCATCTTAACAGCTGTCAGTAAATGAACTAGTTTCTCACAATAGACAGCTTTCTCATGCTCCATAGATGGGAGATTGTATACAGCAGCACCATAAACCTCCTGTAGGGGGCAGAGCAACACTGTGAAAGGGCTTCTCACTCAAGGATGTTAACAGAAGTTAGACATGGCCTCACATGATTTTCCTTTTTATTGTCTTACAGATTTGCAGTGTGTTGTCTACAGTCTGCAAGAAGGAGGGTCTGGCTCTTCCTTCGAAACTGGCTCACAGACTGGCAGAGAAGTCCTGCAGAAACCTCAGGAAAGCCTTACTTATGTGTGAAGCCTGCAGAGTGCAGCAGTGAGTGGGGCCATTACCAGCGGGAGCATTCTGGGACATGAGAGTGTGTTGTTAACTTATTTCCTTTTTGTCTCATAGATACCCTTTTACTGACGATCAAGAAATCCCAGAGACAGACTGGGAGGTATACCTGAGGGAAACTGCAAATACCATTGTCAGTCAGCAGACTCCACAAAGGTAACAGGGTGAGGGAGCCACAGACGCCATGAGCTATAATTCAGTCTGGAGCCTCGTTTTAAAGGGGAAAAAATGGCACGTGTGATCTGAAATATAGGGATCCAAAGTAGGTAATGTGTATAGTTTTAGGCTTTTCTTTAATCTGTTAACATGTAAGATTGAACTTCATTCATGGCTTTTCCCCCCAGAGCACTAGTTAGCTTAGTTTTACTGCACAGTATAAACTGCCTAGTGTGTTCAGACAGAAAGAAGCATTGTGGTTGTTGTAATTGCTTTGTAGTGGATGCAGAATATTCTAGAAAGACCAGAGCTTCCATCTCATCCTAGCTTAGCTGGATGCCCTTGAGGATGACTTCACTTTACATTGCCAGCCTTTTCATTTCTCTCCTTGCAACTCTCCGTGTGTTGTCACAGAGATCAAAGAGCCTACAGTGTGGGTCCAGAACTGCCAAGCTCTGCTCATGTCCAAGGACAGAGTCTATGAAGAGAAACACAAAGTACATAGAAAGCATCGTTTTGCCATCCTCTAAACTGTCTCCATTCATGTCTTGGGTTTGTTGCTCAGTAGTGGACAATGATGAAGATGGCTCAGCTACTGTTTGTTTGGCTTATGGCAGCTTAACTAAGACAGGCTCCATATCTCTGAGGAAACTGGACAGTTTTGATGTTCCCCTGCTGTTGCAGTGTGGCGTTTCCTCAGCCTCACTGAAGCACAGCCTCATCCTTGTTCCCTGTCACTGCTGAGAAGCAAGCAGTGCTTGGGCCCAGGAGAGCTGATCATTTTAGGATGCAGGATAGACTTGAATGCTGCCATGAGAGCCCTAGTGTCCCTGGTTTAGATGAAAACCTTGGTGAGAGGAGGTGTTTTCCTTCTCAGTGGGTATCTGATGAGCCTTCTATCAGCTAATGCTGGGGACTATGAGGCCTCGTGGGTTCTGCTGTATTATACGCTTATTGTGGCAAGGACAGGAATTTGGAAGTGTAACATGTGCTTTAAGAAAACTTATAAATGACTCTCTTGACTTACCTGGAGTGGAAAGCCTGCAGTTCACAACCCTGAGTAGTTGTTTTTACTCTTGGTTCAGAAAATGTGTTACAGAAAGACGAGACAGCTCTTTTCTGAGTTTAGAGAGTATCATTGTTTATTCCTGCTCTGACGTGCAGCGTGTCATCTCTGTCATACCCTCTTGCACATTTCATGAAGGAAGCCTGGGTTAAGGGCTGACCGTGCTTACCCTGGAGCTCTGCCTGTTCCTCTGAAGGTCAGCTTTGTGTCCCTGCTATATTGTTTATAGACGGTGTCATACTTCATGCTGACATTACCTCATTTCTTATGTGATTGACTGGTGACAGTCCAGTCTTCTTATAGCCAGTCATACCTTAAGCATAAAATTTTATCTAGAGAAGATGCTTAAACATAGTACTTGATACATAAGTAAAGTGGATGTATTTAGTTCTTGGTATGAATGAGCTCAAGCTTTTCATTTCAAGGATTTAATTTTTTTCTTCCTAATTTTTACTGGTGTGTATATGTGTATGCGTGTGCATGGGCGTGTGCATGCATGTGCATGTGGGCATGAGTGCACCCACAAATAAATCAATGAATGATTTTTGGGAGTCATTTTAGCCCGGTTTTGAGGCATCAAATTTAGGTGTTAGGTTCGCATAACAAGCATATTATCCACCAAACCACCTCTCAAGCCCTTTAAATCTTATTTTCTTTCTGATACTATTGTGAGTGATATAATGGAGACATCTTATACATATTACTATTAAAAAGTATGAAAAAAATCTTCAAAAACCAGACTGGTGCTTGGCCTTGGTGGATTATCCTCAGAAGTTGAAGCTGGAGGATTGCTACTAGTTCAAAGCTGGCATGAGCTACATAGTGAGGCTCAGGCCACATGGGCTACAGAATGAACCTCTGGAAAGACAGACAAGTGGGCTGTACTTTGTGGCTGTCATTGGTATAGCACACGTCAGGCAGCTTCTGTCTATATCTAGGTGATAAATCAAGTAATAAAATGTACTGGCCGGTTTGTTATAATTGTTCCTTTTTATCACAAAGTAGCAATTTCTTTTATGTAGGCTCCTTGAAGTCCATGGGAGGCTCTATGAACTTCTAACTCACTGTATTCCTCCTGAGATAATAATGAAGGTACGTACATGGCCCCTTCATAAGTATAAAGGACACCAGCCATGTGATCACAGCTTTTTAATGTTAAGATACATCACCATCATTTCTAGTATTTCAGTAATTCTGTGTGCCAGGCACCATTAGGGGAACACAAGACAGGAGAGGGAGGTTATGTTCTTGGCAGTGTCATGGGAGGGAAGTGAATAAATAATTTTTTATAATTGAGTCTTTAGAGGAAGGAAAATAAAATGATAATAGAGCTGAGTTATGCACAGCATGGACGGCTGTGCAGGGAAAGGTCTTTTTCAGCTGACATTCAGCACTAAAGGGATAGAACTATGTAAATGGTTGGAGACTAGATGGTTCAGCAAAGTTGTGGGGTTTGTGGAGAAATGAGGCTGAAAGATGTAGGAGTAGTTTAGGCTTTATAGGATTGGTCTGCTGGCTACTTAACTAAGTCTTCTGATTTTAGATATTAGAGAATTCCTGGGTTTTGATTTTATTAAAATTCACAGTAATATGAAGAAATTCAAATGGTATCGAATACAGACAGACCAATGTAATCTTTTAGAGACAGGAGTTAATGCTTTGAATAGGCTTCTATTTTCACCTAGAAACAAGTGTCATTGTGTGTGTGCATAGTTTTTAGTGTGTAGTCTGTTCTGAGTTTTCATTCAGCAGTAGAAGATAGATGAAGCCCATTGTATTGACCGTGTTATTTTATTTATTTTTAACTTTTATTTTTTGAGATGATAATTATTCCATTTCTCTTTCCCTTCCCCTTTCCTCACTCCAAGCCCTCCCTGTACCCTCCTTTTTGCTTTCTTTAAAATCCGTGGCCTCTTTATTTATTGTGTTTTTCATACATATGTTTGTGTGTGTGTGTCTGTGTGTATTCCTGCTCAGTTTGTATGATGTCACTTGCATCAAGAGCGAGTTTCTGCTGTGTCTGCCTTTCTTCTGTGTCATCAATAAAGCAAAAACAGCAATCCTTTAACTCTGTCAAAGATTGTTACAAGGGGCTTTTTGTGTTTGGAATTTGGAAGATGTTGGATAAGGACCCAGTTTTATTGTATACATAATGTTTTATTTTTTGGCTTTGTTGAAGACTACTGGTTCATATAAAAAAGTAACCTATATATCTGCATACACACATAAAACCTGTATTAAGCTTTACCTTCTCTGAGTGAGAGCCTAAGCATATTTGGCTATTTTCCCCAAGGCTGTTTTTAAGTCACTCTGCTTCCTCTAGGGCCTCCTCTCAGAGCTCTTACACAACTGTGACGGGCAGCTGAAAGGGGAGATGGCACAGATGGCAGCCTACTACGAACTCCGACTGCAGCTGGGCAGCAAAGCCATCTACCACTTGGAGGCATTTGTGGCCAAGTTTATGGCACTTTATAAGAAGTTCATGGAGGACGGACTGGAAGGGATGATGTTCTGATGCAGCCAGCGGCTCATCCAAGTACCTCAGAGGTCGAGTTTGTACAGATTTACACTGGGGCTGTGGGTACAATAAACTAGCTCTACTTACTGAGTTACTTTTTTGGGGTTTTTGTTTGTAAATTAATCCTCCCTGAACTACTAATCATTTTATTGATTTATTTTTATATGTATGCGTGTTTTGCCTGCTTGAGTATGTCTGCTTGTGTACCATGTGCATATCTGCTGTCAGAAGAGGATGTTGGAGCCCTTAGGACTGGAGTTACCAATGCCTGTGAGCTCTGTGTGGGTGCTGGGAATTGAACATGATCCTCTGCAAGAACAATTGCTTTTAGCCACGGAAGTCTAACCACGGAGCTATAGAAGACTTCCAAAGCCTCTAGGATCTTGCCCTTAATGTTGTGGTGCACTGGGAGAAAGCTGATCCTGGTATTTTATTGTTTTTTTTTCTTTAAAGTGTGTAAATCTAGAGGGCGGACCCTGAAATTTCCAGATTCCTGTGATGCTTTACTAGGAATCACACAGAGACCCCTTTACAGAGTCACATAACTCACAGGACCTCTATGGAGAATGTGCCCTGGGCTTTGTGGAGCTCAGGGAGGTTACTAGCTGCCAGCCTTCCTCTTCTGGAAGCCTTTCTTATGTTAATCTATAGTTTCCAGCTTCAAACTAGATTGCAGAAATAACTGTCATCTCTTGGGCTGTCTTCTGTTCCTTCAGACTTCCTAAGAGTCCTATGTTGGAGAATGGAGAAACTCCACAGACCTCAGCCTGCTGAGAGTCGACAAGGGTATCTGAATAGGGCATGAGGATTAAGAAAGTTCAGGAGAGAAGAAGAGACAAGACAGAAAAAGCAGATTCGAGAGGGCTCTTCGTCAATATCAAGTAGCAGCAAGTTTATTTCTGAGCCTGCTTTTATACAAGCCAAAGGCAAAAACAGAACAATGCACAGCATAGGCAATTCAGACACTGTCTTTGGAAAAAAACCACATCCCTATTCTTCCCTTGAATCAAAGAGCAAGCAGTTTCATATTCTATCATGCTGTATCTCCTGTTTGCATCAGCAGCCTAGATAGTGTGTTCTATTCCATGAGCCTAATCAGACCTTTCTCATGGCCTTCAAGGCTGAAGCGGTAAAAGAGGTTGAACTTTCTTGTTCTGTAAGTTTCTCTAGATTTATGCTGAGTCACTCTTGGTAACAAAGTCACTATGGGCTCCCACAAATAGCCTCCATGACCTTGCCCTTGGTGCTGTGGTAGACAGGGAGGAAAGTGACCTGGATACTGCAGAACACCATCATGCTGAATATCAGCAGCTTAGCTTCACTGAATCTGTCCAGCAAATTTCTAGTCAGGAAAGCCACAGTGGAAGCTCCCCGGGGCCAGGACCACTAGGTATCTCAGCACACAGTACAAAGCAGTAGTTGGGTCTTTGTTGAATGTGATGGTTGTCGATTCAGGGGCATTTCTTACCTCAAAGCGAATAAGACAATTTATTCTGTTGCCAAATATGAGAGACCACAGCCCTGAAACCTGTTATTCAAATTCTACATTCCACTGTAGAAACAATTCCCTGAAGGATTTCAGAATAGTCCTAAATCAAGATGCTATTCAGTTAGACATTAGAAAGCGGGTCATGGCAGAGCATGAAAACACAACCTCCTACTACTTACAGATTAAGATGTAGAACTCTAAGCTCCTCCTTCAACACTACTTAAGACACCAACCTCCACCTAAAAGGCACCTGAATTCTTGGATAACTGAATCCAGTTAAGTCATACTAAAGAAGGCTTAGAGATCAGAAGTCTTTGAACCCTGGCTGTAGACAGAGGTCACTGCAGGAGGGAGTTGAGGTTGACACAGCAGCCAGGGAAGAATGTGCATGCTGTAGCTGGCTTGTGTCCTCATTTTCCCCTCTTCATTCTAGGTCCATCTCCTGGCTCCAACTTTACAACAGATTCACAGATCCATCAACTTAAGAGACAGGACACTTAAACCATGTGGAGTTTGGGGTGGGGGAGAGCAGACCCAAACAAACAGGGTTTGGAGCTGGAAAAAAGAAATAGGGAATGGGGGATCTTTCTGTCATTATTTGTAAAGGTCATGGATACTACTAAGATCTAGGAGACCAATAAGCAGCCCTTTGTATTTATTATCTAAGGGGTATTGAGGACAAAAAAGTGAATAAATATAGATTACCTTTAGAGGATCTTTTCGGCACTTGATTTGGGCTAAAATTTAAACCCAATTGTTTTGAAAGGGCTCCCCGTGGGAGGGGGACCCCCGAAACCCAAGGAAGACCGAGTCACAACCACAGATCAGATGCAAACAGCATGAGGTTTATTTATTGAATAACACAGGTACCTGTGGGCAAACAAGTCTCTCGAGAAGACTTGCGCACCTAGCCCTTTGTTCAGGGCCTTTTTATAGGGTTAGGGGGGCAGGAGCAAAAGCATAGTTACAAGGTCTTCATTGCCTGGTTTGAATGAAGCTGTTTTGTTAAGGGGGTGGTGGCCTGGCCTGCAGTTTATCTTCCTGGGAACTCTGTCTTCCCAGGAACTTCCCTTGGTCCTTGACTGGGGGCAGATCACGTAGCTATGAAACTGTTATCTTTCTTTTTCTTTTGCTCTGCTGACGTGAAAGCTTTTATTATTGCAGAGATGCTGGTGTCTCCAGTATCAGGATGGATGTTTTAGGGCCCCTTTTTTAAGAGCAGACAGCCCACAGGGGAGTCAGGGAATCAGTTCGTCCTTGGGTCCCTGGTTGGGGAGTGTTCGGCATCTGGCCCCTGACCACATTCCTTTGTCTCCGGCCCAGGCACCTGGTCTTACTCTTATCTGCAGTTCTTCTTTTGTCAGCGGAGCTAATCTTTACTGCCCTATTAACATGTTTTAGGCAAGCTTATTCATTGTTTTTACAAGCAGATCAGGAGGGGGCTGCTTAAGCAAGAGGGAGGAAAAGAGAGAGGATCTTACAGTTTTTAATAAGATATTTTACAAAAGGAGAATCAAGTAAAAATTTAATTTTTTTGTTTTGTTTTCAGTTTTAGAAGTATTTACTAGAACAAATGGAGAACAAGCTTTTTAGAGATTTTAACTGTTATGAAAATTTCCTTTCTTGAAAGATCTGGAAGCATCATGGAGTTCTTATGTCCATATCATGACAATTGAGTTCAAGACTGCCACTATCTTCAGTGAAATTTCAGAGACTTCCAAGATTCTCTGTCTGACAATGTGGTTGACTTATGCTATAAGGAAAGTTCCTTTCAAGTATGTTTCCTAAGGCTTCACTTTTAGTCCATCCCTCTCCTAGGTTAATTTGGACCTTGTACCAATGAGCAGTTTCAGGAAGACTTTATTTAAAATGATTGTCAGTATAATAGTTGGAATAAAAATGGCCCCCATAGCTTCATAGGGAGTGGCACTATTAGGAACTGTGGGTTTGTTGGGGAGAGGATGTCAGGAAGGATAGGTTTTGAAATTTCAGATGCTCAAGCTAGGCCCAGTGTCACTCTCTTCCTGCCCATCCATATGTAGACCTCTCAGATCCTCCAGCATCATGTCTGCTTCCCATGATGATGATAATGGACTAATCCTTTGAAACTGTAAGCCAGCACCTATTAGAAGCTTTTTTGTATAAGAGTTTCCATGGTTATGGAGTCACTTCACAACAGTTGACTAAAATGGTCATAAAGGAGGAAGATTATTGTCTGCATACATCAATTCAGTGGGTCCAAAGTTCCACTAAGATAGGTGTTCACTGGGGCAGGGCTGCTATTGCTGATGATGTATCATATCCTAACTCCTATAGATGAGGGTTCATGATGTAACAGATCTCCCAACTCTAATGTGGTTGACACAGAGCTTATTGAGGGAGAAGATGCAATACTAGTAAGAAGTTATTCTGGAGAGCCATTGCAAGCTTTTACAAGCCAGGCACACAAGAAGAGCCTGATACTAGGGAGAAAGATCTACAGCAGCCTGGATTCAGGAACTTTTCCAAGCTGGGGTGGTACATGTGTCCCTCACAGTTACCTCTGCCATGAAGCTAGGCTCTCAGGGATGGGACGGGGCAGAGTTAACACCAGCACACCATGTGCTGTAAGGACAACAAATACACAGGAAATCTGAATCCTATATGGTGTCTTGTTAACTTTGAATTTTTAAAATGCTAGCATACAAAACAATAGCTGCTGAGAGATATTGGATTATAATCATTACTGCTGAATTGGACCAGCCTAAGTACTGTATAAATGCCTTAACTTTAAAACATAAGTAAAAAATGTATTATGTTGAGGAAGAGGTTATGCCTTTGTGTCCACAGGAAGTGAAAGGCTGTGAATTCCTTCCAGGGTTATAAAGATCAGATTTGACTAGAGGAGACCTCCCTGAGTACTTTAGTTACAGACATGGGGGAGGAAGCCAAGAAAGACTACAGGACGAGTAACTTGTAAGTTGGTTCCTCTGTATTGGAACATCTTGGAGATGAGATGAGACATGCTAAATCTTGTTGGCTACAAAGGCCTCATGACTTAATATTACATGCCATTCTTTCATATGGCACATGCAGAGATTTATGCCACAGTTTGATTATATAGTCCAAAGAGACTTATAAAGTTGACTGGTCATTTTACCTGCTAAAACATAAAAATTATCTTTAACTTACTTGAGCATATCACATATTTTAAACTTGGTTAATGTAGATATGTATGCTACCTCAGAAAGTTTATGTGTTTTTAGAGCAGGAGGATCAGACATCAGTTAAAACAGGTGGCCCAGGTTATCCAGAATCTCAGAGTGCTCTGTTGCATATTCATCAGAGTTCTATATTCGGAACAGCTTCAAGGCTGCTGGATGTGATGGTCCAAACTCACAGATTACTCTATCCAGGACTTCAGGCAAGCCTTTCACTTTGCCATTGCAAAGAGACCAGACAACAAATAATACAGACAGATCCTCCAGGACTTAACCATTGTCTCAGTTTTCCTAGGGACTCCTAAAGATTCCAGTACCCCCAGGCAACAGGAAACAGTTGAGAGAACACAAAGCCCACATTACTAAGAGGTGGGTGGATAGTTTTTAGTCATTCAGTGGGTTGTAGATATTTGTCATTATTTAGGGGGGATTGGTTACAAGTTGTTTTTGGTCATGGTCAAGAAGAAAGCTCAACAAAGGAGGTAGATTCAAGGATCTTTTTCTGCAAGAAAAGAGGGGATATAGTATAAACTATGAGGTGAAAGGCAGACTGTTGAGTCTACTTTTAAACAACCCCTAGTCTCAAACAGTTTACATTGGTATGGATATCAGCACAAACTTAAGGTTATTTTTGTTATACTGTATGTTTCTATTCTTGATTAAGGCATTGTATATATGCAGCTCATTTTTAAAAGGGTATACAAACTTTTAGCTTTTGAAAGGTATTTAAGATAAGAAATATGAGTTAATAATCATGTATAACTATCAAAATTATTTTCATGTTAGATATGTTTTTAAAGTGATACAGAGATATATTTTAGATAGATAGGTGACGTTCAAACACCTAAGAATATGGCATTTAAAATGTTTTAGTAATCTAAGTCTTTTTTTTTTTTTTTAATAATGAGACAAATCTGCTCTTGGCACCACCAAGAAACTTCAAAAAAGGATGATGTGCATTGAAAAACCTCCATATGGAGTTTCGTTTTTATGCCAAAAGATAGCCATTTGGATAACAAACTACCCTTGCTTTGACTGGTGTCAGTATGCTGACCAAACTAGACCAGTAGGGCACAAAGTAAAGGAACTACACAGCTTTGCCAAAATGGGGTAGGATAGTCCTTTAGAGTTTTCTGCTTCACAAAACAGTTTCTGAGATAGTCTAGGCTTCAGGCTGAGTATGAATACCCCAATGTGGCAGAGGAAACTTGGGTGACTATCCAGGAAGCAAGCTATTTCTGTAATTTCTTTGAGTTTTGGAAGTTGATTGCTCTGCACTTTGTGTTTACTAAGATGATATTATATTTTTTTTCTGGGGACTTTGATGGAAGTGAAGGATAGATAGTCATAGTTAAAGTTTTCCTTAGTAGTAGAAGGCAAATTAGGTACAGAGATTTGGATTTACAAGATAAAATAAATAATGGAGTATTTTCTTCAAATATGCCAAATACAGTTAGAGTTTGTATTGTAAATGCAATTCTTACCTGATAATTGTTCTTATTGTTTTTAGTTTTATTATGTTAGACTTAAATCCTTTCCTTTTTATTTAGACAAAAGGCAGAAATGCCATGGAATAATTTTTTGTACATTGTGAAATTAGTCACTCAGATTAGTTTAATAAAAAGCTATATGGCCAATAGCTAGGCAGGATTTTCAGGGCAGAGAGAATGCTGGGAAGAAGAAGGGTGGAGATGTGGAAAGTTACCAGCCAAATGGAGAGGAAATTGTATGGGCAGCACAGAGTAAAGGAATAAAGCCACCAGACAAAAAGTAGATTGATAAAGTGGGTCAATTTAAGTTATAAGACCTAGTTAGTAACACACCTAAGCTGTTGGCTGAGATTTCATGATTAACAAGTAGTCTTCATGTGGTGTTTGGTATCTGGCAGATGGGGCAGAAAAATCTGACTACACAACTGAGAACTGACTAGCAACTGGGATTCCTCCCCCAAGATTGTGCTGGCTGCATTTTGCTATTAAAAACAATTAAATCAAAGACAATGACAACAAAAACATTTAGTGTTAAGTGGTTTCCATATTGTAATGTAGAAACATGGGATTTGGAAAGGAACAGTGTTTCAGAGAAGGGTCAGAGAAATGAGCATAATAGACACTGGCTTTTCTGCAAGAGCTGAAGGACTGTGCTTAGTAGAATTTTTTTCTTTCTTTTTTATAAAAATTAACTTGACAGAAGCTAGAGTCATCTGGGAAGAGGTGACCTTAGGGAGAGGTTGCCTCCATCAGATTGGCTTGTGAACAAGTCTGTAGGGAGTTTTCTTGATTAATGATTGACATAGGAGGGCCTGAGTCCGTTATAGGTGAAGTCATTCATAGGCAGGTGGTCTGAGTTGTGTAAGAATGGCCACTGAATGAGTCATGGGGAGCAAACCAGTAAGCAGTCTTCCTCCAGGTCTCATGCTTCAGGTCATGAGTCCAGGCTCCTTCACTGAGTTCCTTCCCTGGCTTCCCTTCATGATGGACTATAAGTTTTAAAGTGAAAGGATCCCTTTCCTCCTCAAGTTGCTTTTGGTCATGCATGATATTTATCAGCAAAGTAGAACAGAGGCATTTTGAGACTTTATTTAAACTGGATTGGAAGCAGGAAACACCCACATCCACAGGAAACCAGTCATAATACACATTACTTATTCTGACAAAAGAGAAGGAAAAGAAAACAAAACATCTAAGCAACTGGGCTGTTGGATTCTCAAAATTTAGGAAAGGCCATGCTAATGTGCTTACTTTATTTCTGTTTCTTTCCTAAAATACCTCATAAGAAGCAACTTAGGGGCGGAAGGGCCTAATTTCCTGACATTTTTTACATTACGGTCTACTGTGTCTGGACTGAAACTCAAGTAGCCCGTCACAGTTAAGAGCACAGAGAATACACAGATCTTTGCTTGCTTTCATCTAGCTTTCTTGAGTCTACTACAGCTGCATTGGGTATGCTGCCACCCACAGGGAGATGGGTCTTCCTGCATCAATTAACAACCAAAACAGTGACAGAGTTGCCTACTGGTCAACCTGATTCAGAGAATTACTCAATTAAAACTGTCTTTCTAGGTAATTAATTCTAGGTTGTATCTGTCAACTTGGTAGTTAGAAACTAGCCCATACAGTAGCTAACAGTTTATGAAACCACACAGCTGTTGATTAGTTTAGGTGCAGACTGAGAGTCATCTCCATTATTAATATGGGAGAAAGTTTTGACAAAAACACTCTGAGCCATAAGGTCAGATACAGTTCTTGGGGGGGGGGGGTTCATAGCATAGCCAATGCCTTTGGTAGGAACTACAGAAGTGCTGATTTCAACTTTCCCTTCATGATCTCTTGGAGTGTTTCAATAGGAAAAGGAAAGGTTGAGGATCAGCTCCATCTCAACTCTCCTACAGCAATTGTGGTTCCAAGTTTCTTTCCCACCTGAGAGTCCCCTGCTGTGTCCTGCTGAGATCCAATGAGGCCAATCTGCAGTGTTTATGTGCAGGGAAAGGAGGAGGAGGTGTCAGACATGCAGCTAGTAGAAGGGCCACTTACTGCCAGGACTTGCATGGCCTCTTCATGTGGTATTTGTTAAAATGCTATAAAGCTCATGAGTTCTCTTGCTCTGACCTTTGAGTTCATATTCTGTGTGTATTTGTTCTGTCAGAACCTCAAATCCATTGGCCCTGCTTTCTTCTAATTCATAGTTGTGTCAATGACAGCTCTATTCCCAAAACACATTAAATCCAATTAAACTATTGCTGCTGATCTTTCCCTACGCAAGATCCTTTCCTTTAGGGCCCTCGAGGGCTTTGGAAGATGTAAAACTCACAACTGAAAGTCACTTCTCACTCTGCACTCTTTCTTCCTTGACACAAAACTCAATTGTTTTCCTCTGTATTCCTACAGCATTTCTTTTCTCTTTATGGATTTCATGACACTCTCTCCCATCCTCCAGATCTTCCATTCTTTCCTCCACTTTTCTGCAGTGTTCCCTGACACTTGGGTAAGAGAGTAGATAGAGACATGTCATTTACAGCAAGACACTCAAGTCACTGTGTGTCTCTTTTTAATAGATCCTTATCAAGTCTTATGCATTTGTTATGGTGGCCTTTTCATTATAACTTTATAGACTCAGAGACAGGAAGAGGTAAATGAAGTGTCCAAGACTAAACCATGAAGACAGGTAACAGAATTCTGATGAATTATAATTTTGTAGGTAGCATGTATGATTGTCTTTGAATGGGCTCCTGAGTACTTTGCTGGTTGAGTCAGCATCACAGAGTAAATATTCCTTCCCTCCCTCCCCCTTCATTCTTTCCTTTCTTCTTTCTTTTCTCCTTCTCTTCCTTCCTTTTGACTTTGGTGTTTTTATTCATTCCCCTAGAGGCTTGATGGTTAAACTCCCCCAATGACCCTTCCCATCATCTTCCCAATACTTGCACTTATCACCTTGCTACTTCTAATGACTTTTTCTTTTAAAAGAAATATTTATTTTACTGTTATGTGTATGAGTGCTTGCCTGGATGTCTGTCTGTGAACCATGTGTATGCAGTGCCAGCAGAGGCCAGATGAGGGCTCTGGATGCCCTGGAACTGGGGTTAAAAAGGGTTGTGATCTGCTGTATTTCTGCTGAGAATTAAACTGGGGTCTTTTCTAGAGCAGTCAGTGCTCTTAATGGCAAAGCTGTCTGTCCAGCTGTTCACTTCTTCTAAACTAGTGTTTCTCACTAGTGACTTTTTGTGTAGCTTCTGTGTAGGTAGCCACAGCTGCTGTGTATCCATAATTGCAATGAGTCTGTCACATCTAAAAGACAGAATTTAAAAGTTTTCATTCCCCACATCCTCCAGCTCTTACAATCCCAAAGGCCCTTCTCTTTGATAGATATGATCTCTGCATATACCACTGACTACCTTTTATGGTAATACAATTGTTGCTCCTGGTCTGTACTTGAGGTCAATTTCAACATTTCTACCTGCCTGAGATAGGCTGATTCAAGTCTGAACTAATTAAGGCTCTGTTGGAGCTTTTTCTTGAGTTTTCTTAAAATATATTTTTTTATTTATTCATTGAAAACTTTACACATGAATACAATGTTTCTTGATCATTTCCACTCTTTATTCCCCAACTTCACCTAGGGTATCTCCCTCCAGACATTCTAATTTATTTGTTTTTATTCCACTGAGTACAGTTGGTGCAAGCAGAGGTTCTGAACTACCTGAGGCTCTGTGAGCAGAGGTCACACTTTGATAGTTAAAGAAGATTATATGTGCAAGCCAGGCGCTTAGAGTTATGTGGGGGCCTTTGTTCAAACATCTATTTTTTTTCCTATTTTTAAAATTAAGTTTTACTTACAATATATTTGATCATATTTTCCCTTCCTTAATTTCTCCTCAATCCTCCCCATCTCCCTACCCACTCTACTTCAGAGTTCTTCTCTTTCTCTTTAATAATTAAAAGACTGTTTTAGAATTTCTATTGCTGTGAATAGACACCATTTCCAGGGCAACTCTTATAAAGCAAAACAAAATATTTACTTTGGTTGGCTTACAGTTTCAGAGGTTTAGTCCATTATCTGCATAGTGGTGAGAAGGCAGACATGGTGCTGGAGAAGGAGCTGCCAGTTCTACACACCACAATGAAGACAATGCCAACAAGGCCACGTCTACTTCAACAAATTCACACCTCCTAATAGTGCTAATTCCTATAGTGACCATTTTCTTTCAAGCCACCACACAGACTTTTTTTTTTTTTTTTTTTACAATTTATTTATTATATATATATATACACACCTGAAGAGGGCACAAGATCTCAGTCTATGTGAGCCACCAGGTAGTTGCTGGGAATTGAACCCGGATCATCTAAAGTAACAGCTAGTACTCTTAACCTCTGAGCCATCTCTCCAGCCCTCCACACAGACTGTCTTAGTTAGGGTTTCTATTGCTGCAGTGAAACTCCATGACCAAAGAGCAAGTTGGGGAAGAAAGGGTTTGTTTGGCTTATATTGCCATATCTATGTTACTCACTGAAGGAAGTCAGGACGGGAACTCAAGCAGGGCAGGATCCTGGTGGCAGGAGCTGATGCAGAGGCCACGGAGAGGTGGGTGCTGCTTACTGGCATCCTCAGCATGACTTGCCCAGCCTGTTTTCCTATAGAACCCTGGGCCATCTGCTCAAGAATGACACCATCCACACTGTGCTGGACCCTCCTCTATCAATTACTAATTAAGAAAATTCCCTATAGCTGGATCTTACGGAGACATTTTTTTAAATTGATGATGCCTTCTCTCAGATGACTTTAACTTGCGTGGAGATGACATAAAACTATCCAGCACACAGACAAAAATAAAAACACTCCTAGCACAGCTTCAAGCCAGATTGGGTACCAGCACTGTGAGGGGGAAGTAGACATGGGCTCCCACCTCTAAGAAGCTTCTGCAATTGATATCCCTTGGCAAAGGAAAAAAATCCATGTTCTCCAATGGAGTCTCCCTGGATATCTTAACCACATCTCAGGCAGGACTATGACCAGGAGTGGCTAACATAAAGCAACTGCTTTTTAAGAGTCTTTTTTTTTTTTTTTTTTTGATTTGTACTTCCTTGGGAAAGGATCAGAGAGATCTTGACTTTAGTGGGCAGCCCTAAAGCTGCTCTAAGGCATGAGTTCCCAGAGTGAACTAATTCTCTTTCTCAATGCTCCTGGAGATTACATTAAGTTTACAAGGTTAGTTGAGTTTTTTGTTTAATATTGAATAACTTTTATGACAGTGAGCTAGCATTTAGGGAAGTATCAAACAGGACTTGCTATTGATTCTGTTTAAGTTGCAACATATTCTGCTGTCAGTTTTTGCCACCTCCACTTTCCTTCCTGCCTCCTCTCCTAAGTCTGTAGCCCTGGGCATTTTGAACTCATCTCACAGTACTGGGAACTAACCTGGGAATGAAGACAATATAGTTCTAAGGGCCACATAGCAATTGGGAGTGGAAATCTCCCATGTTCAGGTGAGTGAGTTAGTTTTCTTATAATTGTCAAGGTAAGCAAGAGGGGTGTGCCTTAGCTGATGCTGGAAGAAAGGAAGATTACAGAAGCAGGGCACATACTATTGGAAACTCCAGGCACAGTAGGCGATTTTAAATCATTCTAATGCTCCACATCACTAGCCTTAATTTTATCACCTCAAAACAACAATTTTAAATAATAATAGTAATTGATTGAATTACTTATAATTCACCAATGTAAACAATGAAGCATTGAAATGGTTTCTTCTTGTGGTTCAAATTCTCTCCATTAAGTGCTTTTCTCTGCTGACTCATTTCTAAGGCTGTGTTCCTAGGAAAGGGCTACAGGAATGACTTTTTACAGAAGACAAAATTATCACCTGCAAATGTGGTGATTCTGGTTTTGATGCTGTTGTACAAAGGAAAGCTGATAGGGACCTTAACTTACCCCAGATGTCAAACCAAGGACAGATGGCAGAGACATTCCTTCCCAGTGCAACTTGGTGAGCCAGTGAACTTACTGGGGTCAATTACAGAAATATGGGGGAGAGGTGACTTACTGGACTGGGTGACACCCAAAGGCAGCTGTACCCAAAACCCCACTCTAGGACAGATGACAGTTCACACAGACCATATTTCTGGGGTCCCAGGCATTGGACAGGACTGTCTCTCATCTAGGCAGAGTGGCTGATCCCAAAGTTCCCCTCTCCTTAGCAAGTGTCTATTGCTTCTGTTGCTTGGAGAGCTGCTTTGCAGACTTTTTGGTTTTAGCATAATAGTGTTTCCTTCCTGAGTCCCAGGAGCCTCCTCCTTCCTCTAGGAGAGAATGCATCAGTTCGAAGGAAATCATTGTACATCTGATGCTCCAAACTTTTCTCTACATACACAGTACTCTACTAAAGGAGTGGTGTGGGTGAAACTGGCAGTGGATTGTTCCATTTCTTAGAGATAAGAATAGATGACTCACTAGGGGTGAAGGGAGAAAATTCTCCACTGGAAAAGTGGTTGAGCTGGAGATTGGTCCTCAAAAATCAATTCTGCAAAAATCCTCAGGAGCCCTCGGTGCATCTCACATGTGTTCTATTTTTCCCATGCTTTGATTTAGTCAGCACACATGTCTATTACCTACAGTGCTTTGGAAGTTACCATCATGGAGGAGATGGAGGTAAGATTGAGACTCTCCACCTGTACTTCAGGTGATCATATTCTAGTGTGGAGAGAGACAGCCAACAGGAAGGCAAACAATTTAGTCATCACTAAAGGGTCTCACTGGAGTGCTAAGACAAATGTCTCCACTCACTCGAGGTTCCCAGATTTATACAGATACATAACATTTATGTATTTATGACATGAAAGCGGAACAGAAACAGTCTAGGGACCGGTGGTAGGAGAGATGGGAAAGGAGAGAAAAGGGAAGAAGCAACAACAACATAAACCCAACGTTACAGTTTATACTTATGTGAAGATGTCTTTGTGTGAACCAGTGTCATGCACAATTATGAGCCTGTGGAAATTATAAACTACAAGTTTATTTACAAGGTGATGAGAGGCTGGAGGGATGGCTCAGCAGTGAAGACCACTTGTTGCTCTTACAGAGGATCGGAGTTCAGTCCTCAACACCCACATGGCAGCTCATGACTGTCCTTAATTCCAGGACATATCATACCCTCTGTCCTCTGTGACCATCAGGTATGCACATAGGATGCATATAAACTGAAAGTGAAGCAATCTTACACATAAAATCTTAAATAATAAAAAGGATAAAATCTAGTAGCCAAGCATGTCAATGAGGCTTCTCTGAGAAATTTGTGAGTTTTTTATAAATAAATTATTTAACTTGTGTTTTTTTCTCTATCTCATTCTGTGTGTTTGTGTGTGTGTGTGTGTGTGTGTGTATGTGTGTGTGTGTGTGTGTGTATGTGTGTGCCTGTTCTAGTATTTCTAGCATGTGTGTGCTCTGGAGTATGTGTAGAGTCAGTTCTCTCCTTCCACCATATGACACCTGGAAATCTGACAGGTCATCAGGCTTGGCAGCAAGTGTCTTTATCCACTGAACCATCTTGCCTTCTCTGCAGTTGTTATTTTAAAGTAAGTTATTAAGAATTAGGCATATGTCCTATGAACAGCCGGGAGAACATTCCAGATATGCAATGCACCAACTGAGACAGGAGAGTGTTCATTTCTGTTTGGAGACTCATTTGAATGGAGAGTGAGGTAAGACTGAGAGAGATGAGACTAGGGGAAGGGTTAGCACTTCAATGACCAACAGCAAGTGTCTGATCTCACTGTGTTCAAAAACCTTTCATTCACTGTAGTGGGAAGATAATACTTTCTGAGCCACTTAGGGATATGTAGTAGGATTATGTTATTACTTTCTAAATAGTTGTCCCGTCTACTAGTTTAATAAAAATGCTGATTGGCCAAAGGCAAACAGGAAGTGGGGGTGGGGCTACCAGACTAAGAAAACTCTGGGAACAGGAAGAAAAGGGCAGAGATGCCAGAAAAACTATGCAGAGGACAACTATGCTGATCTGAGAAAAGGTCCTGAGCTACATGGCTGAACAGGATAAGAATCATGGGTTAGATTAAGAGTAAAGAGTTAGGAAGTTATGGGCCCTAGGCCAATCAGCATAAAATTAACACAGGCGTCTATATGACTATTTGGCCTAAGTGGCAGTGGGGCTGAGAGCAGACTTAGAAACAGGTCTTACCATGATCCTAGGTCCACAGAGCCAGGCAGACAATGCCAGTTCTGATCAACATCTAAGAATATAAATAACTATGTGAGAGAGTGGCCAACCCCATTCGTATCTATTTACCTGTGTAGGACACTTGTGGCTTCCCAGCAGCATATGGTTTGAAGAGATGGTTATGTGACAAAGGTCTGTAGTCCACTCTCAGCAAACCCGTGAACCTTCTAACCATGTTTTCAACTAAAGCATGAACTCACTTCTCTTGTTGACACATGAAAGTGCACTGTTTACTTCAGTAATAATTAGCATGAGTCAGATCCACAGATATAGGTTCCAGGCTCACAACTGGTAATCAACATTTTGATCTGTTTGGGGTCCATTTGAGGGAAACATAACTCTCAACAGTCACTTGTACATTAGACAGTCAAGGTAAAGGAAGCTTAAGGGACCTGACATTTGCCCATCAGCTACATTATAAGACTACCAGATACTCAAGTGTGCAGAACAGAGAAAATTGGAGTCTCTATAAAGTCCAGAGTCCTTCAGGGGTGGGGATCACAGCTCCATTGCTATTCTTGTTATCCCCATGCTGGCATGTTTGCATTCTTAAGCACTTGTAGCCACACATATCAAAATCCTACAAATATTATCACTCCACACCCACAGGAATGAAAACTCAAAACTAAGACTGGTTGAGGGTGGTCATGTCTGCACCCCAGCGTTCAGGAGACTGAGGAACCAGGAGTGGGCTATCTAGGGATCAAGGGCAATCTATATTCCTAGTAAAATGCTTTAAAGCATAGGACTGTTGCATGAATAAATGAAACTCAGGAACAGATCTCTGGGACAGTCGGAGATATTAGAGAGAGTAAACACCACACTCAGATCTTACCCAGCTGTATTCCAGCTTCCTCAGCCTGACATCCCTCAGGATGGATTGTGGTGGGGAAATGGAAGTCAAATGAACCCTGCCCTTCCCGAAATGTTTGTGATCAGTGTTTTTTAACAGTGATAGAAACCTATTGAAAATGGCAGGCAAAGCTACCCTTGCTCAGCAAGCTGTCCTGTCCTATTCTGTCTTCTTCTTTCCTTGTCACTCCTCTATCATCTGGTTTGTTCTCGTCCATCTGTCACCACTGAAACAATCTCATACATCTGGTCTGCATAGGTATTGGATAAGAAAGTGTCAGAGGAGTGGGGCCAGGGCCATTGAGGTTCTCTAAACAGTTTAAAGCAGGTAAGAGGTATAGCAGGCCTTTGGTCAGGCCTGGCTGGAGTCCTTTCTTGGATTAGATTGTACTGTGAGTGAGGTCTCAAAATGCTGCTGCTGCTCTTTCCCTAGGTGATGTGTTTCCTCATAGTGTCAGTAGACAGCAGTAAGAACCTTACAGGAAAGTCAATGAGAAAAAACAAATAAAGTTACATTTATTACATGTCTTTTGTGTGGATGTTTTGTTTGCATGTAATTTACACAACGTATGCATGTAGTTCCTAAAATGACCAGAGGATGGCAGTGGAGCCCCTGAAACTGGAGTTACAGATGGTTATAAGCTGTTGGTGCTCATTTTGATTTGAACCTGGGTGTTTGAAAGAGGAGCCAGTGTTCTTATCTCTTGAGTCATCTCTCAAACCTTTAGAGCAAACACTTAAAGAAAACTTCAGATGCTGCCCCTAGGTGTCCAGTAGCTTTCAGCTATTTAAAGGCACTGCTTGGAATGCACACTTGTTTGCATGTTTGGTTGCTTCTACTCACAATTTGTGGTTCACTTAGGACATCTCACACACTCAGTGCTGGTGACAGGAAGACTTTCTTTCGTGTAAATATTGCATCATATGCCAGGATGTGATGCGTACCTTTAATCTCACCACAGGGGAGGCAGAGGCAGGAAGTCTATCTGAGTTGATTTATAAAGCTAGTTTCAGGACTGTAAATACTACACAGAGAAACATAACAAGACAACCCCCCAAATTGGTGCCTTATATATATATATATATATATATATATATATATATATATATATATGCAATAGCACACTAGTTGTTTTCTCAAGGTAGGAGATAGATAGAAGATACCTGAATGACAGGGTTTCTCTCTGGATGGCACTGATGAGAAATAGCAGTCATGTCCAAAGAACTTCAATGGCTGCTGTGGGGATTCAATAAAAGTTTCAGAAGTTTTGGAGATATCAGAGGGAATCTACCCACAGTCTATGTGGGGGGTTAGTAAAAGCTTCAGAAGTCCCAGAGCTTTAACCACAGTCAATCTAGGAAAACCAGAGTGGTGATTCAAACCTTTAATCCCAGCACAGGGAGTATCCTGGGAGTGGTGACCTACACCCTTAATCCCAACATAGTCAAGGTCACTTCAGATTATAGAAGGAATTCCAGGCTCCCAAGTAGGCTGTGGTGGGGCCACGCCTTAATTTATGAAAGGTACTTAAGACAGGATTGAAACACAGAGGGAAGCCATTCCAAGGGAAGTAAGGCTGAGGAAGCTGGAAGACAGCTGGGTAAGATCTGACTGTGGTGTTTATTCCCTCTAGTATCTCCAACTTCTTCAGAGATCTATCCCTGAGTCTCATTCATTTGTGTGACAGGCTGCTTTCTATGTATTGCTTTCAGATACAATGTAGATGTCTACATATTCATAAAATGTCACTTACAAGTTTCTTAGCATATATTCAGCTTACACAGAGCTCTATTAGCTTGTGAAAAACATGTGAAGTTTGGATAAATAGCCTTACCATTGCTAGTCACAGACATTGGCTGTTACAGTGGGTGCTTATCAAGTGCTCAACAATGGATACTTAAGCAGTGTTTGATAAGATAATTTCTAAATAGCCAAATTCCTGAGAGAGTCAGTGAACAGCAAAAACATTTATGTAGCTTTGAAGTTTTACTTATTTAATTACTTACATAGTGTGTGAGTTTGTGTGCTGCAGGCAACCTGGGTATGCTGGTATCTATGCAAATTTGCATATGAGGGCCAAAGTTCAGCCTCAGGTGTCATTATTCAAGTGCTGTTTAGGACTAGATCCCTCATTGACCTGGAATTGCTGAAGCCTGGGCTACCTGTCTAGTGAGTCCCAGGGATCCACTTATCTTTCCTACCTATCCACCAGCAACTTCAGCTTTTGTTTGTTTACATGTGTGTTCTGAGAATCAACTCCATTCCTTATGTTTGCAGAGTTATTTACCGAGTGACCAATCTCCTTAGAGCCCCAAAACAGTCTAAACCCAAAAACATCTTGGTAATTTTCCATTGTATCTACTGAGAATAAAAAAACTTCAGAGAGAAAACTATATTTATACTGTCTCTGAAAGCCAACAAAGTGATGAACTTCAACCAGGGCAGAGAGATAACCAAAACCTTTAGTGATCCAGCCCCAAGATTCAATAGTTCAAAAGGACTTAAGTTTATCTTCACTCCTAATTGCTTATCAACTGTCTCTATGCTTGGAACTTGCTTCTGAATTTCCACTTTACAAGGTTGTGTTCTTTACATAGCAATGTGTCACCTTTGCCTTTAACATTTCTTCTGCAGATATGACCATTAAATAATCAAGACCTGAGCAACTGAAGGAAAGACAGAGCATTGTAGAGAGGATCCAAGTGTCCCATGTTTAAACAACAAAAGTAACACCAATCTTCTTTTCAGTCCCTTAGAGAAAATGGGTAAACAGAAACAACATGTAAAGAAGAGGTAATATGGCTACAGGAGAGGGAAGCCTGGATGGGAGAAAAGGTACATCGATGTGCATCCAAAGTTCTTTAAGGACAAAGAATACTAAATACTGAAAATGGATAAATTTTGTAAGATCATTTACTTTGAGTGATATTTTCCTATAATGTTGAAACCAATCATTGTTTTCCTAATAAAATAATTACAAAGAGGAACAAATGCAGTGCAACAATCACCACATTTCCATCACTGTATTGATTCCACTGTGTTTTCAAATAGCACCGAGAAGCATTGAAGGACCACACAAGACCATGAGTCTGCAGGAGACAGATGTAAAAATCCAAGAGAACACCCATAAAATAGAAGTGTCTATTACAATGTAAATATGGAGACTTGGATCAGAGAGTGGACACCAATTATATGCACAGATACTTTGTGAACATAAAGTTTTATAGTATTATTGCTGATAGAAGTCATAACTCAAGTCACACATCTTTTATGCAAATCCCTTCTACTCTATAGAGAATTCTGAAACCGTCTTCCCTGACTGCTCCCATATTAGCCTAAAGTTAGAAATAAAACAGGCTTCAAAATATAATTATAAGTCTTCTTTGTCATGAGGCCTCATGATTACATATATGAGAACAATCAGCAAGACCACGGGAATGATTCCTCTTGAATATACTTGCTCAAAATTATGTTCCATGAGATTTACATGGAAAAGTCACTTTGGATGATGCAAATATTTTTCACCAGTGGAAACCTCAAATGTTCAAAGAATATCTAGAAATGTGAAGCCAGAAATGGTCTTTTGAATATCAGCAGGACACCTAATTAACCATACTGATTATTACCTATATCAACCCTACCCTGTACCTGATGGGCTAGAAAAGAACCTCTTGTTGCATGGCCAATATTTGCAAAAGGAAATTCAGGATTTCTGAGACACCTACAACCCAACTCTCAGAAAAGTTACTTTTATTTTTAGAGGTTTTGAGGACCAGCAGGCCAGGCAAACTTTGAGCTTGAAATTCTATTTGCCTGAGTTGTAGAAGAATAGAATTTTCATGTTTTAAAGCATTCATTTTGTGATAATTATATGTGAAGAATGTTGACTCTTCTTTTGGCTGTGGTTCAAGATAAAACATAAATATGTGTAGATTAGGCAACCAAACAAAATCTTTACTTTTTAGTTCTAAATGCTTGTCACTATCCGAAGTGTGTATCTTATACAGAAAACCACAAGATACTAAGATGGTTATGATAACAAAAATAGAATCATATAAAAACTAGAAAACATTAGAAGCATGAAGTAAACCAGCAAAATCAGGAATTGGATAAAGACTCACAGCCTTAAAAACTTTTTAAAATTCACCGTTCTCTTCAATATAGCAAAGGAGATTGAGTATCCCATACAAAAAAGAGAGCCAATGAGAGACTGTGGAGAAGAAATAAGATATGTGAGTCATAGAATGTATATACCTGACTCTATATCCTCTAAACAAGAGAGAATGGGTACATATACTCACAAGCACCCACACAGACACATATATAAAATCCCGCCCCACTCAATACTTCTCTTCACAGGCAGGTGCTCATCTACTTCCTACTGAATATGGCATAAGTTGTGCTGTGAACCCACCATCTAATTTAAACAGTGTGCTCTTATTTGTGTTTAGAAGGATACAGATGTGTGGAGAATTTCTGAAGTAGGAGTAATATTGTTTATATTAGGATGGTTTATAATATAATAACATTAGTAACATCACATGTTTAGGATATATGAGTCCTTTTTTCCCTTGGAATGTATAGGCCCTTAGAAGCGGTAGGCTTCTAAGACAAGCCAGTTTCAACTGGTAATAACTGACTCATGAAGACATGTGCTTCTAGCACTTCCTCATAAGCCAACCTGGGGTCTTTTTGGGACCTGGACAACAAGGGCAGAGTCCTGATACAAAGTGATCTAGACCAGGGAGAGGCCGCCATTCCACAGTCACAGATAATAGTAAACCAAAGCCCTTTCCCCTGGCTGAGAGAGGGTACTTGGAGGGGAGTGTTTAAGGCTTTCCCTTCTCTTATTAAAATTAAACTTGCTTGTTTCAATGAGTCTCCAGAGACTGTGGCATTGCTCTCGGTGCCTTCTTGCCCCCTCCCCCAAGGGTAACTTAACTAGCAGGGCCCCAAGCATAGAACAACTCTGACATCTGACCTTCAACCAGGCCATCCCAACACTTCTATTACCTTTTGAAAGAGAAAGTAGTCAAAACTGTTTGAAAGTAAAGAGGACAGATGTTTCAGAATGTTCTTTGAAAATGCAATTCAAAGGAAAATATCAGAATGGTAAATGACAAACACAACATTTATCAGCAAGGGGAAATCCTATATGCTGCTTCAGTATCACTGTTGATACAACGTGACCTAGGCTGGTCTAAAAGTCACGCAGCCTGATGATTTATTGAAGTGCTTGCTTTTTTTTTTTTTTTCGATCTATCTCCTGAGTCACAGGATTATAAGCATGTACAGTTAGATAGTTTCCAAGGTACGTGGGAATTAAGCCAGAGCTCTGTACACACTAATGAAACACTCTACCAATAATGACCCGAAGATAACCTAAAGTAAAAATGAAAGGCATCTATTGAGGATTCAAGCACCTAGTAGTAATTCACTTATGGTCCAAATGAAGAAGGAATTACTGCTGGTCCAATCTAAGGTTCGCTGAGACTTTATCACTTGACTCTGCAAGAAGATACATCACTTTATTTCTAGTGAACAGTGTATGAATAGGAACAGGGATTGCTGGAGCACAAAAATCTGTGCCCCAGTGTTATAGCAGATGTATTTCTCATGTTTTTAAAGTCTCCACTTTGGCTTTGGTTGCAGTGTCACTAGAACAAGATTTAGGGTATTTAAGAGTGGATTAAGCAATATTTTTAAAGCATATAGTGCTTAGTAAAATTATCAATGAGCCATTAATTCCCTCTATGAAATTGAGATACTTTTCTCATCAGGTGTCCAAAACTGCTTATTTCACATTAGATGTGAGAGGTTTAGGTTTTATTTTGTGTTGGGCAGTAAGTATTCCACTATCCACCTGAGTTCAGAATTTGTTAAAAATCCAACCCTATTTCCATTAATTGTCTGTGAGACTAAGACATCTGAATAGAACAGGGCCTATAATCGAACCTGTATTTCTATATTAAAAATTTATTTGCCAAATAGCTGAAGTCTGGTTATATTGAGCTCTCCAGAAATGGGCACAGTACTCCCATTTTGGTTATTCCAAAAAATCAGGCATGTTCCATCTCTTGCAAGATTCCAGAACAGAAGATGAGGAATTTGTTTTCACTCCTAGGGGATTCCATATATCTCTCACAGAGAGCAGAACTTACTCCATAAGCAAAGAATGTGTTACAAAAGATGTTTATCATATTTGTTCACTGCCAGCTTAAACCACCATAGGCCTGAGCTGCCCCTGAAAGCAATCACACTCTGCATAGTTAAGAGGTTCTTGGTGGTGCTTTGGCAATCTGGACCCCTGCTGTGCGGAACAGTGGTGGGTATGTAAAAATATTTTTAAAAAAGACAAAAAGAAATATCTTAGTTGCAAAAAGCCCACTATGACTATTATATTTTGAGAGGAAAAGTAACTTCAAATTGTACATCACTTAGGAACATGTATGTATATTAATAATGCATAGTAATACATCATTGTGCCCTAATGAAATGTTATAAAATATGAAAGTAACTGTAAAGTTGTAAATCTGTCAGGAAAATGTCTATTTTCAAATTTGTACTTATTTTAAATAAATATTTGGAAGAATTTAAGAAAGAATTTGTAATTTTTCAAAAATGAGCTTATATTCTTTTATAAAATGAGAAAACCCACCATGGAAAATATTTCTGTATGTACAATCTCCCTTACAGGTAACTCCAGCCTGTGTAAAAATTTCTGAAATAAAGCATTCTTAAAATTTATTCTACTAATTAAATAAATATAGACATTGTAAGTCCTGACTAGATACAGTTTTCAAACTTTAGTCTCTTGAATATATTTATGATTAATACTTGTTTGTCTAGAAAACAACTTTGAATGATTGATTCTTATTAACTAGCAGCTACTATGAGTTCCTCACTGGCACATTCCATCACTAGTCACATGTTTCTCTCTCATGAAGTTATTATATTCTCTTTCTGTCTCAGTCTCTTTGTCCTATCTTTCTATATTCTTCTGTATGTGTGCTTGTGTTTGTCCGTGTGTGTGTGTTTATATGTGGAAGCTTCTGTATTATCATAGGTATTACATTTATTTGAAATGCCTTTTAAAGGATCAAGTCTTCCTAAGTCCTATATCTGTCCCAGACTCCATAGTTAAAAAATATATATGCTTATTATATACATGACTTTTTAAATGAGGTATTTCTGTATTCTAATAGAATACAAATTATGTAGTATAAACATATAAAGAAGGTTTGAATAATGTAACAATTGTTTTAATTTGTAATTTTTATCTCTCTGGTCATTGTGAAAGATGGCCACACACACACAAAACCATTTAAAGAATGAAAGGATTGTTTCACATTGTTTGCTTCACAATAATAAATACAGTGTTTGCATGCAGATATATGAGGCTTGATGAGCTATAGAGTAAGACTGTACGCCTGACAGACTCTAGGGATGTGGAGACTGAGACCCAGATCAGTAGGTGCTATGACATTCTAAACTCTGAGGGCAATGATCTACTTTCTCAAGTCTGGATCTAACTCTTAAAGCTCCAAAGATTTCCAAAGATCACCACAACCTTGGGATCATGAAAGGATGACCCATATTAGGCGTTCGTATGGAGTTATTAGACAGTAGGAGAGAAAGCATTCTAACAGTGAGCTAACTGTCCCAGTCATATGCCTAAGAGACTGTGCCTGTCATTGTGTTGGGACATCCATGGTGTCTCATCTGGCTAAATCACATAGAAAGAATCTTCTGAGATTAACACAGCCTTTTGCCCAATATGCATTAAATTGATGAAATTGATTATAATTTACAAAATAGGTGTTGCAGTGTTGGCTGCACTTTTACCTATAATTCTAACCTGTTGCTTTGTCTATTGATCATAAGCTGCATGCAATGCTATTTTTACATTATATACTATTTAAGTGAGGAATTGGTATAATTAATTATAATAATATACTTCTTGGTTTTTGCTAATGTTTAATTTTCAAGGCTTTGATATTCTTAGGGCATGTATTTGAACAATAGAAAATGAATTTGTCACTATGTGAACTTTGGTCCTTTTTATATGAAGGTGCTTAAACTGAGGACCTCTGTCTTGAAATCACACATGGTACATTATCCCACAATAACTTTTTTGAGATTTTAGTTAAGCTACACATCTTTAGATGTAAATTTATAAACTAGCAAATATAAGCAATAGCAGAAAAGACAGGATCCATTTCATCTTGTGCAACCATAGACAGGGAAAGATTAGGGCACAAGTTATCTGACTATAGAAAGTGCTAAATGGAATGTGTTTGTTCTGAATATATATGTAAACAGAGGTAAACATATAAGTCTGAGGAACAGAAGAGGATGTCTGTAACATTTATAAAAATCAAACCAGGTAAAAATACAAGGGAGAAAGGATGAGTCAGTAATGATGAGATGGGGAAAAGTCGGCTTCTGTAGGGAAATGTGCATCACTTTGAAGAAGGCAATAGAATAAGTAACATGTGGAATGTAGTACTAAGTAAATATAATGGAATAGAGTTGCACTCTGCTGGTGTATGGATGTGTAGAGCATGGAAGGAGAATTCATAAACCCTAAGATAATAAGAAAATATTTTAAGGAAATCCTTCCATTTCTGAGGTAATTTTGCAGAGCTAATATGAAGTCAGAGCCAAAGTGACTCAGGATCTTTGTCTCACATCATAATTTCTCCTACTTCTCTCTACACTTTGTCCATTTTTCAAATGTCTATAATCCTCTTGCTAGTGTAATTAAATATAAGGTCTTCCCCTTTCTTTCTGATATTGACATTTGTACTGTACTTTAAACATAAGCATGACACAACACAGAGTCAGATCTGATGTCCTTAGTGGTCATATGGACTCCAAGTGTCAGATACAAAAATACCAAATGGTGATAATAAACATTCTTGTCACACAGTAGTAGTTGTATGGGTACTTCTGGTTTTATAAAGGTGACTATTTTTGCAAAACAGTTTTAACGAGCCCACCTGTCTATAGAAATCATGCTTTTTGTCTGGTAATGTTATAGTAAGGAGCCAAACATTAATGCTTTAAATCATTAAAAGACTCTTCTACCATCTCACTGGCAAACAGAAATTCAATATGAATGTTGCAAAGGGTACTTTTGTCATCTGAGCCCCATAAATATGTAGTTTTTTTTTTCAGAGAGTCAGTTTGTAGAAGACTCAGCAGACCTTGATCTATTTTCCACATCGGGGCTACTCTATAGGAGTTTTTTAAAATTACATCTGGTTCACCATAATAATCTTCTCCACACTGACCACCTCAGGAAACAACCCCTTTCCAAAGTGGACTCGCAACAAATCAGGACTTAGAAGGTTAATCAAACTTATGGGAGGACCAATGCCTAGAGTTCCTCCTGTTTTTTTGAATGATAAAGGAATTTCAAACAATTGTGACTATCAGTATTCTTTTATTTTTTTAGAAAAAGCCTTTTTACTATAAGATATATATGTGGCATGTGTGGCAGTCAGTGGTTTGGAGCTACCTAGTATATGAAACTATGATTCTTTGATTATCTAATAAAGTACAAGAAAGTCTTTCTCTAAATCATCTAATCTGTCTGAATCTATGGCTGAGCTGTGGTAATACATATTCATGTGAAATTCTTCATATTTCAAATTTACAAGCTTAGTACTTTCCCCCTCTTAACTTCATTAAAAATATTGTGATTTAATAAATGGTGGGTGAACTATATAAGCCCTTAAGTTATGTTTTCATAATTGAAGGGTATTTAAAAATACTTTATGTTCCAAAGAATGCATTAATAGAGGGTGAAACACTTTCCATGAGTGTAAGGATGAATCAGGATTTAATATTGAATGAATGCTTCCTTCATCATTCATGAGTAGATAATTTAGAATGTAAGTGGGAAACCTAATTGAAGCATTGATATTAGTCATTGATTTATTGTTGATGAATTTAGTCAATCATTTTGATACTGTGGGGATATTTTCAAATATAATAAAAACAGTCCAAGATATCAGAGGGACCTACCCACAGTCTGTCTACTAGGATCAGAGAGTGGTAGCACACACCTTTAATCCCAGCACAGGGAATATCCTGGAAGTGGTGACCTACGCCCTTAATCCAATCTGAGTTTGAGGTCATCTTAGTTTACAGAAGGAGTTCCAGGCTCCCAGACTGGCAGTGGTTGTACCACACCTTAACTGAGCAAAGAGAGTATTTAAAACAGTTATACAAAGACAGTAGGCAGAAGAAGCCATGGCTCACACTGTTACTCCCAGAACTTGGGAAGCAGAGTCAAGATAATCTCTGTGAGTTCAAAGCCAGCTTGGTCTTCAAAACAAGTTTCAGGACAGCCAAAACTCTTACACAGAAAATTCTGTCTGGAAAAAACAAAAAACAAACAAACAAAGACTGGAGGAGGTGGATCTGTCCTCTGATATCTTGACTGTTTTTATTATATTTGATAATATACCCACATGATACTCAAAGTATTTTAGATTGGAGGAAGACATTGAAGTAATATCAGTTGTCAGATATGAAAGTTTTACAGAGAAATTGTTTGTATGTTTCTCTAGGCCACTGAAAAAGTAGATTGACATAAACAATAATTAGTTTTCAGAGAGCAGGATAACCTACTATTTTCAATGAAACATTTATGACTTAACTTTTTCCTGATGTGTTTCTTCTCACCTCTATGATTTCTTCTGTTGAAAGACATTTTCATCATCTCAAGTCACTTTTGCATGTAACTATTACAGAAGATAGTTTTGTGCAAGTGTACTCAAAAGAAGGCATCCCAGAGGTCATTGAAGAGTCCTCTAAGATGTAATTGTGTAGCCCTAGGATAAAGAAGATCTCCAAATGTATTTTGAATCTTGTTTTTATGATGATTGCAGGGTCTCATGAGAGTGTCTTTAGGGAAGACCATTTCAGAATTCTACATAGACTAGAAAATTATTGACACAAAGACATGTGGTTAGAGTGATGACTTCACTCAGGAGCAACATTACAAAAGCATATGCTCTGTAACACAGAAACTGTGTGTACAGATAATGGACAGTTCCAGATCCAAGCTTCCTCACTTACTCTGTGGTAGAAAATTCTACTTTATTATGTTCTCTTGGATTTTTATCTTTTGATTCCTGCAGACTCACGTTCTTGTGTGCTCCTTCAATGCTTCTTGGTGCTATTTTCAACAATCACAGAATCAATACAGTGATGGAAAGGTGGTGATTGCTGCATTTGTTTCTCTTTTTAACTATTTCCCTTCTACGAAAGGACTGGTTCTATCTTTGATTTAAATTATTACTCCATGTAAGTGCTCTTATAAAATTTATTTATTTTTAGAATTCAGTTTTGACTATTCTCAAGAATGTTTGCATACACATCAATGTAACTTTGATTCTTTTTAACATGTTCTGCCTTGTCTTTAGCTGCTTATGCTTGGAATATTGTCATGGACTTCCCTGCAGAAGGAATGTTGAATTCAAAGTTCACCCATTTCTTTAAGTAATGTTCAAAGTGTAGTTACTCTTCTGTGAGAAATAATGGCAATGTGGGTAATGACTGCAGAGTTAATTATGTGTTATTAAAATTATAGAGATTGTGTTCTGGCTGCTTTAGACTTGAGAGGAAGAAATTGAAATTTTAGATTTGAGAGTTGAGATTTCTGATATTACAATCTTTGTGATGTCCCCAAGTATTTTCTTTAGTATGATGAGAAATCATGTAGATTCTGTCTGTTTATTTTCCCCACATGATGGGTGTTTCTAAGTATTTGTAAACAGTTATTGATGTATTCAGGAAGACTCATTGATTTTGGTGTTGACCAGTGAGGATTTTTATTAGTTAGTTGATGACTATGTGATCAGAAGCCACTGGCAAACTAAATGATAGATTTGAGTGTGCTAGAAAGATATTCCTATGCAGAGTTCTTTGTAAAGATTGTAAGATTTATTTGTCTATGAAGACATTTCTGCACCTGGAGGATTTACATACCAAGATCTGAATTGGAGGATGATTGCTTGCATTCAATTTGGAAAATAACCTTTCAAAATTAAAATATAGTTGCAAGTTCTACATGGAGAGTCAGCTGATAGACAAATCCTGGAACAAAGATAACTTTAGTCCTTGGAATCAGATTGGGTTTTTGCTAAAACCAAGGTAAAGTGCTCATTCACAATCTGAGAAAAGTAGAGCAGTTAAATAATCAAGTAGAAAATTTGGGAGATAATGTGTATATCTTGACAACTTAGGGAGCATTGGACACAGTCAATATATCCATCAAAATGAAATTATAGTTGGATGATTGTGTGACTACTTGCAGGAAGTGGATTCATTTTGTGTTTTTCCTTCTTCAGTTTAGTTTTCTGACCTTTTGATAGGATGTGCATAGGTGTCTTCATTCTGATCAGCATAACAAAAGGTCATTAAATTGAGATTAGTGATATTTTCAGTGAAAATAATCTCATGGATTAATCTCTTAATAGGTCATTTTTATGTAATAACTTAAATAATGATAAGCAAACAATCCCCATTTTCTCTTAGTTTACATGAAATTTTGGCAAGTGTTATGGAAATTGTTTTTGATGACTCTAACTTTAATATTGACCTAAAATCTTACATGACCAGGTGGTTTCACTTCTGTCCCCATCCCTATTAAGTAGACATTCTGCCATGAGTATTTCCAATTGTGGATAACATTCTTATCATTCAGTTGTCATTTTAATATGTTTTAAGTTTAAGAGATATTTTATAAATAAATAGAGACATATCTTACTGTATTACAAATTTATTTAGACATCTATGCTTAATTTGGTTTCTTCAGAATAATACTATTACATGTTCTGTTTTTGCTCTTCAAATGATATAGTCATTTAATGTAAAAATTGTGTATCATATGAGCTAGCATAAAAGTCTTAGATTTGTTCAGAGGTCACTTGAACATCTTTTATTTATTTATATAGAGCTCTCTTTACTTTTTGGGCTAAGTAAAAGGGTGATGTAGAAGAGGTAGCAGTTAGTAGACCTCAGAAGAGGACCCTTCTAAGTTGACAACATAAAACTAAACAGATATTCTGGTTATAAAACTGATATCTCATGACAGAATTTTGATTGGAATTAGTCACATGAGTGAGGTGACATCTGCAAAACACAAACTCAGACTGTTAAGACCACCATAACCCCCACTGAGAGTGTAGCTAGGAATATAGTTGGGGCAGTTCCCCTTACTGTAGGAAGAAAATGGGCACGAAAACTATCTAGAAACCCTGAAAGGATTTCTCATACATGTCAGAAGACTGCAGATTTTTGTCTCCATTGTAAGGACAATAGTTTGGTAGAAGCACTAGAGCCATTTTGAACTATTCAGGGTAAGTTCTGAATCAGCTATTGTCTCTCATGTTACAAAATTGGGGGAACCACTAAAGTGGTAAAGATAAGGCAAATATTTTTAGCAACATTATTAAAATGAGCTTTGTTTAGTAAGGTTAAAATGTGACTCTATGCCAGTCTCCACAATTTCCAGAGTATTTCATGTGTGATTGTCCGTCTTAGTGAGCATAACTAGTTAAAAGCTTTGCTTTCTAATACTGTGATTTCCCTTGGACGCACAGAGGGAATTGTCAGTGTTTTGACTCCCTTTACTGTAGATTTGACACAGTGAGTAATTCAAATTGAATTATAAACATTAAAAAAATTGTTAATGTTATTCCACTGAAACCTTTATACCATGTGTATGTTCTTAAATCTTATAATTGATGCACCTTAACCAATTTTCATAATATGAAAACATTTATTAGTATTCTCCTAATCTTGGAAACATCCATATGTCCTAATATTTCTGTAGAAAGCTTTGTTTTTAAAGATAATTTGAACCCTGAAGCATTCTAAATTGTTTTATTTCCTTTAATGCCCTAAGACACAGTAGGCTTAACACAAAGATTTATTATTTAAGAGTGTCTCCCAATTTTAAGTTTCCAATGACTCCACCTTCCAAATTTGTACCTCCTCATACTAGGAGACTAATGAAAAGTATCAGCTTATTATGAAACTTGTTATGGTGGTTTTGATTAGAGTGTGTATGACACAGAATACGCCACATTGTGGATTCTTACTCAGTGGTTATGAACACAATTTTGCACTATATGGGTAGACATCCTTTCTTACCATTTTAAATACTAACTGTTTCGCTTCTCATTTAAAAATATGTATTAACCTTCAACTTGCCCCTTTATAGTTACTTAATCTACCAGATTTAAAGATATAAAAAGAGTTGTGGTTTAGTTTGAAAGATATGTCTTAAACCCAGTATTGGTTCTTTAAGCAACCATTTGCTCATTTATGTGATTTTGAGGGTCTATGGTTATAATAGTTAGTAATAGTCTCAGAATGATTAATATGCTTTTGTTTATATATACCTCATATATAGATATATATAAAATCCAAAAGACAGATATAAAACATCTGTTTCTTACAAAGTAATATTATTTTCTGCCATACAATACATTGCATTCCAGCTTCCCTGGCTCCACTTCTTCCCTCCTCCTCATATTCACTGCACCTCTGTTTCCCTTCCTTCTCCTCTTCATGGCAATCTAAGTTAGCCTAATATTTATCTCTGTGTGACTCTCTCTGTTCTAAAGAGCTGTTTGTGAAACAAAGGGCAATGTGAAATATGAGAAAAATCTCCCTGTCTAGAAGAAATAATCTCTTTGAGGTATTTTTTAACCATAGTGATACGGAAATGATGAGAACCAGAATTGGTCCTGAACATGGAAGATTTCATAAGCAGATTATTTTTATAAGTGACAAACACTAGTAGGTCTGCAATGTGGGCCAGTGCTATCAGTTCAACTTGGTTTTTCTCCCAAGGATTTGTAGATCCTCCCAAGTTTTAGGTAATACAATTGTTGCTTAATATATGCTGCACGTTCAAATTATAACCATTCCTGGTATTGTTTAAAAGAATTTGTTTGTATAAATATGATATTGAAATTATAAAAGCACTGCACTACATTGAGACACAGTATGATATGGATCTTCTTTAGTAATACATACAAAACTTTTCTGCAGGTTCAATATCAAGGACTATCAGTCTTATTTGGGCTTCATATTTGCCATTGAGGAATCAACAAGAACCCTCATCTTTTACCCAACACATCTCTCGAGTTTGATCTGTTTAATGTTGAAAGTAATAAATGGGATTGTTTGAGGAAAGTCTTTCTTTGGCTCACAGGAATGGGAATGCATATTCTGAATTTTACATGTAGAAGGGAAATCAAAACTGTTGTTATAATCACAGGAGCATCATGGAAAGTATCTGAACAGATTGGGAGACTGATGAATCTCTACAAATATCCACAGGTGAGAGAAGTGGTTGTAAGGGAGCATGTAAAACGTACTAAAATGATGACATGTCAGGTGTTTTATCATGTAAAGGAGGCACGCATCTTGTCTCAAGGAACTCAGACATTTGGTTATGTACCCACATATACCTTGCTTTTAGATAGAGAAGGGAATGTAGTTGGATCACAGAGCATGTTTATGTACACGGTGTTTTGTCAGAAATTCTCATTAAAGATTCAGGAGTGAGAGAGAGTAAACACATCAATGAAGGCAAGTTAGACTCTCTCAAACACAAGTGCTTACTCAGGGGTAAGAGTATACTCCATAACCATGTTTTATTTTTGTTTCTGTTTTGCAAATCTCTTCAGATTAGTTTTGGGTCACTTGACTCTATCCTTAGTGACAGAGGCCAGTATTCCTCTCTCTACCAGACAGCTCCAAAAGACACCTCTTGGTCACTTGTCATTGTCTCTCTGATGATTTATTTCACCTGGACCTGGGTGGCGTTGATCTTCATAGATGTTCATAAGGAAAGCAAGTTTCAATCAGATATTATAGAACAGTTTCACAAGAATAAAATTTGTCTAGCTTTTTTGAAAATTATATTAGAAAGCTTGATTTTCACTGAAGTTTCAAACAAAAACACTTTTGAGCTCATCATGAGAGCAACTGCAAATGTGATTATCATTTATGATGAGACTGGATCTGCATATACAGTACTTTTACTTGCAATGAACTTCTTTAATACATGGAAAGTCTGGGTCATGAATCTACAAGTGGATTCTAATTCAATGATGTATCCTCTGAATTTTGCTTTATTTCATGGTATTCTTTATTTTTCACACCATCATGATGAGATTTCTGAGTTTAAAAAGTTTATCAAGACATATACCCTTCTAAATACCCAGACAACTTTAATCTTGTTTATCTTTGGATAACTTTCTTCAATTGCTCTTTATCTCTACATGATTGTAAACTATCACGTAACTGTGTACCCAGTGGTTCACTGGAATTATTTCCTTTTAATCTGTGGAGCATGGACATGACTTAAGAAACCTACAATATATATAATTCTGTGTATGCTATGGTCACAGTCTCCATAAAATGACTGTCAAACAAATACAAATTCAATCTCATAGAAATGGGGACTGGAATTCCCACCCCTGGGAGGTAATTTTATATCTGGTGTATTTTATCCATAAGACTGTTATATTCAAAGTGTTTCTAAAAGCACTCAGTATACTATTGCACGTTGTGGAAGATTTTTGCCAAAAACAACACAAAAAACTTTAAGTATTTTCTTGTCTAAATATCATTGTCTGTAATAAATGCATGGCAATAATCTGGGTGAAATGTGTACATTTTAATATCCAGTGTGTGTTACAAAAACCTTAGAATAGTCTCATGATAATGTACCATTTGATACCCCATTATCCCTAAATATATTTTAGAACAGAAATAGTAGACCCTTAATAGTCAAGTGCTAATCTACTTTTCAGTTTCCAATGACAAAGCAATGTCTGTGTTATCTACCTGCCCTTTTATTAAGTTTTGAAAATCAGTATCATAATTTACAACCAGAAAATGGTATTTTCTTTATATAATTGGAAGTGACTAGAATTATCAAATTTGAATATTTGTACAAATCAATCTTTTTGAGTAATACTGTTGTGTTTTTGTGTGTGTGTTCCCACAGCTGTGTGTGTATGCAAGTGTGAGTCAGTGCTTTCTTCTGACACTGAAGGTTAGAAAACATGATTTTGTCATTAAAAATAGTAATAGCTTGTTGTAACCTGCCTTTCATATCAGAAACTAAACTCAGTTAGAGACTGTTTTATTTGGTTCAGTTTAAATTTGGGGGGAGTAAATTCATCATAAGTTTCTACATCTTTTTTAGCTTCACCCCTTTCTCAAGCAAATTGACTTTGAAAATGGTGCTGGACATCATGTGGTTTTGGATTCACAAATAAAACTAAGTGAAGTGTATAATATTTACAATGTCTGGAATTTTCCTACTGGGCTTAGAAAAAATATAAAAGTTGGAACATTTCCTCCAAGTGCTCCACAGGGTCAAGAAATCTTTGTGTCTGATCATATGATTCAGTGGCCCACATCATTTGCAGAGGTGGGTTGAATTTTACATCTTTCTACTGATAACTCTGTAAATATTGTTTATTTTCTGATGCGATGATGTTTAGTTTTTTACACAGGACTTCTCAATATACAGAAAACAACGTTCAGTATGAATATGTTGACTGTCTTATTCTTGACAATGGGATTGTTTATTTTCCCTACATTTCTCCAATGCCACATATTTCAAGCAATAAATTGCCTTTTTAAAAAGTTTTATTTCCCTGCTGAATCTACACTAACAAGCATATTATTATTTTGACTCTGAGAATTAAAAATATCAGTTCAGTATCCATTGTCATTTTTCTTTCTGGCCTTATGAAAACCATTGTAATATGAATGACAAATTTCATGTAAAAGTAGTATATTGATGCTGAAACATGAGTCAGTTTATCAAAAAATTAAAACTATACAGCACACAAAATCAATCTAAGATCATAGACTTAATAGAATCACATGTGACAAGTGCAGGTGTCACAAAATTCAGGCAGTCATGGCTGCATTAGCCTGAGAAAGATGTTTTTGTTGCTGCTTCATACAGGCAGTATGTAGAGGTTATTATATTTTTTTTCCCTGTTTTATTTTCTCCAGGACAAGAGTTATAAAATGGTTCCACCTACTTTTAGAGTGTGTCTTCTTTGTTCAAGTACCCTAATGTAGATCATTTCTCACAGAAAAGCCTAAAGAGTTGTGTACTTTGTAATTTTGAATCCTCTCAAGTTTATTTCCAAAGAGAAAATAAATATCATCCTTAAAAATAGTTGTCCCTTCCAGCCATTCAAAAGCATGATGGAGGAACACTTTATAACTAACATTCAAGTTAAATCCCAATACATGTGTTAAATGATGCAATTTTCTCTTATTTTGCTTTACCACTTACAGTCTCAGAACGCCTCAGAGATTTTTAGACATTGGAACATTGTTTTAACATATTGAACTCCATAGAGCATGCCATGTCCTACTTGAAGCATCTAAACTATAATCTGCACTTACAAATATAGATACTTGCCATCTCATTGTTTGATATTAAAATTTAATCTCTTTATTATCTCAATCCTGTCCTCTATTGTGTATTTTCTCTCATGTTTTTAATTCTCAGCTTCCCTGCTCTGCGTGCAGTGGGAGCTGTGCTCCTGGATTTAGAAAATCCTCCTAGGAAGGGAAGGCTGCATGTTGTTATGATTGTACTCCTTGTCCAGACAATGAGATTTCCAACAAGACAGGTAAATGTCAGTCTGCCTGGAATATTTCCACCTCTCCCCTTTGTCCTACAATGTATAAGCAGATGGAAAATTTTTGTGCAGAAACAGTAATGATAGGTACTATTTTATTTAAAAGCAAAATGTTTTAGTTCATTGTATCATTTTAATTGCAATCTGATCATTCAAATTAATAATTGATCAATGCTTTTGTTCTCCCTTAGAAAACCACATTTCCATTCTAGATTTGTGTGTGTTATTTGACTATGGCATATATCATATACAGTACAAATGAGCAAGTTTTCTTGTCTTTGAAAGCCTATTTGTTCATAGTTAACACACATTTAATGGTTGAATCCTTATCATGCTTACTTTCATAATTTGGCTTTGGATTAGCCAATGATGACTTAAAATGTATTTGATTTATCCTGGGACCATAATTAAAAATAATGTTTAATTCATATTGTTTTACCTCTAAATGTTTTGCCTGCATGAATATATATGAAAAATAGACTTTCAGGGAACAAATAGAGAATAAAAGAAGATATAAAGTCATAAATTGGGATTACAGATGGTGTTGAATTACCTTGTAGGTCCTCATGACTGAATGTTGAGCTTTCTTAAGAGAAATGGATGCAATGATCCCAACTATTTTTATCAAAGCTTCACCACTTGATTTCTTCCATAGAAGACTTTGAACGTTCCCTTAATAAATATCTATTCATCCTTGTTTACCTCCATTTCCATGTGCATATAGGAAGCATCATGCTACACAACAACTATGGAGAGTGAGATAGTTCATATTGTAGTTATTAAATTTATAACCACAAATTCTATGTCAGTGTAGGATGCCACAAACTTGTCATGAGAATTTTCCATTCAACACAATTTACCAATAACTGTATGCATTATTGAATGTATATTTAATGATTTTTGTATTTGAGACACATTGTCTAAAATTACAGAACTCATTAACTATTTTATACAAATGACTATTTTTATAATGTGTTATTGGAAGTGTTATTGAACATAGAATAGGTAAACTGTAGAATACTGTTGGTGACCACAAGATGACATGACATCAAACTCACATAAATGTCTGTGTTGCAATTAAGCCAGGAAGAGATACTCACTCCTGTTCTCAGACTAATATAAGACTGAAGTAAAGGGATCTGTAGTTTTTTTTCTGGAAAATAGAGCACAACAGAAAATCTTTAAGGGAAATATATCCAAGGAACAGAAAATGATACAGTTATGTTTTATACTAGGTAATTAACACCTTTTCTTTCAAGTAGACCTAAACATGTGAGTTTCAAAAAGAGCAGTGTGTGTACCTAAATTTACATAACTACTTTATCTTGTGGAATAATAATATATATGAGACATGTTCTTGTGTTACTTTTCTTGATGCTCTGACAAATAATTGACAAATTGGTTCTCAGGTTGAGAGTTCAGTCCTCTATTCACCAGGAGCATGAGTGCATTCCATAACGGTACTGTGGTCAAAAAGAAGGGAGGTAGATGAATGCTCTGAGCTCACTTGGTTTCTTCTTTTTTTTCATTCAGTCTGAGGTTTTAGACCATGTAATGGTGCACAAACCAAGACTCTTGGTTACCCTTTCCACCCAAGTGAGAACCCCACTTGGAATGTCCTCACAGACTAACTCAGATGTTTGTCTCCTGGGAAATTCTAAATTCCTTCAATATTAACCATTGAAATTAACCAGTGTTTTTTTTTTAAATTTTTACTTCTGTAAATCTATAAACAAATCTTCTCTATACAGAATAAGTTCACTGAGCAAGAAGAGCCTTGTTCTCATTTTGACAGATTATGCATAAGAATATGTGTGTTTATTCAGTTTTTGGTACCTTTAATAAATACTTGACACAAAATGGATAACCCCAGCACTAACACAATCATTGATTCAGTAACTTGCTAATAGGATTTCAAATAATATCATATAGTAAAACGTTAAATATCTTAACAGTAAAATATGGATTATATACATTGATATCTCTATCTTCTTCCATTTAGATAAAGCCCACAAATTATCATTTATCAATTATCTAAAAAATATTCTGTCACATACTTATTTACAACAAAGGTTTTATTTGTGAAGCAGTGGGTACACATACTTTAATGTCCACATTAAAGTAGAAGAGATAGAGCTATAAATGAGTTTAAGGCCAGCCAGGTCAACAGAGTGAGTTTTAGAACAGCCAGCACTGTACATCTTATGTTAAAATTCTGTGTTGAAAACCATAAAGTCTCTTTCACTCATCTGGTAAATAACTTTTTAATGCTGATGACTGAACAGTAAAGAGTTTCACAGAGGTAAAGTTTCAGACTATCAAGAATCTAATAATTCTCCTTTCTGCATGTACCTTCAGAGAATGAACGAAGTTTAAAATCCAATAAACACCATAAAAGTAGGTATATTTTTGACTGGTGACTAATTGTAATTGAAAAGCATAATTCTATCTACTGAACTGAGATGACAAAATTAAACTTGTGGTGTTTCAAAGAAGGGGTCTTGATAATAAATTAGGCTTATGAAACTTAATAATGTTGACTATATATATGTCTATATATGTGTATATATATATATGTATAAATGAATTTTACCAATAAAATAAAACCTTATTTAAGTCCAAAGTAGAATAGTTAGTCTAAAGTCTCAAGAAAGACAAAGGACAGAATCAGTTTGGGAATTTTAATTTAAAATCATTTATGAATTTTCCCTATTGAATGTTACTTTACTATAGTCTGAGACGATAAAGGAAAGATTTGTAGGTACCATGCCAAATAGCTGGTACTTGGAAAGGGCTCAGGATAAGAGGGAAGCATGAGCATAGTCTTAAAAAACTTTTATTTTTCACCAGATGCGCATGATTGTGTGAAGTGCTCTGATAATCACTATGCAAACACACAGCAGAACTACTGCCTTCAAAAAGCTGTGACTTTCTTGTCCTATGAAGACCCCTTGGGAATGGACCTGTCTTTCATAGCCCTGGGATGCTCTCTAATTGCAGCCAGTATTCTTGGTGTTTTCCTGAAGTACCACTCTACTCCCATTGTTAAGGCAAACAATAGAGTCCTCACTTATATCCTGCTCATTACTCTGATCTTGTGCTTTCTCTGTCCCTTGCTCTTCATTGGTCATCCTAACAGAGCCACCTGTATCCTGCAGCAGAGCACATTTGCAGTCCTGTTTACAATCCACTCCACAGTCTTGGCCAAAACACTAACTGTCATTTGGGCCTTCAAAGTCACAGTTCCAGGTAGAATGTTGAGGTGGCTGATGATATCAAGGGCCCCTAACTTCATCATCCCCATCAGCACACTCATTCAACTAGTGCTTTGTGGAATTTGGCTGAGCATCTCTCCTCCCTTTATTGACTCCGACACTCACTCTGAACATGGGCACATTGTCATTGTGTGCAACAAGGGGTCAGAGCTTGGCTACCACTGTGTCCTGGGATACCTCTGTCTTTTGGCACTTGGAAGCTTCGCTATGGCTTATCTGTCCATGAATCTACTTGACACGTTCAGCGAAGCCAAGTGCTTGACATTTAGCATGTTGATGTTCTTCACTGTGTGGCTCACATTCCTCCCTTTTTACCACAGCTCCAAGGAGAAGATCATGGTGGCCATGGAAACCTTCTCAATCTTGGCCTCCAGTGCCGGCCTTCTGGGCTGCATATTTGCCCCAAAGTGTCATATCATTTTGTTAAGATCAGATAGGAACTCACTGAATTGCATCAAGAACAAAGTATATACTAAAAGAAAATCTAAACTGCAGCATAATCCACAATTCTTCATTAAATAGAAGTCTTTAAGTGTATTTAGCACATTCCCAAATTTCAGACATAATGTTGCAGTTTCACATATTTTTGTCTATTGGTTTTATGCACTGATGGAATCACTTTCAAATTTTATTTATTTATTTCTCTGTTAGAAACTTGATTTTTATAAAATTTATTTAATTATCTGTTAATATTAAAGAGAAGACCTATTAGTTTTATATTATTCTTTACATTTTCTTCATTTCATAACCAACTATGAAACACCAAATGCTCTCCATTTGTATCCATATGGTGACGATGTCTTTGATATGTCACATAAATATACCCAGCTTTCATTTCTGTGTGTGCTTTCATGCTAAAGAAAAGCAAATTTTGAAAATTAAAACAGATTTTGACAAGATTGAATTCTTTTGTTAACTAATTATTTAATGGGATGCATATGACAGTAGAATAAGACTAATTTTTCTCTTTATATTTTAACCCAAAGTCAGACACCAGCAACATGGATACTCTGGCTAACACATAATTATGAGAAGCTTCTGTTAAAGATGTAGAATGCCATGTTTCCAGCTATGTCCAGTTCATCAGAATCTGTACTCATATATCTTTGTGGATATTGATATCTAAACTATAGCTTGAATTCTCCCCTATTCACAAACTTTCACTTTTGGTAATTTTGTCTATATTATTCCAATTAAATCTGTGTATTGTGTGAATCCTGCACCTCTATGAGTATTAATTTCTCTAGAATTTATCACCCTATGATCTAGGTTCCAGAGATTGAGCTTTCTCTCCTTGTGTCAGGACTCTGCCCTTTTTGCCAAGGCTCCAGGCTGACCCCAGGTTGGCTTATGAGGAAGTGCTCATGCCTATGGCACAAGTTATCATCAGTTTGTACTGGCTGAGACCAGGCTGGCATCCAGATTTTTAGAAGCCTCTTAGGTCTGTTTACTCCATTGTTATCCTTTATTTCTAATGTATCTTGTGAGATTATTACACTTCACACAAACTTATATAGTGTGATCAGTCTGTACAATGAAACCCACATATCTAAAGGATGACATTGTTAATAGAATATGCATGTAGATTTCACATGCACTTATGCCTAGTAATTCTATCATCAGAAATTGCATTGAGTAGGCACATATAAAAATCAGTATTTGCCAGAACTTTGTGTATTTATGAAGTCTCCAATTGTGAAAATTTTTATTATTAAGAGTATATTATTGCACGTTGTTGAAGAATTTAAAGGTTGAACTTTTATTTATTACATCATCAATACCCAGTTCCTATGGTGCATCAAATCCTTATTTGAATATTATTATATTAGAAACATTGTACTTGTGGAATAATATTGTGATGACTAATAGGAGTAAAAATAACCATTTCAGTAATATTACTAGAGTCAAAAATCTAGTCATAATTGTCCATAATTGTGCTCTTACCATCTCTGGACACTGAAGAGAAGGGGTTCTGATTTCCAGATTAATGTGTGCAATTTAGGAATTCTATACCAAAATTCATTCTGAAATTATAAAATAAGCACAAGGTATAATCATCATCATAGTGATTCCTAGGTCTACTGACGGAAAACAAATGCAGAGACCCATAGCCTAGTAGTTGTCAAAGCTCAGGGATCCTTGGAAAATAGGTAAGCACAATTCACAGAGGGCAAGCACACCAGAAGAAAATCCACAATATTTATTAACGCAGGTTAGCTAGTCAACTAACGAAACTTACAGAGATTGACTGACAGTCAGTGAACCTTCTTGAGTCTGCCCAAGCTGTATGGACAAATCTTATGGTTGTATAGATTGGTCACAGACTTTTGGTTATATAGATTATTCTTCTTATGTGTCTTCTAGAGTTGGATTTAGGCTTGTACCTGACACTTTTGCCTATTTTAGGGACCCCTTTCCTCCTGCCAGGTTGCCTAGTTCATTCTTAAATGGGAGATACCTGTTCTTACTGTAGCTTGATGTATCATGCCTGGTTGGTATTCCAGGGAAGACTGTTCTTTCATGAAGGGAAAAGAGGATGGAGAAAAAGGGGATTGGCAGAAGAGAAACTGGGAATGGATTATGGAGGATAAACTGTAGTTGGGATGTTAAATGTAAGAGAAAAACAAATAGAGAAGAAAAATCTTGGTTGGCATAAGCAATTCAGTAATTAGCTCGGTAATCTAGACTGTCGATTGTAGATCAGTCAATCTATGTAATAACAGTCTCTCATAATGAACAACTCAAAGAAATGGATTTTTTTTCAAAATTGACCTTTTATTCTGGTTAAAAATTATTAAAAGCCCATCATGGAAAGTATATCTGTATGTACAATTTCTTTTCAAGTCTGTGTAAAAAGTTTTGAAATAAGAAAAAAAATTATTATGTTATATAATCCTGACTGGATATAGTTTTGACACCTTGGTATTTTAGAGGTTTCTGTGAATGACGTTTGTTTTACTATAAAACTGTGTTGAGGTAATGTGTGTTATTAACTAGCAGTTAGCATGAGTTTTCTATGGTACCTCCCATCACCAATCACCCATGTTTCTCATGAAACATTTCATCCTCATTCTGTCTTCAGTTAAAAAAATGAATATGCTTCTTATAACACATGGCCTCATAAATTGGTTATTTCAGTATTCTAAAAGAATACAAAACATGTAGTGTAGACGAATAAAGAAGATTTGATTTGGCCTATAAACTTACAATTACTATCAATTTGAATTTATTATTTTTTTAGTTCTTGTGAAAAATGGCCATACATATACAAAACAAAATAAAAGATAAAGGCGTTTTTAACATTCTTTTCTTCAAAAGAATAAATACAGCCTGCAGATGTATATGAAGCTTCCAGACCTGCAGAGAATGAGAGCTGAAGGCATAGTCCATCTCTCATGTGGCAACTACAAAGAAATGAATGTTGAAAGCCAGTGTCAATAGGTGGAATAACATTCCAAACTCTGAGGGAAATGAGCCACTTTCTTGAGTGTGGATCAAATTCTTAAAATTTCCAATGCCCTCTAAAAATTGTTATAATTTTGGGAACATGAAAGGCTGATTTATATAAGCTGTTTACACGCTGTCTTTGGTCGGAAAGTAGGAAAGAAAACATCCTAATAGTGAGCTTGCTGTCCCCTTTACATGTGCCTGAGATATGTGCATGCCTTTGTGTCGTGACATTCATAGTGTCTTATTATTGTTAGATCTATTACCTGGAAAACATCTTCAGGGATAAACACAGCATTTTGCACATCACAAGTTAAATTTATGAAACCTAATATTATGATTTAAAAACACAGTTGTTATAGTTATGGCTGTACATTTTCCAAAAGTTCTGACATTTTTTTCTGAATAATTGACCACAAGCTACCTGCAATAATATTTTTACATATAAAACTTGTAAGTGACAGATTGCTATACATGAATACAATAATATCACACTTTCTGTTTTTTGCTGATTTTTATTTTCCAGTCCTTTTGATGGGTTCCTAAATTATAGAATATGATTTTGTTTTTGTGTAAACGTTGTTCCTTTGTTATAACTGTGAAGGTGTTCGAACCAAGAATTTTCTTTACTGAAATCATATAGTACAGTATCCTACCATAAACTTTCCTTTGCTTCTTTGCTTCAGAAATTTAGATATGAATTTATGAACTGACATAAAGTAGCAATCATAAATATGGAAGAATAATATCAGCTTGTGAGACCAATAGAGAAGAGAGGATTTGGATAAAATGTATCTGAGTGTAAAAATGAGAAGTGGAAGTATTTGGGAAAAGTACAGAAATGCGAGGAAGAAGAGGGAAGGACAAAAAGGATGTCAGGAGAGTATATAAGGAATCATATCATTAAAGGTTCCAAGGGAGAAGGAGTGAGTATGTAATAATAAAATGGGAATAACAGCCTAGTGTAGGGAACTGTGCACACTTTGAAGAAGAGACTAGAATAAGGAGTCACAGAAAGTGTTTATTTGTGGAAAACAGTGTCTTCTAACCCATGTCTATAAATGATGCTTTTTGTTCTGGTCATGTTACAATAAAGAGCCCAAAGTGAGTAATTTAAACCATAAAGCATCGATTCTACCACTACTATAGCAACCAGAAATGCAAACCCAATGTTTCATTGGGTCTGCTTGTAATCTGAGCATCAAAAATTATAACTAAGATTTTCAGAGCATCAGGTTGTATAAGTCTCAGCAGCCCTGGATTACATGTTTGACATTTTGAGTGGTCAATAGGAGGTTCTTTGCAACATCTGGTGCAGTCCTAATGACCTATCTGCATTGACCAACTCAGCAAATAACTCGTTTCCCAAACAAGATTGGCAAAGGACTAGGACAGGGAATCTTGGTCCTATAGTTATAAATACATATTTATTTTAAAACATTTCTACTATTATCATGTTTGTCTTGTACATGTAATCTCATTATTGAGAGGCAGAGCTAACCTGACACATAAAAGACAACTGCAGATTCGTCTGTCTAGATTTAGCCAGGCATAGTCATTTTTTCTGCATTTTGAGCTGTTGTGGGTCTGTATAATAGACTCATATTTTAAAGGAAGTTGCTTTGATATGAGTCAATTGCTATACTTACCTGTGGGTACACTTTATGCATTTGGAATTCAGTTAGATATCCCACTGACTTAGGCCAATGTATGTAGTGGTTTCCTTTTACTCTCTGGTCCATGACATCTCCCAGAAACATTGGTTGTGTAGGTTGACAGTAACAGATATATTCCTTAGGCAGGTATATTGCTTGATCCAAGATAAAAGAACCAACATTGCATTATTGCAGTGACAATTTTGCAGTTCACTGTACTGAAGCTGGGTATGTCGTGGAGGTGTTTTCCTCAAACCTGTGTCTCTGTACCACATCCAGGCATGGTTCCAGCATAACACAGGGCATCGGAACATCTGGCATTGGAGTTACAGATGATGGTGAGCTGCCATGCAGGTGTGGAGAATCAAACTCAGTTCCACTAGAAAAGCAGCCAGTACTCCTAATCATGGAACCAAATCTCTAGGCCCTTTCTTTTGTTTTTAGTATTTGTTTTTATTTATGTGAGTGTGCACACCCAGAGGCCAGAAGAGGGCATCTAGTCACCTGGAGATAGAGGTAAAAGTAATAAGGCACACAGTGTGGCTACTGGGAACAGAACTCCAGTGCTCTGGGGGAGAGACATAGACTCATTAACTCTGGAGCTGTTTCTCCAGATGCAGCCTAAGAAATTCAAGGTGCTTGCCTGCAAAAAGTAGCTATACGACAGGTATAGGTATAATGCCAAGGTCTCATTGTACTTAACCTATTCTGTGTTCTCCTTAAATGGCATTCAATCCACTCCATTTATTTTGGGAAATTTCTGTTCCAGTCCAGGAACAGACAAATTTCACAGGAGCAGAAAACCTCTCTCAGAAGCACCAAGCACATTACAGTCACACTACAGATAGCTAAGGTGATCCTTTCTCCCAGCTGCCTGTCTTGTACCAGCCGCAGTTGCCATCTCAAAGCAAGAAAGGCCTCTGATACTTCTTTTCATTGCTGGTTTGATTTTGCTTAAGGAAATATTGTTTATGACTGAGAGCACAACCAGAAGAAAAGCAAATAGGTTATCAAAATAAGGCATACACACACATTCATATGCAAGCACACAGAAACACCTGCACACAGATATACATGCACACACACATGCACACAGACACACACATATATACACACACAGACACATGTGCACAGACACACAAGCACACAGACACACATGCACACAGACACTCACATAAGCACACACAGACACAAACACACCCATACACACAGACTCACATATGCACACACATACACACAGACCAGACATACATACACACTTATCCCCGCAACACCCTCACCACACACTGCCCACACATACTCCCAACAGTGGCTCTTAGCAGAGCAGATTCTTTGCTTTTGCACCCAGCTCATAAGCCAATGGCAGACAGTAGAGGGCAGCAGTGACATTTGAAAGTTCCTCCTCCAAGGACAGAGCAATAGCACTGAAAGTGACAAGGTGCCATATAACACATTCCTTGGGGAGTAAAGGATGGGGGAAAAACTGTTTTCCTTAGAAATGTATTTCTTGAACAAGCCCTTGGGCAATAGAGAAATCCTCAGCAGAAAGTCTGAAACAGAGGAAAAGGTGAAGAAGTCAGATGCACCACTACATGGCAGTATGTCTGACGACCAATCCTGAAGAGACTCAAGTACAGCCCTGTCAAAGGAAACAATGAGGGGGTGATATTTTTAAGGAATTAATTTCTGCAGAGATACTTTTATATCCCTTTTTATCTTCACATCATTGTGGTGAGTTAGGCAATAAAGAGACTTAAAATAGTTGCATGGCAGGAGAAAAATCAAACTCAACTATGCCTTTTTGTGGCTTATCATTTCACTTCCATTGCTCTGTGGGTCAGGGACAATGGTCGTTATTTTGTTTTTACATCTTTGTTCATGAAAAGACTGACACAGTTAAGATGATGTCCTCTGGGGTCCAGAAATGCTTTCTTTTCCTCCAACTATTTGGATGATTGAATAGAAAGGCAGGAAAATAAAGTCTCAGCCCTAAGATTTTATTGAAGACGAAAATACACACGAGAGAGGAAGAGAGAGAGAGAGAAGAGAGAGAGAGAGAGAGAGAGAGAGAGAGAGAGAGAGAGAGAGAGAGAGAGAGAGAGAGAGAGAGAGAGATCTCCTCACCCAGGTTGTCCAGATATGCTTCAAGTTTGGGTTTTTTACTTATGTGCTTGGAAGTGTGAACCATTCCCCTTTCCCTCCAAATTGAATACTTTGGGTCATTGCAGGAGATTGGATAATCTCTACAATGTCAAGGAAGGTGATAGGCTTCTGTCAAAGGAATTCCCTTGGGACATTTAAAAAAAAATCTCTCTAATGGACAAAATACCCTGCTGGTCTTTGTCTTATGGGGGAGAGGTAGGAAGTCAGTATCTTACATGTGTAAATACATTCAGCTACCTATAGCCTCCTTTCTCTGTCCTCCTGTCTGCCAAGTAACTGTCTCTCAACCCTCCAATACAAAGGACACACAGTGCACATGTCTTTTTGAACATAAGGACAGAAGCAGTATGAGGTTCTGAGTTGTTATTTCTTATAGAGATAATCATGGTAAATACACAATAAAAGTGCTCCCTTGACTATCACACCAGTAAACAGATATTTGTTTCACACAGAAACACACCATCTACTCACAAAATAAAGGTACCAGTCATGGTAATGCCGGTGTGGTGTAGTGAGAATTTTCCAGCTACACTCATATTGGACTACATATTCATAATCATATTGGACAAACACTCTACCACTGAGATATAGCCTTGGTACCAGAAGCATTTTGTTATTGTTTATCTGAAGGACACACTTAATCAGACATCTCTGTGTTTTTCTTGTCTTTCTACCAAAACATGCACTTAAATGACTTTTAATTCCCAGCATTGTAGGTAGATTTATATCATCTAAAATCTCCAACAGTAACATGATTGAAAATATGCTCTGATACCCTGGCTTGCCAATGGCACTGCTGCATTGACCTTTAGTCTAATCAATAAGTACTAAGAACCATTGTTTCTAAGGATGCAAATGTCTACATCTTTATTTTGATGTGAATGTAGCTTCAAGAGGACTCTAGGATTCAGGCTGAGCCGTGTATTACCCTGGGATGTCAGCTGTCATGGCTCTTTTTCACTTGTGGCATTCATTGGACCTTTGTACATTTAAGAGTCACAGAGGGCTAAATAGTAGGGTTAGCATTTAGTAGCACTTGTTGCTCATGCAGAGGTCTTGATTTTGTTCCCTGAATCCATATAGGTGGCTCACAAGTGCCTGTAAACCACGTTCCAAAAGGGATTTCATACCTCTGGCCTCTTTAGACACACATGCATGTGAAAACACACAATACACTCACATACAAACACACACACACATGCATGCACACACATATACATAATTATATGAATAAAATAAGCATAAAAGGGCCAGTCAAATAATACTGTACACAATAAAGGCTTGGCCATCACTGAGGAGGACCTGAGTCCAGGGACTCACAAACACAGGTCAAGTATAACATGGAAACACAAAAGAGAAGATGCCTTGCTTTATTCATATTGCTTTGGGTCAGGGATCCACACTCACAACCAGACTGTAAGGTGGTCTGAAATCTGATTTAATTTCTTATTTTATATCAAATAGGAATTTGATTGAAACATGAATGCTAAGGTTTGTGAGAGTCTGAGCTTTTTTCCCAGTAACAACCAAGAGGTTCTGATTGGGTTCTTTTATCCTCTGCCTCAGTTTATACAACCAGTCACCACATCAGTAACTACTTGCCCAGAAGGAGAGTTGATGGTCTACTCTATACCAGATACTTGAATAGGGCCCCAAAGCCCCAGATTCAAACTGTGTTTATTTTCTCTTTGCCTTTGTGACTCTGGTGCTAAGCAAAGTGCCTGCAAGGGTCAGAACTCAATCTGTGTGTTAAATTCCTGAATAATTTAAACCGAATGTATTTTAAAGGAAGAAGAAACATGGTGTCCTTCCTCCTAGTGCCAAAGGTAGAGGTATGGGTGGGAGGGCACTTACGGTTTCTCTGTGAAAACTTTTAATTTGTGAGTTAAAACTTTCAGGCTTGAAAAGGGGTATTGATGCTCAACCAAAGCCCTGGTCAAGGTGGAGCCTCTCTTGGTTCCTGACACTGTTTGTGCCTATTATCACCTGTACCTTCTGTGCTGTGTCTGTTTGATATTTGGGAGGCCTGCTGTCTTCTGAAGGTAAATGGACAAGGAATGGATCCAGAAGGGTGGGGGGGGGTACTGGGGAGAATGGAGGAGAAGAAACTGTCACTGAAATGTACTGTATGGTAGAATAATAATAACTTTAAAATCCCAGGAAAAGTCACTGTGAAAATGGCACAGTGCCCTTGCCTTCTTCTAAGGTGCCTGCTATAGGCCAAGACAGTTCCTTTACTAACTGCATAGACACCCCACATCACTGAGCCATATCTACAGCCCTGAGACTATACACTTTTTAATAAAGATATTTCAAATAAGTAACGATGAATCATGCTTTAAGTCTGAGTGTGTATGGCCTTTCTCTGTTCTCAGCTGTAAAGTTGCAGTCACCTAGAAATCCCATTACTGTGAAAGCCACTGTCTTTTAACCCTCTTGTGCCAACCCGTGAACCATGGTTTTATATTGTATGAAAATAATCCTATCTAGGGATCATCAGAGCTACTCTATAATCTCATTAAGAATGGTAATATGGGTATGGTAGTGCATGCTCATGCTTTTAATTACAGAGCTTTGGAGGCAGAGAAAGAGGAGGAGGAAGAGGAGGAAGAGAAGGATGATGAAGGAAAAAGAAGGATGAAGGAGGAAGTTCTTACAAAGTTTATTAGCAGAATCTGACATGTAACTTGAGAACCACCAAAATCATGTATATGACTATTAGACATGTGAGTAAGACTCTGTGTTTAAAAGGCCACACCTACACTTGGGTATGGTTTTATTTTCATTTTTAAAAGAATAGACCACTGAGAGTTCTGTAAGAAGGCAAAATGCTGGGCAATAACCAGAGCACTGCCTGCAACTTGTTCCTTTCTCTGTCCCCAAACACCTCTCCTTATATTGAGCTCCAGGCTTTGAATCTGTGTTAAATTGCCTTTTGAACAACCTTCACCTCTTTTTCACACTGGCTCGCCCTTGCTGGACATACTCTCTGTGTACACTGTAAACCTTTGTCACTCGAATTGGCTTAACAAAGCACTGATCGGCTAATAGCCAGGCTGGAAGCGTAGATGGGACAGTCAAGCTGATAAAGCTAGGAGGAAGAAGAGACACCAGTCATCCTCTGAGGAAGCAGAACATGAGAAAATGAAGTAAGGGATGAGCCACTTGGCAAAGCATAAATAAGGTACTTGGGTGAATTTAAATGTAAGAGTTTTGTAGTAACAACCCTGAGCTATTGGCAGAACATTTATAATTCATATTAAGTCTCCAAGTCAGGTATTTGTGAAATGACTGGTGGTGACTTGTGACTTGGGAGCAGGCAATCAGAGAAGGAAAACACAGCCTACAAACCCTGAGATTCTGCTCTGTGGCAAAAAAAAAATCTAGATTTACTGTCAAAACAAAACAAACAAACAGTACCAACAAACCAATAAGAAGAAAGGGGCTGGCAAGATAGCTCAGCAGGTAATGGTACTTACTGACAACAATGAAAACCTGAGTTTAATCCTCAGTTCACACAAGGTGTGGGGGAGAACCTAATCCCACAGTTTACCCTCTGAACTCCACACACATGCTATGGCATGTATGCAGTAATATGTACATGCACACATGTGATACACATACACACAAATGTAATTTCAAAAAATTAAAAGCAAAAAAGGGTTTATTTTACAAGACAGTTCTGTGGTTCTGTTGTTAAATTTGGTTAATTATGGGTTCTATTGCAGTGATAATCAAAAGTAATTCACGGATGAAAGCATTTGTTTCACATACAGCTTTTCATCCATTATTGAAGGAATTCAGTGCAGGAAATCAAACAAGAACCTGAAGGCAGGAACTAAAACAGTGGCGATGGAGGAACACTGCTAGCTAGCTTGTTCTCCATGGCGTAGCCTCACGTTGTAGTAACCGTCAACCATAAAATTATTTTATTGTTACTTCATAACTCTAACTCTTCTACTGTTATAGATAATATTTCAAATATCTGACACACAGGACATTTGATATTCTACCTCAAAGGGCTCATGACCCATGGATTGAGGGAACTTCTATTCTAGGGCAGGATAGGAACTGGTCCATGCCCAGGTATTACTGGTTAATTTTTTGGTGATCATGTGTGAGCCAATGGAGGGCTCACATGCTTTGTAAACATTCTCCTGGCCCAGCCAGAGAGATGCCTGTGTAATGCTCCCTGTCCCTGCAGTTAGGGGTGTTCAAAGTCCTCTTTTCCTATCTCCCTCCAAATTGTGTTTTATCGGCTGCTGATCTTCTTTATCTGCTAGTCACTGGGGGGAACTGCTGACTCCAACATTGCAGGTATCTCAAGTGTTGTGGTTGTATTAAGCTTTCTTTGTTCTCACATTGCATGATTGGCTTATAGATCTACCAAGCAGAGAGTGAACTCTATCCCAGCCACCAAGAGGTAACCTTAGCCATTTTCAGTTACCTCATATTCACTTCTGTGTCTACAGAATGGGCTTTATAGGGAAGTGGAAGCCTCTTGCTAGAGGCTAAACTGACTTACAATTAATTTAGTCTGTTGAAATTACCAGTATCAGAAGGAAGGATGTATACAAAGACCACACTTCCTTATGTTTTCCAAGGACACTGGGAGTCGAGCTGTGCTGGCACAGAGCTTTGTCCTTTGTACCTTGACATTTTGACTTTCTCATATCCAGAACAAGCCATCTTATTGATTCCCTCTATGCTCCAGGCCTTCTTAATTGAAATCCAATATCTGTTCTCATGATGACACCTGTGAGCAAATTGCAATTCACACCAAGGTCCTCTCCCTTCAGAGAGCAGCTTCTGTCTACATCAGTTCTGTCAATATTTAGAGCAGGTTCCCAACCTCAGTAACCCAATCAGATAAGCCATTACTGACACACCCAAATTATTTTTCATAGATATTCCAAATCCAGTCAAGTTGACAATCAAAATGAACCATCACAACATGATTTCAGGTGTCTATAGATAAGTCTCCACCTGCTGAAGGGAACAGACTAGAGCTGACTCTCTGTACTTGGTCCATTGCTTATGGTATCAGGATTCTCTTCTTCCTATCCAGCCATTTCTCAGGTCTCCTAAATTGAAGTGTTACGAGTTACGAGTATGAATGTAAGATAAAAATAAAGAGCACCTAATTAAAACTTATTTTCAGATAAAGATTAACTTTACTACAAATATTGCCTTGGACATACACTAAAATGTCACCTGAAATCCAAATGAATGAGAGCACCTGTGTTTTGTAGTTGTGAAATCAAGTAACCCTAGATGAGTTTTTTTTTTTTTTGCTTTGTTCTCTCCACATTATTTCAATCTCCTAGAATATAGCACTGAAGAACAAGCCCTCAGATCAACCATGACATATCTTCCCTCATGGAAGTTTTCATGGTTTGGGTGCTACTGCCAATAATAGCTTATTGTACCACCTACCTCTCACACTTTTCATCTCCATGAGTCTCTCTACAACCACCTTCCCATGGGCCTACACATGGTCCCTCAATATCCTTGCTTCTGATTTCGTTTACATTCTCACTTCTGAACTTTATTCCAGTTCAAGAACAGGGAATGTGGAGAATTTCCTTTTGTAATACGTTAGGGTAGGGAACAAGGTATACTGAGTATAGGACAGGGAGATGGTCCCATTTCTGTGGACACTGAATCAAAGCTCTCTAGAAGGTGCATTTGCTCCTCATCCTTATAAGTGCAGGTGTCTTGTGGCAGAAGTTCCACTTTGTTCCCAAAAGTGTCTTGAAACAAAAGCATGCATTAAATAAGCAATCAAGGGTCTGGAGAAATGGCTCAGTGCTTAAGAGCGCTTGCTGGTATTGCATACAGTCTGTGTTCAATTCCCAGTACTCAGGGCAGGCAACTCATAGCCATCTATAATTCCAACTCATAGAGACCCTCTGTCAGTCTCCATTGACACACACACACACACACACAATCACACATACACAAACATGCTGACACACATACACAAACATGCACAAACTCACACAAACACACATACACAAACATGCACAAACACCCACAAACACACATACACAAACACGCACAAACACACATACACAAGCATGCACATACACACATACAGAGACACCCCCCCACACACTACCTTTTTTAAAGGAAGTGTGCAATCCTGCTAGAAGAAAAGCACATTTTGAGATGTGCATCTAAGTGACACTTTCATTGTGTGGGCTTAATATGCAGAATGTTTTCCCAAGTGTTTTACACTTTGCATTTTAAATAGCAGATTTTCAAAGTTCTCTGTACAAAATAGCATACTCACCCATGTCTTCTGTAGTCTTTCATACTACTCTGATTTTTTCAGTCCATTAAGAACTTTGTGTAATGGAGATAAGAAATATAATAACGTGAAATTAAAATCTACCAACCACTGTTTATTCAGTAAGTTCTGTTGAGCATCTATCTGCCTGTGAGAGGATCCCAGAGAAGGATTAACTACAGTGACAAGAACACAGCTCTAGAGCTGGAGAGTGCTTAAAGCACTGGCTGCTCTTCTAGAGGACCAGGGTTCTGTTCCCAGCATTCACATGGCAGCTCACACTGGTCTGTAATCCTGGTGGCAGGGTATCTGATGTCCTCTTTTTGCCTCTAAAGGCACCATGAACCTATAGATCAGATGCATGTAAGGAAATGTTCGTTAACATTCATTTTTTAATGGTAAAAACAATTCTACAAATAGAGTTAAATTTCGGGGACACAAATTTGAATGCATTTATGAATGAAATGGAGGAAACTTCCCTCTTGGAAGCACACACATTGGATGCCTGCACCATCGTTGATGTGTCTTTAATTCCTGGAAATGTTTTCTAAAATGTCACAGAGGGTGAGGACAAAGACAAGGACTGCTGCTGGGCAGGGAGCTTGGGGGTGAGGTGGGGGGTGGGGGGGTGGGTGAAGGGAGATAGTGGGCACTATGGGTGGTGACTATTTCTGGCCCCAATCAGCTACCTTAACCCTTGGTCCAGAAGTTTTTTGGTGCCAGAATAGATCCAGAGTTTGGTGCTCCCGGAAACACTGCTCTTCTCTTTACGTGGTGGGAGAGAGAGTGCGACATTAGCTGCCATGAGCCTCTGGGTGGACAAGTACCGGCCCTGCTCCCTTGCCTGGCTGGACTCTCACAAGGAACAGCCAGCACAGCTGAGCAACCTGGTGAGCAGACCGGGAGGGAGGGGAATAGCCGGCATGGAAGGGAGCAAGAAGCCAGGCTCTTCTGTGCCAGCGAGGGAGCCACAGTGACAAGTTCCCCAGAGTGCAGTCTCTGCTGCGGGGCTCCCAGAGGCCAGTGGAGAATAATGAGCAAACCCTGGCTGTAGGAGGGGCTGGGGCAGATAGGCTTCCCTACTTCAGGTAGCTAGATGGAAAGCTGATGGAGGTGAGGGTGCCCTGGACTCTGTTCCTAGTTACTGATGTCTCCAGAGTCACAGCTAAGTCCTTTCTGAAAATGAGAAATTATCTTCATACGTGCCTCTCTCCTCCATATGAGCGTTATTGGCAGAATCGAGAGGGAAGGGGAAAATATGTTGTAGTGTCTTTTTTGTTACTGATAATACGTGTAATAAATTAACCTTATACTTTACGTGTATGCACACTGGTTTTCTTTACAGTAGCTCTGACGTTCAGTTTCCTAGTGGTAGGATGGGTACATTTTATTAGATTCTGTGGCTTCCTCACAGTATTGGGACTATATTTTTAGTGAAGTGGTTTAATATTCTGCCCCCTAGTGTTAATTAATTTGTTTTTAAACAGTCTAGATCATATCAGCTAAAGCCCTGATACCTATAGTGCTTGTTGGTTTGAAAGCATTCTCTTACTTCTGTCTTATCCTTACATCACTTACACGAAGTTCTCCTGTACCTCCAAAATGCACCAGTGCACCCACTTAGCAAGAGAGCATTGGGGGAAGCAAGCACCTCTGTTACAGAGATCTATTCTGCATAACATAAGTCCTTATTATCAAAAGAGCCCTCCGGAGAGTTTGCTTACCTGCTTTTAGCATTTAGTGTTGTGCCTTGTGTGTTCTATATTGTGCACAAACGTTAGATTAAATTAGTGCCCAGGGAATAATAAACATTCCAGAGTTTGTTAAATTTTCTATTGGAGTTAGATGAAAAACAGAATACATTAGTACTTCAAAAGTAGTTTGTCTAACCCCAAGCACCTGCATTTGACAAGGCAAATGCCCTGTTCTTTTTTTTTCTCTAGGTGCAGTGTGGTGACTTTCCTCACCATCAGGTGCTGGAAAAAAAGACAAGAATTATGTGTATCTTACGAGAACTGTATGGTGTTGGGGTAGGAAAATTGAGAATCGAGCATTGGACAATCACAGTAAGCACACCATGTCCAGGCTCTGTGGATGTTTCTGGCGTGCATGCATGTGTGCTTTTCTGTGTGCATGAAGAATTTCTTTGCCATCTCATAAGCGAGGCTGGCAGTCCATGGGAGCTTCTGAAGATTCTCCTGCCTCTGCCTCCCACCTCCCTGTGAGGATACCCTGGAATACAGACAGTTTACTTTCTGCCAGCTTCTGCTTGGGGTCTGGGGATATGAACTTGGGTCATCATGCTTGCACATGCATGCACATCGAGTGCTTACTCAACTGTTTTCCTTTCCCTGAAATGCCCTTCTCTCAGGTGCTCTCTCAACCAATCAGAATTTGCAGTTCTTTTCAAATGGTAGTTTGTAGTTGGCCTTGATTATGTTTGTTTATCTTTTACTTCAGCAAGATTGTATTTGTTTTGAAGTTATGTAGGGAACATGACATACCCATTTTCAAGTCCTTTGTTGTCTCTAATAGAGTTCTTTTTGATAAAGTAAAATGCTTAGTGTGGGTGGTAATGCTATTAATAGAATCTTCAGGAGGATAAATGGATTTTACTTTAATATTAAGAAATCTCAGAAAAAATATCTTACAAAGCAAAAAAAAGATGAGTAAGAACATGATGTATGTTTATAGTTGGTAAGAATATTATTTAAAAGTCTTTTCTCCAAGTTAAGACATAACTTGTGATATAATGACAATTTTTAACAATCGTGCCATCCTAAATTCCATTTCTGAAATGAGATAATGTTATGAAGAGGATAAGTGGTGTGGGTGTGATTGTTCCCTTTTCCATCTCCATTCATGGGACAAGATTGCTTCACACAAGCTAACCCAGGGAAGGTGGGTCTATTTGAGGAGGTGGTACTAGGGTGTATTGATTTTGTGAGACCAGAAATAGCAAGTTTTTCAGTGAAGTCCAGTACACCAACTTGAGTCTTGTGCCTTGAATTTCAGAAGACTTAGTTTGTGGTCAGCTGACTGTGTCTTTAGGCCCATGGTGAGTCAGAAAAGCCAGAGGAGTGTAAATTTATGAAGGAAGAACTTCCTGTTACAGTGGATAGGAGCAGACAGAGTACCAAGCAGGAAGAGACCATGCACAGATATCCCCAAGGACTTATCCCAGCTCCACACTCCACCTCTTCTAGGTAGGCGCTACCTCCTAATGTTTACAGAATATCCCAAAATAACAACACCAGCTGAGGACTGAGGTTTCATACCTGAATCTGTAGGGACATTGCATATCCATATTGTGACATGGGGTTTCTTTTACAAGATGGGAAATCAGAGTTTAAGTCTAAAACAATAGTATAATGATTTAGCCTGCAAAACCAAATAGCTCAGCATCATGCTAAGTATTAATTCAGTTTATTGGAAAGGATGAGCCAGTATAGCCAGACATCTATTGGAGGAAAAATAAAGATGTGCCATGCAACTATGAAGTTCAGTTATGTGTGATATACAGACTCCCATGTTATGATGAAAAAATGACTACCACAGAATGACATATCATAGACTGTGTGAGCTACCTGATGGGCAGGGAACTTGAAAACTACAGAAAAGAAGTGGGTATTTAGAGCATGTGACTTTAGGTTCAAAAGTCAAAGGATAAGCTGAATCAGCAGAGAATGGCTGACATAAAGCTTGTAAGAGGCATGTCAACTAATGGTCTCTCAGAGGGACAGTGGAAAGATGCCTTGGTCTAGAACAGAGAGTAATCATGGGTGAAATGTATGTGGGCAGATACTTGTAAGTGTGAGGAAATTGGAGCTTTGTGATGCCCAGCAGTGTGTGTCTGTTCTGTATTCTGAAACAGCTCAGAATCCAGTCAGTGCAACTGAATAGCCAGGCAAGTTAGTTGTTGTTCAGGTAATGGTTCTACAGGCAGATGACACCGACATGCACAGTGCCAACAGAGGGAAAAGCCATGAGGGTAATGAGCTGTAGAACATGAATGTCATAAGTTGGTACATGTTGTCACCTCTCCAGTTGTCTGAGAGGGATTGCAAAGACACATTCAGTGGGAAAAGCAATGCAGGTATGTATGAGATTTCCTCATTTTATGTTTGTATTTTCCATGGAACATGGATCCCATGAATGAATTTTTTTATTCCTGTGTTACCCTGGAAGACTGTTAGGTAGTTGGCAGTGATTATGAGTCATACATGAGAAAGAAGACAGCCAATGACTAAGTTCTCAGCAGATTCTTGTTTCCTTCACAGACTCCATCTAAAAAAACTGAAATCAGCAGCATCGGCAGGAACTACCACCTTGAAATTAATCCCAGGTAAATTGCTACTATATATCTTTTAGAAAAGTAGTTGGAAATTAAATTTTTAACAAAAGAATGTTGACAGTCATCATCCTCCTGTTTATTTATTTGAAATGCTGTCCTACATTTGGAAGCTCAGTATACAAAGCAGATAAAGTAAAGCTGCATGGTTGACATATGTTGCACAAATAAAGGAAACCCAGTACCAGATCTCAGGGAAAGGCTGCAATATCAGAGAGGAAACACCACAGTCAAATCTCACCCAGCTGTCTTCCAGCTTCCTCAGCCTTGCTCCTTGTGGCTTCTACTGTCTGCTCTGTCTTTCTACGCCTGCCTTAAATACCCTCTTTTCCCAGTTGTTTCACATCCAGGTTAAGATTAAAGGTGAGGCACCACCACTGCCTGCTGGGAGCCTGGAACTCCCTTTGTAAACTAAACTGGCCTCAAACACAGATTTACTGGAATTAAAGCCATAGGTCACCACTCCTAGACATTCCCTGTGCTGGGATTAAAGATCTGAATTACCACTCTCTGTTCCTCCTAGACTTACTGTGGGTAGATACCTTTGATATCTCAGACTGGTTTTTTATTAAATTTGTAACATATCCCCAAGACATGTTCTGGCCTACTGTGCTGTCACTGAAGTCTGCCAGCTCTTCATAGCTCACTGTTTTCCACATTTCCTTGCCTGAGTTTTATTGAACTAGCCTGACTCATTCAGTGCTGGTGAACATGTATAAAGCTGTCTAAAAAGTTTATCACTTCTGGAATGAGTATTTCAGATACTGACTGTGGGCCACCTTTCTTCTGTGGTGTATTTTGTGTTTCACTGTCTCGGTTAGAGGTTTATGATAGTCAATAGCCATTGCCTGGATGCCCACTCAGGTAAAAGATCCAAGTCCTACAGGGGTTGGGGAGAGATACCGGGAACCCATGTTGCAGTATCAGAGTTGGAAAAAGTGTCAGGGTTCTGTGAGATATTCTCAGAGATGTACAGATCTGGGTTTCTTAGGGCTTTAGCCACCATGGACTGTGCCACTGATGTAAGTTTCTCTTAAAAGGAAGGGAGAGAAGGTAGAGAGTTGAGTGGCAAGTCTTATACTTGTGTGTGTGGTTGGTGGCAGGCACTATATATGCTCTACATGACCTGTCTTCTTCAGTCTGTAGAGTGAGTGACTCTGAGACAGCTCTGTAGAAAGATTAGGAATGGATCAGGTTATAAAACTGAGTGTGTTTGCCCTGTAGTCTACTTGGGGGAATAAACCAGCTTTTGGCTGGGAAAATGACCACCGGAGTCCAGATGTTCTGATCCAGCTATAATAAGTAGAGGAAACCTTAATGACTGTGTGGGTAATCATAAAGTAATTGATGATTTCGATCTAACTAGGTCTTTCTGTACTAAGAAAGGTTTAGCCAGATAGTTGTTAAACTCTTAGTTTACTCCTTAAGTAGTAATACTATTGTGAGAACACATTGAATGTTTCAGTGGTAATACAATTGAAATTAGTTAATGAGTCTAAAATATTTCCATTGTAAAGGGTTATAATAGTAATTAAATATTACTAGTTTCAACAAAAATTTTAACCACAACATCTTTAGGTGATATTCTCTGGAGGCTGATGGAGGATTGAAACTTTAAAACCAACCTGGTCCATATACCAAAAACCAAAACAAAACAAAAGAAACAAAACAAAAACCCAACTGTCTTAAAAACAAAACAAAGAAGGCAAACTTCCTGATATTTTTTCGTATAGCAACTGACTAAGAGTAAGGGTGTAACACTTGGTGAACATTTACATCCATTAACCATAATTCTCCTGTTGTATAGTGATTTAGGAAACAGCAACCCATTGGTAATTCAGGAGGTGCTTAGGATAGTGGCACAGTCACAACAGCTTGAAACCAGCTCACAAAGAGACTTCAAAGGTTAGTGGTCAGGTTTCCTGTGAGGCTGCTGAGCACCAGCCCTTCTTATTGGAGGTAAAATGAATGTCTGCTGGGCTCAGTGGCACTGGGGAGACAGAGGCAGGAGGATCTCTGTAGTTCAAGGCCAGTGTGGTCTACAAACTGAGCACATAGAGACACCTGCCTCAAAAGGAAAGAAAGACAATGAATGTATGAACCCTGGTCTCATCTCATTGTGTTTACAGTGTTGTTGGGCTTGCTGGTGGAGTTTTGTGCTGAGAAGCCCACAATGCTTCCCTGGAGATGCATGCCAGGCTCTCCTCGGTTATCTGGCAAAAAGATGAGAAATCAGTCCAGGATAAGGGTGCCTAAGATCCACCCTCTTTATCAGTGAAAATGATCTCCATGTGAACACAAACTGGGAAGACAAAGTCATACAGGGCCACACACAATAAACAAAGGTCTTGGTTCTCCTTGAACTTGAATCAATCCTCAGCATTCCTAGGTATAGCAGAGCTATGTGGATATCTGCTCTTGAAAAACTTCCCATAAATTACCCCTAGCACCTTCTGAGCCCCAGATAAGTATTAGTCAGCCCTGATATGTCCCATGATTCTGTAGGAGATGAGGGGGGACCTTTTACAGAGACATGGGCCCCTGATCTGCAGAGAAACAAACATCAGATTTTATTTCTTATTTACTTAAAAATTCAATTATTAATAAAAGTACTTTTACATACCCTCCACTGTTCCCAATCCCTCCCCTTCTCCTGCTCCCCATACCTCCACCTTCCTTCCCCCCACCTCCCATCCATTCCTCAATGTGGGTAAGGCCTCTCTTGAGTAGTCAACACAGACTAATGTAACAAGTTGGGTTAGAACCCATACCTTTTCCCTGTATCAAGGCTGAGCAAAGCATCCCACCATCGGGAGTGGGCTTTAAAAAGTTTATATAACCAGTGTAATTCCTGGACCTACAGCCAGGAGGCCCATTAACAACTGTCAGTCTCATTCAGAAGGCCTAGTTTGGTCCCCTGCAAGCTCCCCTGTCATTCTAGAGTCCATGAGCTTCCATTGGCTGTCCCTATGGTCATCTCCAATGTGCTCTTGACCCCCACCTTGCTCCTCTATTTGCTCCTCTCTCTCTTTAACTGAACTTGAGGTGTTCAGCCAAGAGTTTGGCTGTGGCTATCTGCATCTGTTTCCTTCAGTCATTGGATATTAATTAGAGCAATAACCATTCTGACTATAGGGGAAGGCTAATTCAGGCGCCTTCTCCAGCATTGCTACAAGTCTTAGCTGAGACCTCCTTGTGAATTCCATTGTGTTTCTGGCTTCTACCTGCTCCCTTGGGGCAGGTGTTGAGAGAGGGTGGAGTCAATGACACAAATCCCAGGAGTCACTAACTTATTTATTCAACAATGGGGAGAGACTTATATACCCTTCTCCCAGCACCCAGGCTGTGTCATGATCTGATGACATTGTATGTCTGTAGGCAGAGTTCTACTTATAAGGCACCAGTCCAAGATTAATATTTATTATAATATAAATCAACACTCACGATACTAGTAACAGCTTATAGTGGCACCTGAACAGGGACTGGAGTATCCGAACGATGGATGAGCGATGGACGGACAATGGATTCCGATCTGGTCTCTCCAGCAGCCAGGAACCAGGAAGAGAGCTCCTTGTGTCCCAGCAGCCCCTTATCAATGGGGTTGGCCACACCCCCTTCAGGAGCCCAGGATCCTGGACAAGCATCTTCAGACCTTATCGGCTGACACATGAATCCCACCACATGTGTCTTTTGGCTATTTGAGATTCTTCTGTTGAGAGTTCTCTGTTTAGGTCTGTACTCCATTTTTAATTGGGTTATTTGCTTTACTAATGTCTAGTTTCTTGAGTTCTTTATATATTTTAGAGCTAATTCCTCTGTTGGAAGTGAGATTGGTAAAGATCTTTTCTCATTTTGTAGGCTGTCATTTTGTCTTATGGCAGTTTCCTTTGCCTTACAAAAGCTTCTCGATTTCAACAGGTCCCATTTCTTAAGATTTTTTGTTTGCTTTTTCATTGTTTGCTTTTGTTTTATTGTTTGTTTGTTTTGGTGTCTGTGCTACTTAGGACATGGTCTCCTGTGCCAAGGCATTCAAAGCTGCTTCACACTTTCCCTTCTATCAGGTTTAGTATAACTGGATTTATGTTGTGGTTTTGATCCACTTACAAATAAAGGCTGATAAATATGCATCTATTTGCGTTCTTCCGTATGTGGAATCCAGTTAAATGTGTTGAAGATTCTTTCTTTCTTCCCTTTCACAGTATTGGTTTCTTTGTCAAAGCCAGGTTTTTCACAGGTGTGCAGATTAATTTCAGGATCTTCAATTTGATTTTGTTGGTCAGTCAACATGTTGGTTTTTATGCCAATACCAAGCTGGGTTTTTAAAAATTATTATTATTACTGTAGCTCTATAGTAAAGCTTGAACTCAGTCAGGGATGAGGATACTTTCAGAACTTTTTTTTTATTATATAGGCTTTTGGGGTATCTTGGTTTTTTTTTCCCCATATGAAATTGCATCTTTTTCTCTGGAGGGCTGTGAAAACTTGTATTGGGATTTTGCGGGGATTGCATTGAATCTGCAGGTTACTTTTGGTAAGATTGCCATTTTAACTATCTTGATGTTACCTATCAGAGAGTAAGAGAATTCTTTTCATTTTCCGATATCTTCTTCAATTATTCTTCAAAGACTTAAAATTCTTGTCATGCAGGCTTTTCAATTCTTTATTAGAGTTACTCCAAGATATTGTATGCTATTTGTGCCTATTGTAAAGGGTGATGTTTCTCTGATTTCTTTTCTCTGACTGTTTTTTATTTGTATATAGGAGGGCTACCGATTCTCTTAGTTAATATTGTATCCTTCCACATTACCGAAGGATATTAGGAGTTCCTTGGTAGAGTTTTAGGGATCTGTCATGCATACTATCATATCACCTGTGAATATCAAAATTTGACTACTTCCTTTCCAATTTGTATCCCTCTGATCTCCTTATGTTGTGTTATTGCTCTAGCTAGAACTGTGAGTACTATATAGCATAGATATGGAGAAAGTGGACAGTCTTGTCTTGTTCCCAATTTTACTGGGTTTCTCTCCATTAAACTAAATGGAGAGACTCAAACTAGATGTTGGCTATTGGTTTGCTATATATAGCATTTATTTTGTTTACGTTATTTTCTTGTATCCCTAATCTCTCCAAGACCTTTATCATGAAAGGGTGTTGAATTTGGTCAAAGGCTTTTTTCAGCCTCTATTGAGATGATCATTTGGTTTATGTGATGTATGACATTGATAGGTTTTCATATGTTGAAGCACCCCTGCACCTCTGGGATGAAGCCGACTTGATAATATGGGGTGAGTTTTTGATGTGTCCTTGGATTCAATTTGCCAGTATTTTATTGAGTATTTTTACATCAATATTCATGAGGTAGATTGGTCTGTAATTCTTTTTTTAGTTGCATATTTGTGTGGTTTGGGTATCAGGGAAACTGTAGCCTCATAAACAGAAATGGTAATGTTTCTTTTGATTCTATCTTCTGGAACAATTTGAGGATTTTTGATATTAACTTGACTTTAAAATTCATGTAGAATTCTGCCCCAAAACCATCAGGTACTGGGGCTATTTTTGGTTGGAAAATTATTGATGACTGCTTCTATTTTCTTGGCAGTTATAGGCCCACTTATATTTTTTATCTGATCTTGGTTTAATTTTGGCATGTGGTAGATATCCAGAAAATTGTACATTTCATGAGATTTTCCAGTTTGGTGGAATTTAATTTTTTAGAGTATGACTTAATAATTGATTCTCTGGATTTCCTCCATGTCTGTTGTTATGTCCCCCTTTTCATTTCTGATTTTGTTAATATTGAAATTCTCTCTCTGCCTTTTGGTTAGTTTAGATAAGGGTTTGTCCATCTTAATGACTTTCTCAAAGAACCAACTTCAGGCTACAAACTAAATATTTTTTCATTGATTCTTTGTGTTATTCTCTTTGTTCCCACCATATTGATTTCAGCTCTCAGTTTAAGTATTTCCTGGCATCTCTTCCTTCTGAATGAGTTTGCTTCTTTTTGTTCTAGAACCGTCAGGTGTGCTGTTAAGTCACTAGTGTGAAAATTCTCCACTTTCTTTTTGAAGGCACTTGGTGCTATGAACTCTCCTCTTAGCTCTGCTTTTGTGGGGGTCTCTTAAGTATCATTATGTTGTGCCTTCATTTTTATTGACTTCTGGGAAGTCTTTAATTTCTTTATTTCTTCCTTGACCCAGTGATGATCCAAATGAGTGCTGTTTAATTTCCAGGCTTTATGAAATTTTTTGTGTTGTTAAATTCTAACTTTAAGCCATGTTGGTCTGATAAGGTAGAAACAATTATTCCAATTTCTGAACCTGTTAATATTTGCTTTGTTACCAAGTGTGTGGTCAGTTTTGGAGAAGGTTCCATTAGGTGCTGAGAAGAAGGAATATTCTCTTGTGTTTGGTGAAACGATCTATGATCCATTTGAGTCATAACATCTGATAATTTTCTTATTTCCCTGTTAGGTTCTGTCTGGAAGACCTGTCCAGTAGCAAGAGTGAGGTGTTGAAGTCCCCACTATTAGTGTGTGGTGTTTGATGTGTGGTTTAAGGCTAGTAATGTTTCTTTTGCAAATGGAGGTGCCCTAGTGTTTGGGGCATAGATTTTCAGAATTGAGAGTTCATCTTGATGGATTTTTCTTGTGATGAATATAAATGTCCTGTAGCCAAAATCAGTAGGGCTATCAACTGAGGTTGTGAATATTTTAGATTATTGGTACAGTAGTTTAATTATCAGAACAGAAATGAATGATATCACCAAGTTGCATAAAATAGGCCAGCTGGAAACTTTACATGGTACTGGACACTTATCATGGTTTCTTCAGTAGGCTACTCTGTGACCACTAAGAGAACAAAAGTGGGCTGGAGAGGAGTCTCAGTGCTTAAGAGCATTGGATGATGATCTTGTTGAAGACCAGGGTTCAGTTCCCAGTACTGACATGGCAGCTCACAACCACCCATAACCCCAGTTCCAGGGAATTTAATACCCTCTTCTGGCTTCCATGGGCACTGCTCACATGTACTGCATCAAAACACATGCACTCACACATGCAAAAAACATAGGATAATTTTTAAAATAATTAAAACATTTTGATGTATAAATATTCAATATACATGGCAATGTGTAACATAAGGCCCTCATATGAATACATATTTACATTGAGCATGTCCCCCCCCCACACATACATCCTTCTATTCCAATACGTCCCTTTGAACTCCTTTGGTCCTTCTTAACTCCCTATATATTTCATACTTTTAACCAGTATGAATGTTTGTATTTCTATAGAATTTAGGAAACACAAACGTACTCCTTTATTTTGGGTTTGTGTTGAATTTTTACATTTCTTGTATTTCCTTTAATGAGCCCCAAAATTTTTATATGATTGTAAATTAAGCTGGTCATCTAAGAATTAAGATATGAAAACTTTTACCAAAGTCTTAACATTAGGGCATAGTTTTTCCTCAGGGTAAGGAATATTGTGAGCAATGTGTGGGACCCCTAGCAAACTAGAACCCAGAGAGCAATAACTGGGGATACAGAAAAGGCACACTGTTGGTTGTGGAAGCCCAAAGGAAATAAACATTAGAATACATGGAAAAAGAAAAGAGCCTAGCTTGGCCTCTAAGTAAAAGGTATGATCAAAGACAAAGGCATACCTTTTGATTCTGTCTTATATCCTACCACTAACCTCAACAAAATATCCCCAAGGCCACCTAAGCATGACCCTTTCTATACTGACATTTTCCTGGGTACTTGTAAGTGGGTCCTGTTGGTGACTTTGTGAGTGTGGGTGTGAGGACATGGACACATGGTCCTATTTGTGCCTTAACCCTGGTGACAGTGTTATAGGGATCCCAGGTATAGGTATCTGTAACCATATCCACATAATGACATACTAGGAAATGGACACTAGATGATCTACAGGTAGCAGGTTAGGCAGTGGGGAAACCCTAAGAGGAAATTACATTTTCTGAGATGTATGTGGTTTAGAGGGGATGGTTTGGAAACCTCTCCTACTTTCTCAAATGTGAGGGTCTGGGTCTGAGGCCTGACTATGCTTCTCAGGTCAGTGTGTGGCATAAGCATACAGATGCCTCTGTGTGCTGCTGTGCACATGGAAAGGCGGGAGGAGAGGAGTTGACAACCCTGGTTAGAGAAAGCATATTAGGAAGAGGCTCAGGCTGGAAGACCACAGGAATTGACCTCTCTTTTTTAACAATGGTCCAAATAGATGTTGGAATCCTGGTTACCAGGTAACTGGAGGCCAGCAGCAGCCTCAGCTGACTCACTTGTTGGGAGGACCTTGAAAAAACAGGATTTTTTTCATTCCAGACTTCTGGTGGCTCAGGTCACACAAGAGCCAAGATAGGTGGTCTTGGTCATCCTTGGAGATGTTGGGAGCACACCTCTGGCCATATTACCACAGGGAAGCCAAGGTAACACAGACCAGGCAGTAGCAGGAAACCTTTCTGGTCCCTGTGATCCACTGCAGTTCTTCACTGGGTCTGTGTATCCATGAGAACAAGGAGGAACTTTTTTATGCTTGGTTTTCACTTCAGGGCATGGTAATGGGTTCTTGATGGGTTTGAGCTTCAACATTTTTAAAAACTTCTTCCTTTGTCTTTCTTCATAATAAAAGGGAGACGCAGAAGCACCCTGGGTTTAATCCCATCAGCCCAGATTACTTGGAGAAAATGGTCAGCTATATAGCAACTGCTTTTCAGAACCACAAAACACCTTCTTCTGGATTTTACTGGCAGTCTACCCAAAGTTTGCTACCAGCTGGGAAATGCTGCATGTTTTATTGCAAATGTGAGTGGCTACACACAAGTTCAGGCTCTCAAGCCTTCTCATATTGGTTTTAGGATGATTCTACTCTAATCTGGGATTGTATGATCTCAAATGAGAAGTAGGACTGTACCCTGGCACCACTGGTCCTGGATCTTCAAAGAGACATAGCCTGAGATGGGGTGAGGGAGACAACTCTACACTGTGTCAATCACTTTTCTTAAGAAGTTTCAAATGCAATCTTTTAATGTCTTGATCAGAACTTTTTTCTCATTTGTATTAAAGGTTCTAGACACTAACTCTGGTTGGATTAAGAGAGCCAGATAAGAGTCCCTGGGGGCCACTTAAGAAGTCCTGTACTGAGATCAGAAGAGAGTATTAGATGTTCTGAAGGTAACCTTAGGACAATTGAGAAGCTGCTTGCTCAGGATGCCAGAAATCAAACTGAAGTTCTCTGCAAAAACAATTATGCTCTCAACCACAGAGCCATCTCTCCAGCCCCAGACTTTGAGCATGATTTTTCTTTGCAATGTTGACTATCATTTTGGGTCATCTACTGTATTCATGAGCACATGCGTAAGCTTGTACACAGTACAAAAATGCAGCTCTGTTATAAAGATGAAATTGGTGAAGATATTTTGTCAACTTGTGGAGAACTGGCATCGTAATTCTTCCAAACAGTATCGGGGATTTGGTCTTGTTTATTTTCTCTTACTTAATATTTTTTAGTTTTTAATATATGAATATTGCATATTTTCATTAATTTTGACCTTTTTAAAATTTTGTCCAATTTTCAAATAAATAAATAAATTATAGGTACCTATGTATGTTACTGTGTGTATGTGAATATGCTTTTGTTGTGCCATGTTTATTAATTTATTTGTTTGTTTCGGTTTTTAATCAGAGTGTGTTTGTAACAGCTCTGCCTGTCCTCTAAGTCACTCTGTATTAAAGACTGGCATCGAACTCACAGACAATTAAACTCAGAGATTATTTTTAGTATTTTAAAGTCAGTTAACTTAAGTATATTTTCTTATATTATTTGATTATAAATTCATTAATTATGATATGCTCCTTAGTATATTAAGCCACCAGGTTTACTGATAAAGAACATTGCTGTACTATTTGGTTGCCTTTGGTTTCTTTTTCCTTCTTTGTTGGCTGGTAATCCAGTTAGTGCAAAGCTGATTAAATAGGAATAAAGTAAATGATGTTGCTTATAACATACAAGAGCTGCACTTTTCAGGTGTTTTAAACTTTTATTAAGATGATACTGTAACTAACTTGTTAATGGGGAAAACCACAATCTTCTTTTTGTTCTACATTTTCTTCAATCTGAATTCCAAAGATAAAACTTTCTTTGTTATACTATATTATATATTTTATGTCTTCATAAATCTTTTTCTAATGTTATGTTAAACATTTTGGGCCATAGGGCACAAGAATTTCTTTTTCAATACCCTTCTTTGGTTTTGTTATCAAGATAACTTGGATCCCATTACATTAGTTGAATAATGCATCTTCCAATTTCTTTAATAAAGTAACATTGCTGTTTTGATCATAACATAAATGTCCAAGAAGCCTAGCAAGGAGCAGCTTAAGTTCCACTCACTGCATGAAGGTCCTTGAGGGGCTGTGAGCAGAGGCTCCTTCCCACGCCCTTAGCATGGAAATTAACAGTTCAGATGCCCCCCACCCACCAAACCCTTTCCTGGTTTCTATTCCAACACCAGATTCAAGAAGGTCCCTCTAGATCTCTTAGTGGTTTGGAGGCACATGGACTTAGTGGTGACTCCCTCATGGAATGGCACAGATATGGATCTTTTCACCCTGACTGTGTGAAGCATTAGCAAACAATGAAATGAGTGTGCTTGGGTGCTGAGGGAGTATGAGCCTGCCTGCATAGTGGGAGCTTTGGGGTGGCTAGGGTTGAGGACTAAGCCATTTCCAGTCACCCTCCTCTTGGGATTTATACTAGAGGGATAGTACCAGAGACTTCATGGGCTGGTGGAGGAAAACAAAGCTCTCGTGGTCTCCTTCATTCTGAGGAACAGTGGGATGTATATAGCTAAAGGGCCCTAGGGGAATTCATCCCCATCACAGCCTAGTTTTCCCAGTCTGTCCTCCAAGGGACAGAAAGTGTCTGGAGCCTTCTCCATACAGTTCTTCACTCCTGACCACTGTGCTCAGCAGCATGTGGGCTGGGCAGCCTTTTCCTCATCTGAGGGACCACTGCTGTGCTGGTGAAGGGAGGCCAGGCTTCTGACTCTACTTCCCATCAACCTGCACCTCCCTGCAGTACTACATTCTGCTTTGTGTCCATGTAGCTCCAAAAACATCCCCAGACTTCTTTGATTATCAAGACCTGGACATTGTGAAGAGGCTGTTTGACTATATAAGACTCAATGTACCTTCCTCAGATGTCACCATCCAAACCAAGGAGCTCCTACCATTGCAGGAAGCCCAAAAGGGTGAAGAAGCCTGGGGTAGGTGCCTGGGAAGGTAGGAGGTGGTTTTAATGACAGATTATACAAGATTCTGCCTGGAACCAGAGCAAGACACCATTTCTATGAGATATCCTATTGAGTAGGTGTTGTGTGACACTCAAGGCCATCTCTGGGAAGCTTACCCCATCCTGGAATCTTCTAGGTGTCTCTACACTAATGGCCATTGGTATCTGTCCTTAGATTGTGGGCCCTTCAGGACACCAACTCCAGAAGCCCCAATGCAGGACTCCTCATAGACTAGAGAGACTCTGCATCTGAGACCAGCTTCTATGGCAGGGGTACAGGGAAATCAGAAATCCCAAGAGATAACTAAGATCATGGAGCTGGCAATTGGGGAACAAACAGTGCCAGAAGCTGGACCAGTAGAACTGACTTTAGATCAATGTCTGCCCAAAACAGCTGATACACAGACATCTCTAGATGTGGCTGCAGATGTGCCAGCTGCCAGGCTCTTATTTCTACCTACTATTGTGCAGTTATGTGCACCAAAGCCTGTTTCCTCTCTGCTGAAGTTGACATGCAGTTAGGAAGTAGAATTATCTGGGATCCACCAAGAACCAGATGCATATATAAGCTCTCTTTCCCCTCTTAGACAAAGTATCTCCTTTAATTTTGTTTAATTCTTTTTTGATTGTTGCTTTCATTGTTGGGTTGTTATTTAGGTGCTGGTATTAATAAAATCTTATTGCTTACTCATTTTAAATTGTACGGTCCAGGGATATCATTTCTATCTCCTATGTGTACAATCTCTTCATGTCTACCTGTGGATGGCAGTTCTGATCCAAACATTGATCATGGAAGGAGGGCACTTGCAGGCAACTTTGGAAGCAGAAATAAAGCAAACACCTTGCATGGCAGAAAATGGACAAATACCAGCGGTGGTGACTGAACTGGCCTTCTTGTGCTCAGCACTGATACTTAGGAACATAGATTCTGAGCTCAACCATAGTGGGGTCATGGGCAAAAAGGTTTCAACTTTTGTCTGTGGCTTCTGCTCTGCCAAACTGTTCCCTGGGCCATGCAGAGAAGGATGAAGTCAGCTTAAGTGTATTGATTCTCACCAATCTTGCCAACCCTGAGCCCAGAGCTGTGCATACACATTCACTGCACTTGTGACACTTTTATTTGTGCTGATAGCATGTGTTTAAACAAATAGTTACAATAAAGATTTCCAGGCTTTCCCAGAATTCTGGAGTAGTTGAGCTCATGGAAATTATACATGTTTGCCTGTGGGAAATGGATTGGATATAGTCTTACTATTCACTATGAACAGGTAACCCTCCACAGGAAAAAGATATCGCCATAAAAATGTTTCACTGAAGTCCTCACTTTATGCATATGAGATGCCATCTACTATTTACAGGATACTGAGTGCTGTCTGCTTTCCTTTCAGGTGAAAGAAAGCTCATTTGGACTCCCATGAGGGAGGAAATGCCCCTCCCCCATGCATGTGCACACACATCATGTCATTGTCAACCCAGGCATTTGGCTTGGAGAAAGGCTATAAATACCAGGTTAGTTAATGTCTCATCAACAATTGAGCTTTCATGTCATCTAGTCCCAGAGCTGGAGTGTTCAAAGGCTCTGGGGAGACCCAGGGCTGCATTAGACAGCTTGAGGGAAACTCCTTCTAGGCTGTAGGTTCAAGACTCTGTTGAACAACTGAGATCTGTCCAGCACAGAAGACAGAGAAGGGACAGTAGCAGAGAGGGGACTGATGGCAGCTGTGGTCTACTTGTCATCCCTACACACTGGGGAAGTAAACTAGTACATTTACAGTATGTGAAAAAATCTGGAAGAATCCAGAGAACATTATTAGAGTTATTAAATTAATCCACCAAAATTATCACAGAACCACCTACACACATCACGTGAAATGAACGTTCCATACAACTGCAGACCAGCCATGGACGGGGAAAGCTCCACATAGGAGCGTGGACCAGAAACAACATCAGCAGGAAAGTAAGTAGATGTGGCTCTTCAAACACCTATTTGTTCTGTATTGCCTTGACCCTTGTTCTCCTCAGTGTACCTAATGTTGTGTCCAGATATTCAAAGTAATGTGAACATTGAGTAAGAAATTATAACATGTAGCTAAAGCCACAAGGAAAGCTAAGCAGAAATGACAGGTTCTTGAGTTAAAGGACCATAATTTTTAAACTGGTGACATGGGAATCAACCTGCACCTTCCATGTGATTACCATGGATAGCAGTGTGGATGCTTATGTCTGTGTCCCTAGGCAGTTTCAAAGTATCCACAAAACAATACAGATCTGGGATAGAGAGATGGCTGTCAGTGTGCTGTCTGCTGAGAAAGCACATGGACTGGAGTTTGGATCTCCAGGATTCACATAAAAAATCATATGGTCATGTGCAGGTGATATGCAGTGTGCTGATGTTTCCCTTTCTTTTGACTATTGTTTCCAAGCAGGTCAGGTCAGTGGGGAAGAGGAGCAGTTTCACGATTAATGCTCTGTGTGGGAAGGTTCAGCTCACTGTGGGTGGGACCACATCTGCACTGGTGTTTTAGGCTGGTACAGGAAATCAAGCTGAGCAAGCTATGGGAAGCAGCCTGTGAGCAGCCTTTCTCCCTTGCCTAGGCTTCAGTTGTTCCTTCCAGGTTCCTTCCTGCCTGAGTTTCTGCCCAATTTCCCTTCATGATGGACTGTAATCTGTAGATGAAATAAATGCCTGCTTTTCCAAAGTTGTTTTCGGTCAGTATTGTATCACAGCAAGAGAAAAGAAAACTAAGACACTGTAGGAGACAGTGGGCCCCAGAGCTCACTGGGCAGCCAGTCTTGTCAACTGATAAGAAGTGTGTTCAGCGAGAGAACATGGCTCTGAAAAAGAAAATCACCTGATGTCAAACTCCTGCTTCCTCCCACATGGACACCACAGGAGCATGAACACATATACACATGAAGACATATACATGGCATGCATACTCATGGATACACATGCTCACACCACACATACAAAAGGATACATACACTCACGTGAGCACACACATACTTACCTGTGCACATGCGCGCGCGCACGCACACACACACACACACACACAAACATATGTGCACAGACACAAATGTATTACAAACACATAGCACACACACAAAGAAACAAAACACAACTATATAATTAGATCATGGTCAGTTTCAAATCACCCCTCAGACAGGTATTACCAGCTAAGTGGGAACAACTGTCAAGGCAGCTAGAAGGGTCAATGGAGCTGAAGCAAGAGCACAGAAATGCAAAGAAAAAAATGGCGCTAGGGTGCAATGGTTACACAGGGTCTCACAATGTAATACTGGATCACTTGGATTTTATCTTAAAGTCTAAGCCGGCCTTCATCTCTAGATCCTTCCAACTTTCTCTAAATCAAGTGTTTCTCAGTCTGTGAGTTGTGACCCTTTGTGGGTTGTATGTCTCTTTCACAGGGGTCACTGAAGACCATCAAAAACACATATATTTAATTTCTGATTATACATAACGTCAGCAAAATTTGAGTTATAAAGTAGCAACAAAAAATACTCTTATGGTTGTGTTTATCCCACATTAGGAATTGAATTAAAGGTCACAGCATCAGGAAGGTTGAGAAGCACCACTTTCAATGGTAGGATTACAGATTCATAGCACAATACCCAACTGTTTATCTTTCTTGTGGAATATTCTCCATTCTTAGAGCTGCTTCTATTTAGGTAACTTGTCCTGGACACTAGGATTAAAGGACTAGGCAGAGATCACGGGCTCCACACAGCCAATGAGAACAAAATATCTAAGTGCAAGAAAGGGTTAATGAAATGGGACCCAAGACCAATCTCCAAAGATTATTTGACACTGAAAATCAACATGTCAAGTATGTTGCTGAGATGTACATGAGGTTTTTCTCATCTGTCTTCTGACCTCTAGGTAAAATTGGCACAGCTCAACCTAAAACCAGAACAAAAGGTTATAGACGTGTAAACAACTGGTGTGGAGTATAAGGTCATGGACCCCATACTTCTTAGAGTCACATGGCACAAGACAGGGGGAGAGAGAGAACCAATGATTGACTGTTCAGGCTCCTCAAATGAAGTTGACACGGCCTGGCTAGAGAAACATGCTTAAGATAGCACTAAAGCTACTTGAGGGGACAGGGTCATGTCAGAAGAACACTGAGATCACAGTTCTCAACTGTACAAAAGCTCTGCTGGTGCCCAGGTCATTGTTTGCTTCCATTATGTTGACTTATATTTCTATGAATCTGAGGGTAAAGAACTCCTGTAAGTAGATCTTTGACAACTATTAGGTCAGTGCTATGAGAAAATTTAGTAGTGTAGTTGCTGAAGACAAGAATGTGAGAGAAGAGATTAAAATCACTGTGGATTCTTCCAAGGCTTGATTGGGTTACTGCATGTGACATCACAGGGGTTCTGAGTGAGGTCAGCTGGATATCAGCCAGTAAAAAGGCACCACCTAGGCCTGTATTGTCTTTGTACTTCAGAGAAGCAGTTGCTGGATGGGTGAGCAGTTAGATCCATTTGTTTGTGCCAGACTTGGACTTTCTAATACCTGTAGGATTTCGACATAGTGAGTACATTTCCCAGGTTTTAGTTCGGGCTTTTGTCACTGTCATTTGGTCCCTATTTATTTATTTACATAGTTTTGATCAACTTCTTTTTTTTTGTCATTGTTGCCTTTGTTCCTGTAAAATTTATATATTTAGTGACATATATTAACTATATAGGATAAAGAACTTGATCATGACTTCCCGTATCTGCCTACGTGCATTTTTATGATATTTACCTGCTCTGTTTCACTTATTCAACCACTGAATGTGACAAGTACTTCCAAATGAACAAAGCTTCTTCCCCTACTTGTTCATGACCCTAGGAAATAGCCGTGTTTGTGGAACTAAACATTTGAAGTAAAACTTTTCTAGTTCCAAGCTTTTTTTCTGAATAAGGCATTTAATTTCATTGATGTCTGATCATAGCACTTGTGTGTATGATATGTCATGTGTCAATATGTGTGTGTGGACAAATCCTAATATTTCTGGATGAGGGGCTTTTTATCATGGTAGTTTTACTGGGCTGTTCCATTTGATGTGAGCTCACTCTCAAAAACCATTATCTCTCATGAAGGATTTTCTATTCTACATTGTTAATCCAGGACACCGCCTGTTACTGGGCTCATTTTGAGTTTTTGTTACTTGGTTTGAGGATAAGCACAATGTATCTTATGAAAAAATTCAAAAATAATCCTTTCTTAAGACTTAGAGGCTACAGAAATATTTGGAGAACATTGCTGTTAGACGTTGCGATGATGGTATCCATCAGTGAACTGTGCTGTGCACTGTACAAGTCTTTCTTCATACTTATTACTTCAGAGAGTTTTGTCTAGCTTTCTCTTTCTTAGTCTTTAATTTTCACTTTGAATTGTTTTCCTCTCCTTTGGATGCATTTTCTTATCTTAGCAGGGATGGAATGGTCAGAGCTTAGAGAAGGACAGTGATGCTAGGACAGATCTTCCTTTCAGACAAAAGGTCATTAGTAATGAGGAACTTGACACTCAGTGGGTGTCTGAAGGAATTTTATTCCCATCAGAGAAAGTATGTCTCCAAGAACTGCAAGGTTTCTGAGGGATTGGAAGTTGCTGCAACACCAAGAAGTAGGCTTAGTTAATATGAGATCTGTGCTACGTGACAGAGGATGGGATGTGAAACACAGGCTTCAAATATATTCGGGGGTGGCTGGGACAGATGTGGTCCATGTGACAGCCATGAACCTATCTTGACTTCTGGGAAAGTAACAGGGGTGTGATGGGCAGCAGCCCTGTCTGCTAAGGAGCAAGAATTTGAACAGAAATAACTTTTAAAAATCACTGTTGCTCTTTGGAAAGCCTTGATTGGTCCACTGCATGTGACATCACATAGAGTCCTTGTGAGTTATGCTAGAACTAGCCAATAAAAACGCACTGCCTGAGGCTGCCTATTTTCTGTACTTCAGAGAAGCAGTTGGTAGGTTGGAGAGCAGTTGGACTCAGTTGGCCTTCTGTTGGATCTGGACTTAGTGAGTTTGTTCCTCAAGTTTTCATTTTGGGCTTTTGGGATTTGGCATTGACTTCTTTATTGGATGTTAATTTTTCCTGAACATCCTTTTTCATTTCAACTTACTTTCCTTTTATCAACTCTTTTTCCTTGTCACTTTTGGCTGCATTCTTTAGTATTTCACATATTTAGTGGTATATATTAACTGTATCGGCTGAGGAATTTGCTCATGACTTTGATATCTAGCCTACGCTACTTTGATCATATTTATCTGCTATATTTCACCTCCCCACGCATTGAATTTTACAAGTAATTCCCATTATTCAAAGGTGATCCTGCTGCCTGCTCATGACCTTCAGGAAACAAAATGTGACCCTTGTGTTTATGGAACTGGCATGTTAGTAGTAACACTTTCTCTGGTTCTAAGATTTTCCCTGAAAAGGGCATTTCATTTTATTGATGTCTGATTTGAGAATTTACCTCACTGTTGTGTGTATGCTATGTTCTTTGACAATTTGTGTACGTGAATAACTTGTTTCTGTTCCTGATTAAAGATATCTTGATCATGAAGTATGGTTTTATTAGTGTCGTTTTGAATTTGAGATGAGCTATCTATCACACTCATTCAGGATCTTCCAATTTGTCAGTCAAAGATATGCCAGATACTAGGATCTTTTTAAATGTCTTCAATGATTTGAAAATTAGGATAATACTTTTTTAATGAAAAGTTTGTTGGTGTCTCCTCTCATTTTTAAGACTAATGAAATAATTTGTGATCATTGCCACTAATTTTTGAGATTGTAGAAGTTGATTTCCAGTTCGTTGCTGTTACATCCTGGGATTTAGGCTTGCTATTTCATATTTATGTCTTTTTTCTTTTTTCTTTTTATTTATTCTTGAATACGGTATGTGCTGACAATGGCCTCCCCTCCATTCACTCCATCCAGGTCTCTTCCCAACCTCCTCTTTCTCCCAGACCCACATCTCTGTTTCTTTTAGAAAAGAACAGGCTCCCCAGGACAGCAACTGACATGTCCTAACAAGATGCAATAAAATTATATTTAAATTTTGATTTAGTGGTAGTTTGTGCTTATAGTACCTCTTTCGTCATTAAATATTACACAGTTTTCATGTTTCTAAATATAGTCTTTTAATTCCTTTTGGTTTTTTCCTATATAAACACATTTTCACATTTATTAGATTAAATACATATATAACAATATATTAGTATATGTATTATACATTATTTATAATTGTGCATATTTTAATATTTGCTAATCATAATATCATAATGCATATTTCTGTTAGTTAAGAGTTGGAATTTATTGTACTATACTATATAATCACAAGTATAACAATCACAATTATTTAGTGTAATACATGACTACACACACACACACACACATACTTTACATATCTTCCACATACACAATCACATGACTCTATTTCCAGACGTGTCTATATTGTACTTTAGTCATATTTCCTATAAATCAGAAGAGACAAATCCTATTTCTGTTGTGAACCTGCTTTGCTTCATGTTAAACTAAATCTAGTTTTAGCTGCCTTATATCACAACAGTTCACTAGTCACTGTGATGAGTGTGGACTCTTCCCCACAGTTTCCTTATATGCTATGCTGTTGTTCTATTTGTTACAATGTAACTTCTGCTCTTGGGTGAGGCAATTTTGACAGAGAACAAGGGGCTCTTTAGTGTGTGCTGAGATGGATGTGATTTTCACATTATGTCCATCAAGGAAATGATGCTCTATTCACAGAGCTTATATGGTTGTGGGGTCAGGGCAATACTAGCACAGGGATGAGTTTGAGTGTGTTCCTTTGCTTTCTCTTTCTTGAAGTATTTTCCTGGTCTCCATTCTCTTTCTTGAAGTACTTTCCTGGTCTCCATTCTTTTGCAAAGCTGTGAAAGATCCAGGTAATCCATAAGACCAGGGCTTTACCCCATTTGGAGTTGTTTTGGTTGTGAGTCCAACTATGTTACTTATTGTGTGTTTCAGTTTGTTTATATTATCTTAATTAATTAGCTCATCATGTCTAGGAATTGATTTCTTATTTTTTAATTTTCTGTGGTATAAAACTGTGACATCCCTGAAAGACCATCTGGATTGTAGTTGGATCAGTTCCAATATCAATATTTCTTTAACGTAATTTCTATCTGGTCTATCTTGATCAGTTTCATCAGGGTTTTGCAAAGTGTTAAATCCTTGAAAATAAGGATTCATTCTTTCAGTGGTGTCAGTATTTTAATTTTCATGCACACTTCACCAATTCCAACACTGATTTTTCCTATGAGTCCTCTTCTACTGCTTTGGCTTTGGGTTCTTCTGATATTTTCTTGTCTTTAAGAGCATCGTTAGGGTGTTTGATGTATCTTAGTTTTCATGAAAGAGTATTCAAGGCTTTAATTTTTCTCCTAAAACTGCATTATTTTTTCTAGTATTGTGTGTTCTGAAATATCCCACAAGAGAAAGTGGTTAAAATTGAGCAGACCACCATGGACAGTCACATGGATGAAGACATGCTTGAGAAGGACTTCAGGATCTTAACATCACTGGGTTGTGGTGCATTCGGGGAGGTGAAGCTGGCCTGCCACCTTCCCACACAAACACGAGTGGCTGTCAAGGTCCTTGAGAAGAACACCAACAGTGTGGCTGACATCAGCACTGAAGTAAACATCCTTTACTCTTTAGAGCACAGGAACATTGTTCGCTTTTTTCACAGGATCGACACACTGACAACCACTTACATAGTCATGGAGCATGTGGCAGGAGAGGATCTGGAGAGCTGCCTCAGGGCACTGGGCTTTCTAGAGGAGGAGGAGACTAGACTGATTTTCTGCCAGGTCGTGTCAGCAGTTCACTACCTTCACCAAAGACACATTGCCCACCGTGATATTAAATTAGAAAACATCTTAGTCGATGCAGCAGGAAATGCAAAGCTTTGTGACTTTGGTATGGCAATTCAAATCACAGAGGGGCAGATGTTGGAAGAGATCTGTGGCTCCTTGCTCTATTTGGCCCCAGAGATCTTGGCAAGAAAACCCTATGATGGACTGGCAGGTGATATGTGGAGCTTGGGTATTGTCCTATATGTCCTGGTCACAGGGAACTTTCCATATGTAGAAGAAACCCTTGATAGTATGCATAGGATTATAACCACCACAATGTGTCCCATTCCTTACTACCTGTCAAAACACTGTCATATTATCATTGGGCGATTACTCACAGTGCACATTTGGTACAGGCTAACCATCTCTCAGCTTGTGGAACAACCATGGCTGGGCCACATTCAAGAACATGTACCCCCTGCTAATAAAGAAATCCTCCCTAGTCTTGTGGAAACTATGTGCACCATAGGCTATAAGGTTGAAGACATTGTGTCATCCTTAACTCACAGGCAACTAAATAATAAAGTCACAGCCACTTGCAATATTCTCAAATACAATCTGAGTTGTGGGGACAGCCATCAGCATGATGGAATGTCCTGGTTAAACAGAAGTCCTGCAGGTCCTGTTTGTCTCCCTCACCCCTTGAAGAGGAGAGCCAGTGATCCAGCCTTTCCGACTAGTACACAAGTTAGGAAAGATCACTCTAAGGAGGAGGATGTAGGAGAAAGAGTCAAGGTGTGCAGAAGTTACACCATGCCCAACAGATACTCCAGCCTGGAGGTGATGCCTTGTTCAGACAACACAATGCCAGAAAGAGAAGCTCTTATGGCTGATGTCATCAGCATTGCTGCAGGGCACACTGAAGTCAACAGGGATTTGGTGGGCAGCCTCTCCAGTAATCTCTCCTCCCATGAATCAGTCCTGGATGCAGCACCCACAGGATTTCTGAACATGGGCTTCTTTGAAGAGGATCCATCCATGGAGGCAGACATTCCCAGTGACCAGCCCCAGGAAGAACCCACAGCATCTGGATCCAGGGCATCTAGGACCTGGAAAGTGATGAGGAAGCGAATTTTCAGTGCATTGAGAGCACTATGCTGCTGCTGCCTGCCACCCCCCCCTACTGCCAGTGTGTACCCTGAATCAGCTGTCAGGGGCTTCAATGAAGGGAGCATAGTGAAGACCTACATGAAGTTCAGTTGGTTTGGTCATCCAGATCATTTTCTACTTTGCATTTTCAACATGCTACTTGTGTATCCTTTGAAAATGAAAAGTTGAACCCACTTAGAGGTCACAGAATTTAAGATGTCTAGTTCATTAGATGGCACAATTCCACAGCTTCCTATTCATAGGAATGGCTGGAACCTTGAGCCAAATTCAGATAACATAGCATGGGCACAACAGGGTAGAAAGTAAGGGAGGAGAGTTTGGCTAAAGGGCTCAAAGGTCAGAATGGAGGAATCAGGAGGAGAAATATGGCATAGAACTTTTATCTGACAAAGTCACTAATTGAAGTGCCTTTTTGTTTCTTTCTGCCTTGAAGTGTAGAAATTGAAATGCCCTAATAGAATTCCAGCCCTGGTGAGCAGTGACTGCCACAGAAAGGAACCAGTACAGATTTCCAGAGTGCCAGCTCCCTCCACACCAGGACAAACTGCTGCATCTATCCTCCAGCTATTGGGTCTGAGCTGCCCGTTTGCATCTCCTTCAGCTGCTCCAGCTCCAGGGCTGTTGTTGGACAAAGAAGTGGTGATAAGGCCCATGGACCAAATGACCCTCTACCATCACTGCTTTGGAAGTGCCTGTAGGACAACTCACAGTGCATGTAACACAGAGAACTCCACAACCATGATTGACTTTATGCCAATGTAGGCTGTCATCATATTGATCACTTTATTCCCTCCAATTTCTTCTGTCACTGTCTTTGAGAGACACCAAGACCTGTGTGAGTCCTGTGGAGGAGGGAGATGGATGGAAGGAGATAAAGGGAAGTAATTGAGAAACAGGATTAAGACAGGAGAAGAAATGAGAGGAGGTGCAGAATAGGGAATAGAGTCTGTTCTGAGGAACTTCCTGTCAACAATGTAACATTAAAGGTGTGTGTTTGTGTGTGTGTGTGTGTTAACCTGTGACAGGGGCCGTGGACAAACTAGAGTAGAAACATGAAGTGCAGAGTGTGGGGAGCTAGAAATAGTCAGCAATAAGAAGTGGATCTACTCTGGTGGTTCCTAGCATGTGTCAAGGCACATAAGACGGATGCTGCCTTGGAAATAACATCCTGTTCCTTCCTACTGAGGTAGAGCATGACAGGAGAAATTCGTAGTACTATTTGTCAGTAGAGTCCCATCATCCTCATTGTTGGGTAAGTAATTCCTGGCTGTTAAAGTCACTAAGAAGCAATTATACTTTTGGTTTGTATTTGGGGAAAGTGAAATGGCCTATTTGAACTACTATCTTGATGTGGTGTGGTGGAGCAGACAGGATGCAGGACAGAAGTCTGTGTCCTGGGTGGTGACCTATGAAGTTTCCAGGTTCCAGTGTCCATCCTACAGCTATAGAGTCCCATTTACCATCTTCTCAATCCTTCACCTCCCTGCCCACCCTGCACTGTTTGTGGACATTCACATGTAGAATCGACCCAATGAATGTCTACCTCCCTTGTTTTATGGTTTCTGTGCAAACAGGCTTCCTCAGCATCTAAAAGGGTTGTCTCTGACAGCAGGACAGACCGCACGTGGGTCTCAGGATTCATTTCTCTTTTATCATGTCATCACCTCCATACTGCATTCTGTATCCTTTTGAAGAACTACAGTATCTGTAAAGCATTTGGGAGATGGGAGAATGGAGGTAAGGGAGAGAAACAGGGAAAGGTGGTGGAGAGGATAAAGGGGAAATGAGATGGCCTGTAGAGAGATGGAGAGTCTGTGCTGAGGAGCTTACCTGTAAATGAGTCAGGAGGAAAGGGTGTTTTACTGGAAGAGGGGTCTTGAAGAAGTATGACCAGGAACAAATGTCTCTTGTAGAGCAGACTGTGAGCTTATGTCAGCCATGAGGAGAAAAGGCCATGCTCTGATTGCTCCTGGCATAGGACAATGAAGAGATGTGTAAACCTGCCTTGGAAAGGGCTTTCTATCCTGGACTACTGATAAAGGGTATAACAGGATAGAGAGCACCTCCACCATTAATTGGACTCTGCTCCTGCTCCTTTCTGACAAGGCCTTTGGCAGATCTGATGACATTTGTGTCTTTTTTCCTCACAGCCTCTTTCATCCAGGCTTCCCAGTTGCTTTCAGTCTCCTGATCCAGGAATCTTGGATCATTTTTCCATCTCATGAAGGTATTTATGACTTAATTTGACTTTACACTAACATTGTTCTACTCTAATCTGGGAAGGTAAGTAGGCATTGCCAGGCTTAATGGTGAGTATTGCCTTACAAGACCAGCAGCCTTAGAACTTCTTTAGGATCAATACCCACCATAGGGGTCAGGCTTACATGGAAACCCCAATTATCATGAAGCTCTTGATGACACTCCCTTGTGCAGTATGAAGTGCTGGTGTGTGAAGTGTCTGAACTGTTTTCCAGAACACCTTCCTGGTAGGGAACAGCTCACTGAGTTGGCAAGGGGAAATGAACTCAACAGGGAATCCAGGGCCCTAGTCTGTGTGAATCATACTCCTGAAGGCAAGATTGACTGTGGTAAATGTCTGTTTGTGTAGAAGATGTGTTTCTGAAGCCAATATTGACATCCTGAAGAAAATGATCTTATGAGGTGGCTTGTGCCAGTATCCTCAGAACGAAGGGAAAGATATCATGGACTTGGTTCACTGAAGTGCAGTGGGAGACTGGGAGACTGCAGAGGTGTCAATGGAGAAAACATCTTCTATGTTATAGTTGGCACCTGGCTTCTGTTCTGACCATTTGACCCTGGGCATTTGGCAAACTCTGGCACATAGTGACAGCGTTGACCAGAACTTCTTCCTACCAGGAAGACAGCTAACTTGTGCGGTCACTTACTTCAAGAATGAGGATCCTATGGTGAGTCCCATGTGCAGGAAACAAGAAGTAGCTTGTTTAGCAGGTGAGAGAAAATTTCAGTTTGTGGGTACCAACTGGGGTTAGATGCATATCAGTGATGGCAGGGCTGTGAAATTGTTGAGAATTCTAGAAATGAGAGAGGGACGTTTTCTGAATCCACATTGTATATCTTTGAGACTGTACCTCACTATGTACCCTTGGCTATATGTAGAATATGCAACTCTCAGTCTTACTGAGGTTGACCACAAACCTGTCTCCTGAGTGCTGGGATTACCTATGTGTACTCCTGTGACTGGCTTCCAGTACTATATAGCATCAATGGTAAATTCCTCCAAACATTTGAGACTTAGACAAGTTCTGTGCTTTTTCATCTTGACAGGGTCAATTATTGAAGTGAAGGTATTTTCATCCACTATAGAAACAACAGAAAAACTAAATCTAATCTTCAGAATAGAAGTGTGTGTCCATTATTCAACAGATACTTAGAGGTTAGATATGCTGTCATGAATATTTTTGTGGATACAAGCCAGTGGGCTGGGAGAAGTATGCCCTAGCTGATACACCCTTGGAAACAAGACACAATGCAAGAAGAGGCTCCTCTCTAACTACATTTTCATAGGATATCCATGTGCATTTCAGGCACAAGACACATGGCTTCAACCTGACTAACCAGGAGAGTCCAGATTGACTACCTGCTCCATTTGAACCACCAGATCACAGCTGAGGACTCAAGGTGGGTCACTGAGACAGGTGGTGCCTGTCTTGGGATGTTGAAGGCAGGACTTTCACTTCAAGGACACCAGTGGAAGATGAAGTGCACAAGATGCCACTAATTCTAGATAGGGGCTAGATAGGAATTCCAGATATACTCATCCAGCACCCACACACGGTCTGGTGGCTGCTGTACTCCATGGCTAGTTTTGCCCAGGCGCCCAACAGTGCTTTCATTACTGGTAAAAACCAGTTTGTGTTTGGTTTTAGGTCCTGGAAATGTCTTCATACTTAGTGTAAATGGGGAGCACGGGGCAGCAGAATTCCAAATTGAGACCAATTGGGACTCTATGCAGCATACTCTGGATGGTCTTTGATAATAGAGGTGATTGTTACCCCTGCCAGATACACTGTGGACCATACAAGGAAGACCACTGTTCTCTTCCATGTCCTTTGTGCTCTGTCATTCATGTTCTGGCTCCTACAAACCACCAGATTTTGCATATGAGAGAAAACAGTGATGCGAGTCTTTTGGGACATATTTGTCACACATAACACATTCATCTGGAGTAGTATCTTTTTTCCTGAAAATATGAAAATTTCACTCTTGGGGGTGAGTATGTGCTGTTTGCACTGTATACTCTTCACATATTTATTTAATGAAATTTATTTATTTAATTATTTATTCTGTGTCATTCACATCACGAATCTTGATCACATTCATGTCACCACCATTTCAAATTCACCTTCCATTCCTGGACCCCCCACCCAAATTAAACAATATATAAGAGAGATAAAGGAAAGATGAACCAAAATAAAAAGAGGGCACTTAAGGAGGTCATCATGGAGGCTGAAGTATGAGAGAGTGAGCAACCTCATAAACCACTTTGTCCATATATGTTTACTGCTGGTGTTCACTGCAGAGTCTGGTTCCGGGCCCCTGGGTTCTACTACGCCACTGTTGTATTTGAAACTGTCATCTTCCATTGCAATTGGCACATTAACTTATTTCCCTGTATGGGTGAGTTTGCACATTTAAAGATCTGACTTCAAAATCACCATTCCCACAGTCTTTCCCATTCCTTAGTGAAGTGACATAGTTGATCTGGAGATGGAGAGCACACAAAGAGACCAGAGGTTGCAGAGGCAGCAGGAAAGAATTGGCTGAGGGAGGAATTTAGGGAGTTTTATCAGAACCATGTTTTGTCTCCCAACAGGAAAGTGACAGAAAGCTGGAGGAAAATGGATATCACTTTGGATGGAGTGCTGAGATTTTGCTCCACTTTGGAAGTGAGTAGGCGTCCAGAGGTGAGGTCAGCACCCTTAAAACTACTTTGAAGTCAGGTCCGACTGGATAGAGGGTTCAGGTGTAGACAGTCTCACTGAACATAGATCTAGGGCTCTCAGTCCTGCTGGCGTAATTGCCTGAAGTGATGCACATGACAGATGGTTTGTCTCTACCACAACTGAGGATGGCTGCTCTGATGATCAGCCATTGCTGATCTGTGGAAGCACATAGCTGAAGCATCACTGAGACTACTATCTAACCATCTGTGGTAAAGAAGTTCTTGATTTCTGATCTGAATGACTCCGGCTTACAGGTCAGAAAGCATTAGGTGGCTCAGGCAGGCCTCCTCAATCCCAAGGGTATTTTGATATTGAGCTGGTATTGCAGGGGACAAAAGAGAGAGGGAAAGAGAGCAACAGCCAAAGCATGGCTTTAGAGGGATGTTCAGATAACTTGGTCTAAGTGGCATATCTGTCCTCCTAGGTCCTAACACCAATGAGGAGGAACAGATTCAATCAAAGAAGAAACTCATACCTGTACTTGGTGGCATTTATTCTGTCACTGGCTAGTGCCATATTATTTGTTGGGTTCCAGAGCCAGGAGCATGAAGTTTCACATAACCTAGCTAGAGGAACCAGCCAAGAAACAATAAGATACTTGATCCTTGACCCATGACTGGTCTGTTTGTCAGTTAGTGACCACTAAGTCATGCTCCACTCTTGATACAATTAACTGCAATCAGGTCCTGGACTAGAGAGACTTGGGTACTTAGCCACATCATGGAATTTGCCAGGACTCAGAAAAAGTGGATCATGAGCTCTAAGCTGAGGTAATAGTCTCTAAGAATGTAAATATTAGAATGCAGATTTTTCCATAGAGGCTTAGTGAGTATCATCCAAACTTACTATATCTCTGGCCACTGGAAGGAGCATGTCATTGTGCTTAGACTGTTAGCAGAGAAAAGTCAGCTTACAGTGAGTCTCTCATACTTAATCACCTCCTTCCCCACTAATGGCCTGATGGATGCAGCAGGAACAGTTGCAGAAAATCACAGTTATTTGTTCTACAGTCTTTACACATACTGAATGTTGCTCAGTACTATTCTCCTCCAAGTGGAGAAAACTGAGTTCAAGAGATGCTCAGTTCGTTACTCTTTTGGACAGAGCATGACTGGTTGTGACTGCTGAAACTCCTAGTCAGGTCTTTGACACAGATATGAAGACTAATGTGGTAACAGCCTACGTGGATACCCCACTGGGTTCTCTCTCAGAAAGGTGACATTAAGAAAGCGGACATTACCCTTGCATCACTAGTTCCTAATTCCACCAAATATAAACTTGCTATTATCTAAAAGACCACAGGTCTAGGGTGGTGAATGAATCTTTCTTCCAGATGCATCATTGCTGTAAATATGACTTCTCTTGTAGGTGCCAGGCCATATCCTGAATAATGGACCCCGAGAGTTCCTGACTTCAGGATGTGTACACTGTGGATGTGCACACTGAAGACATGTACACCGAGGATGTACACACTGGAGACATTCACATTGAGGATGTGCACACTTGGGACATGAACAGTGAGCACCAGTGACATGAGGGTAAAGAGTTCCACATCACCTCCCCTTCCTAGCAGATTCACAAGTCATTGTCTGAGCTCTAGTGGAACTGAGAGGCTCCACACAGCATCAGGAGGACATAATGCAGAGAGCAATGATTTGGCTTCTTTTCCACCATCCAACTACAGACAACCACTACAAAAGACCAACAAGATCTGGGGAATCTGCAGAAGCATTGCCCTGTGAAAGCTTCCCACTAGGCACTTACTGTTGAATCCCTGCCCAACTTAGACTCCTTTGCATTGTGACAGTTCAAACAGTCACCAATGCCACAGTGTTCTCACAGATAACCTAGATAACCAGCATGAGCAGAAAAGAACGTATCTCAGAAGAACCTTGGGAAATGTATATGCTTCTCTCTCTACACTCTAAATCTCCTGAGAAGGGCAGGATCCTTAGACCACCTTTCCCACAAAGGGAAGGGGGAGAATGTGACATCATATGCTTGGGCCATCTCTCACTGATGTTAGGTAGAGACAATTTACAAACAAATACTGAAGTTCATAAGTAGAATTCCAACATAATTTATATAAATTGGCATTCAGAATGCTTTGACCCCTGGAGAAGAGAAATCCAAAGCAATAAGAAGCTTCAGAGTCTACCAGTTGTTACTTTAGTTGTGACAGATTTTTGCACTTCATCTGTAGACTCATAAAAATCCTGTCTGATGCCCAAACACAAGTATAACAAGCATCTGGATCTGGTCCTAGAAGAGATGACAGAGGACAGGAGAGTCCTCCAGACCCCACTCTTCTTCCAGTCCTTCCCACAAAGCCCCAGAGATCCACAAAAGGGCTACAGGGAAGTAATGGAGATGGATATGTGAAACAGGGCAGAAAGCTCAGAAACAGACCCATCTAAATCCTGCCAACTGATTTTCACACCATCTCCCACAGAAATCAAGACAGAGAAAATGGTCTGTCCACAAATGACTGCAGAAGAAGATTGAAAAAGAAAAATAGAGGAAATCAATTTTAAAAAATGAACATAGTCATCATTTTCCTAAACTCAAGTATAAACAATATAATGTTCACATAGAAATTATAGAAGAGAACTAAAGAAGTTCCTTCCTTATAGATAGGAAGATGAGATTGAACAGGGAGATGATGGATGTGGACTTGGAAGCAATGATGACAACAGCCAAGAAAATAGAGGAGCTGGAGCATAGCTGGAGCAAACACTTCCCCAGGACATTTAGAGAGAGCCTGGCCCTGAACATATCCCTGGAGACAATCCATCAAGGTTCTTGTTTAAAATAAAATAAAGAAATAAAAAGGGGATACAGATATAATAGGATATAAGACTAGATTATTGAATCTTCTTTCAAAAAGCATTTATTAGCATTAAATATTTTACATTGGATTGGATTTTTGTACATTGTATACAAATTGTATATATTGAGATTAATTTTGTTACTCTACATACATCTCTATTATACTCGTTCAGTTCATATAACAATGTAACACAAATTGCTAGCCCATTAAAATTATTACCAACTAAATAGGATAAAAAGAAATGCATGTTAGTAGTTGGACATTACAATCAAACTTATAACCATATTTGATATGATTTCAATATCAAACAGATATATTTTAGATGAACAGGTCTTCATCAAACACTCCAGATGTCCATAGAATATGGCATTTAAGATATTGTAACAACATAGGTTCTTATTATTTTTATAACAATGGGACAACTGCTCTTGGCAGTTCCAGTCTACTTCAGAGATGATTATGGATAGCAGACAAACTCCATACACAGTTGAACTTCTTTGAAACAAAAGTAGGGCACTGGGCAAGAAAGTAATCTTGCCTTGACTCCTGACAGTATGATGTTCAAAGTGGACAAGCAGGGGACACACACACACATACACACACACACACACACACACACACACACACACACACACACACACACACACACACACAGGGGGGGGGAATTACTGAACCTAGACAAGACAGAAAGGTGTTTGAGAATGTCCTGCTTCACAGAAAATTCTGTCAGACATGTTATGCCTGTAGGCCGAAGACTGATGCTTCAGTGATATAGAAGAACTTTGGGTGAATGTCCAGGCAGCCAGCTGTTTCAGTTTTTACATTTTTTGGAAGGTTCTTGCTTGCTTGCCCATGCTGTTTAGCTAGTTAATAGTGTTTCCATTTTGGGTCTCTGAGGTAGTTGAAGAGGAGATATAGTTACTGTTTTCTAGTGGCAATTTTAGAAAAGAAACTCCAAAGTTAAAGTGTATGATTTTGAGAGACATCAAATTATAGTTTTTAGTTAGTAATACAAGTTAGAGAGAAAGTGAATTAGGTATAACCCCTTGGATTCACCAAAATTAAATAATTAATAGAATATTTTCTTTGCATTGTCAATTGTTAGTGGACTGGACATTACTCATATAATTATTGTTTGTATATATTGTATATAATATTGTACCTACTGTATATGTTTTTTTTCTTATATAAACTCTTTTATTGACTCAAAAAGGGATATGTGGTGATATGTTTCTTATTTAATAAAAACCAATCTGAAATATCACAGGAGAGATGTACCTACAGTAAAATGAGGAGGATCAGAGAGTGATAATTTACACCTTTAATCCCAGCACAGGGAAAGATCAGGAGAGTTAACCTATACTTAACTGGGAGTGGTGACCCTTAATCCCAGAAGATCTGAGTTGGGGACCTGCTTGGTTTACAGTGGGAGTTACAGGCTCCCAGGCAGGCAGTGGTGGTGCCAGGCCTTTAATCCCTTAACTCCAGAGACAGGGGAGATCTTTCTGTGTTTCTATAATTTCAAGGCTAACTACCAAATAGTAGTAGTCCATGCCTTTAATATTAACCTGGATGTGAAACAACTGGGTGAAGAGGGTATTTAAGACAGGCATAGAAAGACAGAACAGGCAATAGAAGCCACAAAAAGCGAGGCTGAGGAAGCTGGAAGATAGCTGGGTGTGATTTGACTGTGGTGCTTCCTCTCTTTGGAGGAAGCCTTTTCCTGATATCTGGATCTGACTTTCCTTCATTCATGCAACAAGACTGCCCATGAGTAAATCTCCCATGAGAAAGGCATATTATTGTGAATTCTTTTTCTAATTTCTCTCAGCAGCTTACTCCTCTTCTTGCACATAGCTGGGGCTCCAGGAGAGGTAAACCATTCTGACATCAGTGGGCTATGGAAATCACCTGGTGAGACTTAAAGAGTGTATCTCCACAGAGATGCAAATCCCAGTAAAGCAATGTCGAATGCCATGGCCATTGGCCATCCTCTATGTCTTGCCCACAGAAAACCTACCTTCTCACCTTGGTTTTCCTGCATACTGTGTAGACACTCAATGTTACAGGTTAGTTACCAAGACCTCATATGGAAAATCACACCCAAATGATGTTGATACTCTATGGATGTTAAGAATGAAGTAGAAGTTAAAGCCAAGGCCAAATGGCAAGTGACATGTCACAAATGACATAGGATCTCCTCATTGAGTGTCCTTCACTCACCAGAAAGAACCAGATGGAATCCATACCATGAGAGTGAAAGCTTAGCGGACTGCGGAAATTGGTTGAAGGTTATAGGTTTCCACAGCAGCCCATGCCAAAAGGAGCTGAGTGGGTAAAAGTCCCGTGACTTTATTTTCTGCCCCAACACATCTCTGTACTTAGTTGAAAAAGGAAAGATCTAAAAGTCTCATGGTTTCCTGGTTAAGTTGTTCAAGGTTATGGATATAATAGTTGTTGACAGCTTCATCACGCCCCATTGTTCCTGAGTGAAACACTGAAGGATGCTGTGATGCTGTGTGACCTGTGAGATGTTGCTCTGTATTTCTAAAGGGACATGGGTCTGGCCATAGAAGATATATTGATTTTTCCATTCTGATGGTTTGTAATTTATCAGCCTATCTTGGGAGCCGGTGTCTTATTTCAGGCAAGAGTTTCACAATCAGAAAGGAGGGATGGGGGCTTTGTTTTCACCCTCAGATATCCTGTCCTTCCTGAAGCCATCACTGAATCTGCCCTGGATACCTCTCGGGTACCCTGACTCACAGGTAGAAACAACTGAAATTCTGATTACACCTTGCACTGATGACTTTTTGTGGGGGGTCACATGTTTCTGTGGGGATGAAAACAGAAAGCACTACTCATTTCTAGTTATCAATGAGGCTGTTGGGCCCCCACTTTTCACCTAACAGTTCCCTTTAAATCAAGATTGTGAGGGAACTTCAGAGCCTCAGGGCTCAATGAACACAAGCTTGAAAATCTTCTGCAGCCCTACTTGCCCCACGTTACCCCTCTCCAGGACTGAATTGCTCAGAAGACTTGATGTGATGGGGTGAGCCTGACCATTCAGTTCTGACTTTACTGTAGTGGCAGGCAAAGCAAGGGACCTGGATTACATGTCATTACTGACCTGGTAGCCATCCATGTGCCATGTTCTTGAAACAAAGTAACCAGAACTTAGACTTGACCTGTCCAATATAGGTTCTTCATCTGCTGTGACAGTTCTTGAACTTTTCTTTATCAGGCCACACCCTCCCAGACTGTGCCTGCCAAACTCCTGAATTTCATTCTTGTCAGTATCCAGCACAAAATAGACCCTAATTCCGGTCATGGCCACTCTCTTTTTACTCTTTCCACAAGTGACAAGTGCTGAGTTCAAGCATCTCAAAGTGCATTGGAAAGTTCTTGCAGTCAGTGAGGACAAAGACAAAGAATCTAAATATACACATTTCTGAACATAATCAGGGTTGGTCATGGAGCCCCTGCTTACACAGTCAAAAGATGAGGTAGCACACAGAAAGAGTGAGACTGTGTCAGGGACAGGACATTCAGATGTAAGGACATTGACTATGATAAAGAAATAATAAAAGTTTTCACCGATGCTTCTTATAGAAGACACAATCATGTGAGAGACAGACATTCACAGTGATAACTTAAGTCTCATGACAATCACAATCAGGAAATGTTGATATGCTGTGAGATTTAGAGCATTACTATGTCAGTGATTCTGCTCTTCTGTAAACTCACCACTCAAGATGTCGACATGAAAGCCTTGACCTTGTGAGAAGTCAGGGTGAGCTCATCTTTTAAAGGCAAAAATTGAGAGCTGAAATGAAATTCCATAAAATCCCACAAACATTCAGCTGCAAGAAGATATTACAACTATTTCCTTTATAAAATTTAAAGTTTCTCTAATCTATCATTGCAAGTAAGGGCTTCTATTACATTTTTTAATATTATAGAAGTGGAAAGGATCCATAAAGATGATTTGATGTGCAATATCATCCCTGTCACATAGGTTTGTATTCTTATCCCTACCAGGATGTTCTTTTAGGGATACTGTGCAATATTTGCAGAATGGACCTACAAAAATATCTATGTTGACTGAAGTAAAGAAGGTTAACATGTCAGGCCAACAACTATGTCATGCTCCTGATGTTCATTCCATGAATTTCCCCAATATGTTCCTTGTGCCATTGTAAATCTGAGGTTAAAGATGCTCTCCTCACATAAGTTAATCATTTACAGCTACGAGTTAGTGTAGTGGTCATGATAGAAATGGAAAAGAAACAACAACCATTTAACACTGTGGGTTTTCTTGCTATGTGATTGGCTCATTACATGTGACATCACAAGGACACCAGCCCATCTGAGGCTCTACCTGTAGCTGGTTTTGTCCTTGTGCTATAGAGGAGGAGTTGGTTGGTGGATGAGCAGCTGGCCTCAGTCATTTCTCAAAGACTTGGACTTTGCTAACCAGTTAGACCTCGGAGAATGAGTTTCCCTGTTTTCTGTTTAGGTTTTGGTGTTTGGATTTTATTGACTGATTATTTTTGACAATACTCATGTCATTTTAAAATTGGCTCTACTACTATTACTGCTTCATTTACTGAGATTTTCCATTTTCTTCAACCTCAATTCTTTGTCATTGTTATCTATGTTCTGTCTCAGTTTATACTTTGATGATATGCATTTACACATTGAGAAACTATCAGTTCTACGCAGTCCTCCTGTAGTAAACTGTGGTAATATTCACTAGCTCTACGTCACTTCCTGGCTCATGCCACATGCTCAATAATTCCCAATATACAAAAATTCATCCCCTTGTCTGAACATAATCAGAGGTAGATAAAAATGAATATTTCTGTGTATGTAGAATTGGATCATTCATAGTAAAACTTTCTCTAGTTCCATGTTTGTTCCTGGCAGTGCCATTTCACTCCTTTTCATGTGTGTGTGACTTTGTTCACTTGTGACTATGCTATGATCTTTGTCAATTTGAGTATGTGCATTGAGTCCTGTGTTTTCAGGGAAGGCATCTTGTTCAAGAATGCTCTTTCTAATATGTCACTGACTATGAAGTCACGGATATTATACTCTCATTGAGGACGTTTTCATAATCTTAGTTAAAGACACAGCCAGATACTTCTCTTTGAAGGTGTTTTTACTTGGTAAGAGAGTAAGGGCTTTATATAAAGAATTTTTTTTATGGAAAAATTTGAAAATTTTTCTTCCCTTGGTTTTAGAAACTATTGGAACATTGTGGATCATTAAAGTTATTTTTAGATTGCTGGATTTATTAGTGAATTTTTTGGAAACAATACAAAACATTTTTGACCCAGTGATTCCTTCAGATCAGGTTACCTGTTCTATTATTTGGACTTTTAAATTTATCGCTGATTCAGGTATCTCTTCTTATTGGATGAATATTTTTTAAGGGGGAGAAAGGTAAAGATGGGAGGTTATATAGGGACTGTGATGCTAGGAGAGATCCTCCTTCCAGATTTAAGAACTCTAGTAATGATGGTCACTCAGTGAGAGTCTGAAGCAGTTTTATTACCATCAGATAAAATATGTCTCCATGGAATTCAGGATTTCTCTGTGAATGGGATGGCCAGCACAGAGAAGAAGCAGGATAATTTAATTTCAGGCCTGTGCTATTGAGGCTACTTTCAGGGGTTTATTGTTTCTCTGGTAGCTCTGGGTAGAAGGACACAGTAATATGAGACTAGGTGAAAACTAAGAATCTGCCTTATCTTCAGAACAACTCATGTAGGTGGAGATGGATAGGTACCTTATTTCCTAAGCCCATGTGTATTGATTATTTTAAATTTGGTTTCAATTTTCTTCTGTTAGAACATATATTATGGTTATTCCCCACAGCAATTTCATTATAACATTCCCATACATACAGCACTCTGGTCAAACTCTCCAGCTCCATTTCACTTCCTCACCTCTACCCCTGTGACCAACACTCTATATTAAGGGCTCAGATGTCTTCTTTTTATTTATTTTTACATACAGATCTCTGCCCCTCCCTCTCCTCCTCCCATCCCTCCTCCAGCTTCTCCTCACCCCATCTCCTCATCCATTCCCCAGTGAGAGGAAGGTCTCTCAAGGCAAGTCAGTTCAGTCCGGCATATCCAGTTGAGGTAGGATGGAGGCCCTCTGCCCAGTATCAAGGTTCTCAGCTCTCCTCGTGATCAATTCTACAGGAGAAAATGCCATATTACTGTTTTTGGAATTTGTTTTATATGATATTATCTCTACTTGTAGCTATTTTCCATATATCAGATCAGCTCAGTAGCCACTGTGTCTGAGTATGAACTGTTCCCCAGAAGCTAAACATACTCTACACTCTGGTTACGTTTCTCTATGTAACTTTTCCTCTATTTTTATTGTATTTTTAGAGCCTAAAAGCAACATTAAATTGTTTGGGGTATCCAAGATTTGATGACAGAGAATTCATAACTATACAATTTTATTCTAAAACTACAGAATTTTTCCTAGCATTGTGTATTCTTGAGAATTCCCACAAAACATAGTGACTATAATTGAGAAGTATATCACAGCCAGCTCCTGGAAAGAGAACACCCTTAGAATGGATTTCAGGATTTTAATATCTCTAGGCTGTAGTGTATTTGGGGAGGTTATGTTTTCCTACCATCCTCCCACACATGCACAGGTGTTGGTCAAAATCCTTGAGAAAAACCGCAATGCTCTGCCTCACATCAGCTCTTAAGTAAACATTCTTTAATGTTTGGAACACAGAAACAAAGTTCAATTGTTTCACATCATTGACACATGGATGACTACTGTGGTCATGGAACATGTTGCAAGAAAAGATCTGTTGATGTTCCTCAGGGAGATAGTCTATCTAAAAAGGAGGAGGCAGGGCCAATATTTCAACAGGTCATGTCAACAATACACTTTCTCAACCAGGTATGCATTGCACATTGTGATATTAAATTAGAGAATCTCCGTCTTCATGGAGCTGAGAAGGTCATGCTTTGTGATTTTGGTATGGCAACTCAACATGTAGAGGGGCAGATATTTAAGGAGGTCTGCAGTTCCTTGTTTTATTGAATCCCAGAGGTCTTGTTCAGGAAACCCTATCTTAGATTAGCAGGTGATATGTGGAGTGTGGGCATCATCCTGTATGTCCTAGTCACTGGGGACTTTCTATATGTAGAAACCACCCTTCATGATATGCATAGAATCATGTCCACCACAATGTGCCGCATTTCTCCCTTGTCCAAACCCTGTCACATCATTTCACGATTACTCATGGTCACCGTCTGGTACAGGCTAACAATCTGACAGCTTGAGTATTGACCTTGGTGAGCCATATTCAAGAACATGTACCAACTGTTACTAAAGAAATTCATCCAGGGTTGGAAAGACTATGTACACCATTGGCTATACTTGTTAAGTGATAATGTCATCCCTAACACACAGACAAAGAAATACGTTAAAAGAAACTATTAATACTGTGAAATGCCAGTTGATCTGTGGGAATACCCATCAGTAAGATAACGTCCTGACTGTATATGATCCTTTCAGATTCTTTCAGCTCCCACTCCCCTTGAAGAGCAGAGCTAGTGACTAACATTTCCTGTGAGGAAAGAAGCTGGGAAGACTCACTTTCTGTAAGAGGCAAGGGATGCAGAAACTACACAGTGGTCCACAGATACTCCAGCATAGAGCTGATGCCCTGATCAGATAACACAGTCCCAGAAGGAGATTAATGACAGCTAGCAGCATCAACCGTGCTTCAGGGACAATGTAGTGAACATTAATTTACTGGATATAAAGTCTAATGATGTATTCTGCCTTGAGCCATCTCTGAGTGGGAAAACCATAGGATTTCTGAATATAGGATTTTCACCAGAGAAACAAACCACAGACCAAACAGGCTCACTGAGCAGCCCCAGGTTGTACCCACAGCATTTGGACTCAGGCCACTCAGAGTTTGCAAGCTGATGAAGATTTCCCAGGCACTCAGAGCACTGTGCTGCTGCTGCCTGCCCAACTCAAGGTGAGCCCTGAATCTTTGTGTCAGGAGCTGTAAAGAAGAGAGAAGACAGTGGAGTCCTACAGGAGCCAAATTCATTGGTCCACACACCTGCACTCCTCCACTGTGTTTTTCTATGCTATTTCAATAATCTCTGGAAATAATATGTTGTAACCACACTCAATGTAGGATCTTACTATGTCTAGCACTTTAGGTGGTCCTATTTCACTTTCTCCACCATGTAAATGCATGGAAAATTGAGCTGCATGAAGATGACATAGCATGGAGGGAGAAATGGTGCAAAGGAAGAAAGGGAGTTTGTATAAAGGAGGCAAAAAATTTGGATGGGAGTAATCAAGAGTAGAGCTATGGCACAGCAAGGCAGAGCAGTGTTGGATAAGACACATCTCTTCACAGTCACTAATAGATACACCTTCATATTTCTTTTTTCTTTAAATGGGGAACTTGAAATGGATTTCTAGAATTCCAGCCCTGGTAAGAATTGCTTCCCACCTGTCAACTAGCAAAGGGCCAATGCCTAAGCTTATATTCAGATCTCAATTATGCTTTTCCTGTTCTCTTTTCACATGCAACTATCTAGAAAGAGCAGAGGCTATTAACAATGAAAGGAAAATTTATAACCGATCGCACCAAATTATGATCCTATTTGAGGCCTCTCATCTTCCCACAGCCATAGGAATTGTCCACTGTCAATCACAGCAAATCAACAAATCCATTAAGTGCAAGATGGAATAACCAAGGTGAAGAGGCAGCTAGAGCTGCAGCTCCTGGAAGCCAAGATCCCTCTCACTCCATGAGATACTCTCATTTTACAACCCACCTCTTAGTCTTAGAAGACACATTCTCAGGATTAATAGAATCCTTCACTTCTGAAACATCACAGACAGTTTCTTATCTCCTTTTCAAGAGATCCTGTTTTGGAGTCCTGACCTCCCTTCAGATAATGGTCCTGAATTTACTTCTCTAGTCTCACAAACTTTAGCCAAACACCTTAACATCCCTTGAGATTTCCATATCCTGATGAACCCCAGTCAAGGTCAAGGTCAAATGAACCAATTATTCCTTCATACACACTCATCATATCTCCAAAGATTCCATATTGATTGGATAAAACCCTTGCCATTTCTTTTCTTTCTATGAAGACTCCTTCTAAAGAACCCTCCTGTACCCCCTTCAAGCTCAGTATGGCTGCCTCCTGGTCTCATGTCCCAGTCATCACCTTTCCCTGACTATGTCCTTAGGCCCTTGTCATACTGTCTTTACTCTCATCTTTGGATCTTCACCAGTGTCATTTGCCCCAGACCCTTTCAGATCTTCTTCCCACTCCAATCAACATTGGGGACTTAGTTCTCCTCTCTCCTCCAGAACATAATTCTTCTTCTCTTGCTCCAAAATGAACAGGCACCTTCAGGGTAATCCTTATTACCCCAACCACTGCTAAGTTCAAGTGTTTCCTTCACTGGACTCATCTTTCCAGTTTGAAACCTACACACCAACACACGACAATTTTTCTTCTTATATTTCGACCCCAACATTGTTCTGGCCTTTTCAGTTTCGGGAGATAAAAAGTCGAAATGCTTGCTTCCAGTCTCAGAGGAATGAAGCCTCACACACCCATCAATCCCTTTTCATACCCTCCAGTTGTTTATAATAAAGAGGGGAAAGTGTGGAGCGAAAGATCCAAAGAAACACCCTGGCCCCGAACCCTGAGCCACTGAATGAAACACACTCTGGCCCCCAGTCCAGAACCAAGGAAACACAAACTGCTCTTGAAATTAGAGCCAAAGAAAAGCACTTTGGCTCTGGAACCAGAGTCAATGAAAGAAATACACCTTGGCCTTGGCCCTGAAGACTAACATGGGCAAGGGAAGTAAACAGTTTGTCCACGAAACCAGAGCTAATGCTGCCACTGACCAATGTAAGCAAACATTCCCTGAGCAGAAAACCTTCTTCCTGGAAAAATCTGTCCCCTATAAAGCCCTACATAAGCCCCTCTGCCTGCTCAGTTAGCAGCTGTTCTCCTCCACCCTAGCACTCCTTTCCTTCTGTCCTCCATTTCTTCTGTCCAAATAAATTTCTTTAGAAAGAGATTTGGGTGAAGACCTTAGTCCCATCATAAAGCCGAATCTCTGCTGAGATGTTCCTTTAGGAGAGCTGAGTGGAATAAAAATGGATGCTTTTGCTGGGAAACTCCATTGGGGGTGGAGCAGAAGTAACAACTTGTCCAGGAGAGGAAGGAGATTGTTACATTTTATTTAATGCTTTAACAGAGTGAAGCGGAAGTATTTTGTGCAGAGAAATTCTCCAGTAGAACCTCTTGAGATCCTCGTAGGCAGACTTTATCTAAAAGGAGTTGAAACCTAGCCTTGCTTGTGAGGCTTTTGTTGTTGAAGAAAATGTCTAAAAGAAACACATAGTTTATATGTATATAAAGGATTTTTCTAAAGGGGAGGTGTTACCTAGTTACCTAGCAGGGCTTGCACATAGATTGTGTGTGTGTGTGTGTGTGTGTGTGTGTGTGTGTGTGAGAGAGAGAGAGAGAGAGAGAGAGAGAGAGAGAGAGAGAGAGAGAGAGAGAGAGAGAGAGAGAGAGAGAGAGAGAGAGAGGAGAGAGGGGGGACTTTGATTATAAAGTAGGTAACAGTCAACATGACCTAAGACCATTCCTTGGCTGTATGGGATGAGGTACCTCGTATGTTATGCCACTTAGCCATGAATTTGTATTTGAAGCTTGGCTTTAGGGGAGATGATACTGAAGAGAACATTATACTCTAGTCATATATGGATCTTTTAACTTTAGGCTGCTATACCTAGCAGGTTCTGGGATTTGTGTAGTCTAGGCTAGGCTGTAAGGAAGAGATTATGTAGCAGGATCTGATAGTTAGCCATATACGTGTATGAGATGCTTTTGACTCTAAGGTATATGTCAAGACCTACTATGTGTCAACCTACCATAGCTAAAGCACCCCCTACACACACACACGCGCGCGCGCGCACATGCACACGCGCGCACACACACACACACACACACACACACAGAGAGAGAGAGAGAGAGAGAGAGAGAGAGAGAGAGAGAGAGAGAGAGAGAGAAGAGAGAGAGAGAATGTGTTGTTAGGTCTTAATGGCCTTCTTTGTCTTTCACAGCCCTAGCTTTCCACACAAGCTTGTGTTAAGAGGGGCATTGTGTTCCACTCTTAGAGCTAAAGCCTTAAACTTGTCAGGTCCTGTAAGGAATCCCCTTTCCTACAGCAATGCCACACCCTCAGAGGTATGCCAGTTCCTACTTTTCCCTTAAATGCAAAGCTCTGTCCACAGTGATTGGAAAAGTTGGTGGGACCTTACATCTGGGGGAGGATTGCTACAGGCTTGCCTGCTACATTGTTTGCATATGTGGATGAGTGTTTGTGTTTATATGTTTCAGTGAACCTGGTATTTAGCTGTGAGGCAGAGTGTACCTAGTACATGCTAGATCCTAACCATGTTTCTTTATATGAAACTTTGGTTGTAGGGTAGGGTAGAGATAAATTTTCTGTTGTGGGGGAAGAAATGTCTAGAAGTAACAGCCAACTAGTTGTATAAGTGTATAAGGGATGGAATAGATCAGGGTCTGAACTTAGATTGTGAGTGTGTGTGTGTGTGTGTGTGTGTGTGTGTGTAAAAGAGAGAGATGAGAAAGAGAGAGAGGAAATGGAGAGATGAGAGTGCTTTGAATGTAAGACAGGACAGTCCATGACCTAACCTCATCTCTTGTGTATCAGTGGCATTGGTTGTAGGAAATGGGGCACTTAGCATGATGTGACACCTAGTCATGCATGCATGTTTTATGCTTTGCATTAGGGAAGGTTTTACCGAGGAAGACATGATACTCTAGTCAGGAAAATGGCTAGAAGGTTCTGAGATTTGTGTAGGATTGTCTTGGCTATAAGGGAGGGTTTATCAAGCAGGGTCTGAAAGTGAGCCATATAGGTGTATGAGGGTTGTTGGCTGTAAGAGAGGTGTCAAGACCTACTAGGTGTCACTTCACCATAGCTCAATCACCCCATTTACTCACACACAATTAAATGTGAGGTCCTGATGAACCTCTTACTCATTTATAGCCCTAGCTCTCCACACAGGGATAGATATCAGGGGTATCAGTGTTATCTCCCTTACAAAGCCATATACACATACATGAATATATGTTCAGGTCCTGCAAGGAATCCCCTCTTCTAATGGCACACCTAGGAGGTGCAAGATTTTATTAGTTACCCCTCCCCTAAATCCAAAACTCCATCCACAGGCCTAGGGAAAATCGAGGACATCACCTTTTTTTCATTTTATTTTTATTAAAACGTCATCCACATTAATATACCCCCTCCACCTCCCAGTCCCTCCCAGTCCCTCCCAGGCAGCCCTCAGCCTCACTCCTCCCCATCCACCCATTCCCTCCCTTCAAAGTGGTAAATGTTTCTAAAGGCCTTTGTGCATGATTATTTGCACATGTTCATGTGTACATTCATGGGTTTGTATGTTTGTATATGTGAACTTGGTGTTTTGCTATGTTTGAGAGTTTATCTACCAGATCCTCAAACCTAACAATATTTGTGTATATGGAACTTTTATTGTAACTGTGAGATAACTATCAGTAGCTGACACTTGTCTTATTTGAATATGGGGAGCTGTGTCAGGGGTGCTTACCTCTAGGCGAGGTTTTTCCTCACAGGATATGATACCTAGCTTGTGCATGGGACTTCGTAATGAGCATCCATGATCTGATCTAAGTTTTCATGTATGCAGGTTGAGGCAGGAACTCAAGCAGGAGCTGAAGCAGAAATCAAGGAACAAACCTAGCTACAAGCTTGGTTTTTATGGATTGCTCAGTGTACTTACACAACTCTGGAACAACACAAAGGGGAACAACACATAGAAAAATGGGTCCTGTAACTTGTCTCCAATTGAAACCTCACAGGCCTGGCTTCAGATGCTAAGACCGTTAACCCTCTCTGATAGTGAGCCATTTTCCTACGTAAATGGGTGGATTAGGAAAAGGTTACATTAGGTGAATGTGCCCAGATTCAGAAAGATCAGTGCTGCCCATTCTTTACATCTTCCATTCTTAACTCTGAGTCATTGGATGTGAAGACAAAATATGAGAAAACAGAGAGCAGAGGAGCTCCCTAGCATGACTAGATACCTTGACATATATAAGTGGTGTCTTGTCCTGGAGATAGGTGTTTTAGCAGGAGGTAAAATCTACGTCTATATGTATTTGTGGGTCTGTTGGTGTAGAAGATGGAGTATTTTCCAGAAGGTAAAACCTAATGCTATATGTGTTTGTGGGTCTTCTATATGTGGGAGAAAATATTTGGTAGACCCAGATATAGCCATATTTGTGTACAAGAAGCATTGACAAGGGGACATATCTAAGGACCTGTATTCCTGTGTGGGATGTTGGTTATAGAAAAGGATGCCTGATGGGAGCTGACATCTGGCTGTGAAGGGAGGAGGGAAGGAGTTAAACTGAGTTTGTAACTAGCAGACTACACAAGTAGCCCCATTTTAGGGAATTTTGCCTGCCTGGATAAATTAACATAAACACTCAATTACATATTCATGCAAGTATTTGTGATGCTGTGGTTGTAGGGCCTAGTCTCTCTCTCTCTCTCTCTCTCTCTCTCTCTCTCTCTCTCTCTCTCTCTCTCTGTGTGTGTGTATGTGTGTGTGTGTGTGTGTGTGTGTGTGTGTGTGTGCTGAACACTTTTCGCTGGGTGTTGGTTTCACTAGAAGTACTGAGTAACTACCCATTTTTGTGAGTTGAGCCTTTGTAGAGGGGTATAAATTACCTATAAGTAAATGACACCTACTCCTGTGTGTATGGTGTGTTTTAGCGAGGGAATGCCTAGCAGGTCCTTTAATATAGGCTTCCTGTGGAGCTTCAGCTGTAAGGTCGGGAGACCTAACATAACCTGTCATCTGTCCCTGTCTGGTGGTTGTATGTTGGACTGTGGGTGCTTCTGGTTGATGTCCTTTCCCTACAGCCTACCCTCCTGTCTTTTCTCCCTCCGTTTCTATTTCTCCCTTCTCTCTCTCACTATATATTCTCTCTCTCCTCTCCCATTTCAGTGGGTGTGTGTATGCGATTTAGCTGTTCATGAATTTAAATTAAGCATGCTCTGACATCTGACATCTAGTTCTGTGCTTTGTGTGTGGATTTAACTAGTTAGGGGAAGCTAACTAGTTGAATCTGATCCCTATCCATATATGTGAATGAGGCTTTGGCTGTGAGGGAAAAGTCAGCACTGACACATAAACATGTGTAAGTGTGTGCACCTCTGAGTGTGTGCTCTGTGTGTGTTTTCATAGTTTTGGTTGTTAGGCGGTGAACACGTAGCATGACCTAACACCATCCCTGTGTGCATGTGTGGAAATGGCTGTGGCAAAGGGTCCATGTGGACTAATGTGACACCTAGCCCTACATGTGTTTATGGAGCTGTGTTTTATGGGAAGTATTACTAAGGATGACCTGACACAGTCGTATGGGGGGGGGCTTTGTCTCTATGGTGTTATTTCTTGCAGTTACTGGTAGTTTTGGGGGTACAGTGTGTCCTTCATACACGAGCCTAGTTTTGGGTGAGTGTTTATTGGGGTGGTGTTACAGTACATGAGGTGGTACAAACAGGAAATGAGACTTAGCCCTGTCTGAGAACCTTTCAGTGTAAGAGAAGGGATACCTAGCAGGGCCTGACACCTACTCCTTTGTCTTTATTCTTGCACCTATGGGTGCCTGTGTGTGCTGTGTGTTCTGCGTTTGTATTAGCACACATGTGTATGTCCCTCTCTGTCTCTGTCTCTTTCTCTGTGTGTGTGTGTGTGTGTGTGTGTGTGCGTGCGTGCGTGTGTATATATAGTATGCTCTTCAATCTTTCATCTAGCAATGAATATTGGGCCCAGCAGTATCTTAATAAATTCAATTATTTGTGTAGCAGCAATGATGGGGAGGAAGATATGTCCTGTAGGGCCTGATTACTTGGGGTATGTGCACACTGGTGCCAGGTGTGGGGAGTCATTCACTTGGGTATTGTCAGCAGGGATTTACAGCTTAGCAGATGTTCTACCTCAATTAGGGACAAACCCAGAACTGTAGTGGATTTTAGATGAGGTGATGGAATACACATGAGCTTCTAGGTATTGGGCCCCCCTGGCCTGTATCTCCTACAAACACTGTCATACCTCATTTGTTAATTTTCTTTCACTGCATCTCAAGCCCTAGATGTTCTGCTTCAGGTCAGGCCCTGGAGAACAACTAGATACTCATCCCACATTCACTGGTGTAATACACACTACACTGTAATCCAAAATGCACCCCAATTTAGTCTCCCAGCCAGTACACTGTCAGAACTCTCTGACCAGTCTCCACAATGGTGCACACACTTTTCCTTTATCATCATCTTTACCACTGTTCTACATAAACAGCTATTCATCAGGCATGGTCAACACTCTCCTGTTAACCTACACAGCCTTCCAGGTGTCATGTCCTACTGGATCTAGACAGCTCTCTCTGTTGCCACCCAATGTACTTTGTTATGTATATAAGACACTGCAGTACATCTCCCTGCAGCTCCCACAAAGACTCATCTCAGTATCAGGGGCTGCCTCCACTACAGGCCATACTTGCCACCTCCCTTAAAACATGCTGTCAAACCCATCTATGTGCCACTAGATATCAGGCCTTGCTAGACACTCCTTCCCCTGCAACTATAGCCTGAAACATACTGCTTGGTATCAGGCCTTGCTGGACACCTCCCTGAGGTCTGCATGTACCTCTTTGTATCATCCTCAGGACACCCCAGTCCTCTCCCTTATCTTGTGCACAATAACAGGCTATGTCTAATAAGGTTCTTTCCCTACACCTATTCAGCTGCCACAAAGCACTGCTAATTTTCTGTAATGCTAACACCCCCTACTACTGTTTAAGAGTGTATGTTGGCAGCAGAATGGTGCTACTTCAGGAAATGCCTGATGCCTATTATTGTATATGAATAAGATATACATACAATATGCATGACTGAAATCTGCACAGAGCCATAATAAGGGCTTGACAAGAAGAAACTTGGATCTGTCTGTGGTGATATATTGTATTCCTAATAATAATAGTCTGGAATATCAGGGGACAGAGCCACTCACAGTACCAAGCCATGATGGTTAGGGAGTGTTGACCCATGCCTTTAATCCAATCACTCCAGAGGATCTCTGAGTGTTAAAGGTCTGGGTCACCACTCCCTGACCTTCATGGCTTGACTCTGTGGGTGGCTTTGTCCTCTGATATACCAGACAAATTTTATTAAATGTACAATATATCACCATATATGTAAGTGATCTGAGTGTTAGGCAGATCCTTAAAAATTTCAGTGTTTTATGGGACAATGGTGTATACTGAGGGTAAAGGTGTATGTCAGGCATGCTCTGAAACCTAGTATGTCAAGTGGGATGGAGATTGGTGTTTGCATTAACTTGCTACACAGCACTTTATATGCCACCATGGTTTAGGAAAGGGTTAATGTCAAGCATGGCTCAGTAATAAGTAGCAGTACAGTCTGACACAGCACAGGGTGTGGCTGAGAGAGTCCAGCAAACTGATGTCTATCAGTGAAGGCAGAAGGACAGTGTCCAGCAATGATAAGTTCTAGCGATATCACAAAGCCTGACAGGGGGAGCCATTCCCAGCATGGTCTGATCATGCTTTGTGAAGTTGGTTGGTAGTTCAGGAAGTGATATCCAACAGTGCTTGACACTTCAGAGTGCCTGTGAGGCACTTAGGGTGTCAGCAGAGCCTGATACTACAGTGCATGTGGGGCAGCTGCAGGAAGATGTGTGCATTCCAGGGCCTTCACCGAGCCTTGGAGGAGTTACAGAGTGTTGGAATGACCAGCAGGTATGATATTCAAAAGGTATATGTGGGTTGATGAAATGTGGTTCCTGTGAGCCCTGATACTAACTTTGTAGTTTGTGGTGATGCGGTGTAATTTTCAAGAGGGCCTAAAACTAGCAGTGTATGTGGAACTTCTATGATGTGTGTGAAGTGGGGCCCAATAACTGGCAATGTATTTGGATACAGTGAAAAGAGACTGTGCTCTACAGCCTGAGAAGTAGCTGTTAATGTGTGACTATGATGACATTCTGGGTCCAGACCTAGGAAAACACATGATGTATGTGTGTGATGGCTTGTTTTGCAAGGCTTGATTTTTAACAGTCAATGTGTGGTTTGGTGGGATATTATGCATGGTCTGCTACTTAGAAGTATATTAGAGGAGTGTGTGTTTATATGTGTGTATGTGTGCATGTGCGTGTGTGTGTGTGTTGCTGTGGGGGTTCTTCCTCACAGAACGACAGGTGGATGTATAAGTGAGGTGGTATGGCTGTAGTGTCCCACACAGAATTAAACCTAATGTTGTATGTTAGTGCAGTAGGATTCTAGGAGTGTTTGAACCAAGCAGTAAATGCATGTCTTTGTCGGGAGGTGGAATGTCCTACAAGGCCTGATATCTTTCACTCTCTCAGTTGACATTGTGGTTGGAGGCATGTCCAGCAGGGTCTAGAACCTAGCATTGTATCAGGACAGCAGAAGGGGAATCGAATATCTAGACCTGATACCTAGAAAACTATGTGGTGAGTGTGGGTGAGGGATGTCCTTCCTGTCCTTAAACTGACAATGTATGTAAGTTGTTAACAAGGGGAGGGGACTGAATAACACATCAGTATCCAGGTATCAGGCTTTGCTGCTTTTCCCTCTCAACTGTACCTTCTAGTACAGTGTTATTAATAGAATCCACTAAACAGCTCATCTCCATACCCCAAATGTAATAGTTTTCAGCCCTCATCACACCACACAACCCACACTACATCTACCCATAGACATATAATATATCCTACTATTCACCATGTCCAGGTAAACTGCATATTCCCTCTGACACTGCACATAAAAGGAACAGTTTCGACCATTAAAAACACCTGTACACACCACCTACACACTCACTCTAGATCTCAGTCCCTGATACAATAGTCGTGCCTGTGTCACTACTGCTTACGTCCTGCTGGGTACTGGTCCTGCAGGATATACACTTAAAGCCGTTCTCACACTATTCATCATGTCATCCTGGCCTCCTGGGCTTCAGTCCACATATTGTGTAACCTGGCAAGCTTCTCAGAACAAGGTCCACTCTCCATTTCAATCCAAATTATACTGTAACTTTTAGGGTATGTTGATCACAACTGTGGCTCTCAACCCCTATTGTAAACTTGTAGGTATCAGTTCCTTAATACCACCCACATTCACTGCTAGTCATCAGGGCTGCATGGTTCCCATTCATGGTTGCTGTAGCCCAAATGCACTGATAGGAATCACAATTGTTTTCAGGCCATGCTAGACCCCTCTGCTTTCCCAGTGGCTAACATCCTCAATACACTGGGTGGCTGAGGTGTTAATAAAACTCACCTGCCTTCTCACAACACCATGCACAATGCTTCTTGCATCCTGATAGATCATTCCTCTCCCCAGAAAAGTGCTAGGTATCACAGACCCCATCAATCTGCTGGACTCAGTGCTGGAAATCAGACCCAGCTAAACATCTCAACTCCATTTCACACAAAATGCTGTGCATTTGTCCATGCTAGACACCACTGTCACTCAACATACACTGCTATTTGTGGCGGGATTAAGGTGTCAGCTGATAAGTTCAGAAGACACTTCTGGGACCCTGGAGGGGGTGTGGCCAAACCCATTGATAAGTGGCTGCTGGGACATGAGGAGTGTCTTCCTGGTTCCTGGCTGCTGGCTGCTGGACAGACAGAATCGGAATCCATCGTGCTTCCATCGCGTTTTCATCACTCGTCCATCGCTTGGATCCGCCAGTCCTTGTTCAGGTGCCACCATAAGCTGTTACTAATATTGTAATTTATATTCTAATAAATATTAATTTTGGACTGGCGCCTTGAAAGTAAAACTCTGACTACAGCTATTCTATCAGTCCTTCTTGGAGACATCCAAATACCACCACATATAAACTACCAGGTGTCATCTTTGATGGACACACAACACTGGGGCCACTACCATGTGTACAATGCTAGGTTTCAAGCTCTACTTGTCACCTCCTATCCTTAACTCACTTCATATGTACAAATAGGCATTAGATATTTTAGCATATTCACCCGACATGCTTTCACCCAACAGGTGCTGCACGGCTGTAGCAAAGCATGGAATCATCCATCATGGGCTATAAAATAGCAGGGGGTACCAGTGACAATGTGATTGAGCTTGTATCCAGTATAACCTGAGAAATGGCTCTGTAGGTGGAGTGGAATAGGGTGGTCTAATAGGATTTGATACCCATTATATTTAGGGCTTTATAGTTGGTGTCCAGCATGGCCTGGCATGGAGAAAAATACATGGGGCTCTTGGAGAGATGGTATCAGACTGGTTTTAATACCACCCAATGCATTTGGGGAGGTAATTTCAAGCAGTAGCAATTAATAGCAAGGCTACTGAGTAAAGCGGCTATGAGGGGACATATTTATAAGGTCTTGACTCCTACTGGTGCATGAGTTGTGGGGAATAGGCATTATGGGCTGGTACCTAATACTTTATGTGGACTTTGATATGAGTGGGTGGGTAAAGACAAGTGTCAGGTTATGCCTCTTATCTAAATGTAAATAAGGTTTGTGGGCAGCAGGTGTCCACCCGTCCCTGAAATCTAGCAATGTTGGTGCATGTGGTATGTACAGTCCAGCCTGGTTCTGTGTAGCCATTAAAGGGCAGTAGGAGCATTGTGTTTCTGAATTGGTTGGCATTTCTGTGTGTGCGTAGGGCAGATATTGGGCACATGCAGCTTTAGGCTTTCTGGGTTCCTGCCCTAGCAAGTCCTGTATCTTTCCTATTCTCATCCTCCTCCTACTGGGCTGAAGTATTTGGAAGTCCAGAGCAAAACTGACAGTCAGAGCTGGAAGTGACCCTGCAGCTTTGGATAGTGACCATCCTGCTTCTATCCTGCATCTTCATGCAGTAACCATGGTGTAAACTAGAGGTGGGCAGAACACACATTTGTGTTTGCCTAGACACTTCGTTCATGTTGCCTTGAAGTGAACTACCATATTGGCTTAGAACAGAGATTTGTTGTCTCCTTGGATGACAAGGTTATGTTTCCACTATATGTCCTAGGGTATTGTCTCCCCCCAGCCATTGTCCACCTTTTGCATTTTGTAACTGTTGGATTAAGATCTCCTGTGTATGACATGATGTAGATGGGTCTGTTGCTGAGGCTTGTGTGGATTCCATGTGTCCAGGCTTCATTCCCTCCCTGTTGCTGGATCACTGAGGTTTTGTGGGAAAGGCTGGAACCAGAAGTGCTGGGTGTGACTACAGAGATCTCTTCGGCCCTCTGCCATCTCTTCTACTCTGAGTTCTAGTTGGTTATTACAGTTGGTGTTTGGACATCAGAAGACATTTTGCTGTGCCTATAAGGGAAAAGATCTGCCACCTTAATAACAGTCACCACTGCTGAGGAACGTGAGTGCCTGAGAGTTCATATTCCTCTATTTCCTCACAGATATCTTCCAGTGTCCTGAATGCCAATGAGAATTAATTCTGTTTGGGTTTTACTTCAGCTCTTTAGTATTTCTTTGTATTATCGTCTCTATCCAACATGAGTGAGATACACTGCAAGCAGATGACTTCAAGTGCAATATCTTCATGTTACTGTGGCCAAGAAACGAAGGTTCCTGGAACTGCCCTTCTCAGTCAATCCAGTCTAGAGAGATACTACTACACAGAGATGCACATTCCTTTCCCAAGGCTCTTCCAAGGAACTTTCTTTTAACTTCTCAGGCAGGTTTCTTGAGTCATCTGTGAATGCAGATCCTTTACCGTCTACATTGTCAATATACACACAGCATCAAAGGGGGACAGAGATTTCACAGAGACACATGCTCTGGGAGGCTGGCAAACTGGGCTGCTCCTGTTTCTCCAGGTCTTGGTGAGAATTGTGGGAGGGGCAGTCTGTGGTTAGATGCTGGAACAGAAATCATTTCCTTGCACTTTACAGAATGGCATCCTGAAACTGTGAAACCTCTGAACTCCTCTGGAATTCAGGACATGACGAGCAAGTATTCTTGAGAAAAGCTTTGGCCCATGGAATGTACCTCCAGTGCTGTTTGTGGGTGATTGGGCTTGGGGGGGTCTCTCCCAGCTTTCTTTGGTTTAGAGCAGAGGTGAGTGTTGTTGGGGTGCTGGGGTAGGGCAGTAAGTGGGATGTTCTCTCCTGCACCATTAGCACAAGTGCTGATTGTGTAGAAACCCTGGACAGGAATTCTCTAGGTACATGTTACAGGATGTGTCCAGGCACCTACAAGAGAAAGAATATTATAAACAATGATGGAACTGACTGTGAGATCAACATTACCCAAGCATAAAACCCATGCCCTTGGCAGGTAAAGCAGGTTTGTGTTTAGTGGAACTCAGGGACTAATGAGGCATGGAATTTCACGTTGTCTTCCAATATGACCTTCCCTAGGCCAACATTATGGTCTTTTCAGGGACCCGTGACTGCAGAGATTGATTTCTCATGGCTGTCTTGGTACATTCAAGAATCAGACTCTGAGAACAAGGAAGGAAAAACATTTTCCTAGCATTATGGGCGCTCTGATTCCTGTACCTCTTCTCGCTTACACTTGCCTACACCAGACAGGATACATTCTTGGTGAAAATAAGCTTCTGCAACAGAACATGTCCAAAAGAACCTGCAGAGAGAGAGCATGGCAAATGAGAGATCTGGAGGTAACCATGAACCTCTAAATGACCCAACCCTACTAAACTGGTCATTGTGGCTGGGACAATGGCCAAGTGGGTGGAATATAAGCAGTATCCCATGAGGATGCTATGTCCAAAAGAGCATCTGAGCATGACTCAGATTTGTCCACTGTGAGGTAGATACCTGTGGAAAGCTTTGGGATGATGTGAAAGCCCTGGTATAAGTTGCTGGTACTGATTGCACCTGCCCTTGCTCAATCCATCGGATGGGGAGTGAAGGAGGTGCAACAATGTTTTTGGGAGCCTAGTTCTCATATGACTTCTCTCAGGTAAATGGATAAAGATAGAAAAATGTCTCACTGAACATCAAGGATTTACAAAGTCCCCATTAGATACAAAGAGAATCCTGAGCATAAACAAATATAAACATGACATCAGCTAAGGGTGATATTTGTCTTCACAGAGACAAGCACCTTCATGTGGAGTGAATGATTCTCTTGGGCTGCCTTTCTTTGTAATCACTGGCCTATCTTACTGCACCCAAGTTTTATTTTACAAGTCACTGGCTTCAGTAAACTATATGTCTTAGGTGACTACTGATGTAGAGCAGCTATGGCACATGAACAAAAATCTCAGTGTGTCTGGGCTTGCTTTCCTTGTGAGACTGTGGACACCCCTGTGCTCATGGTTTTTCAGCCCATTACAGACTAAGTAGCTGGCCAGTGGAAGAATTCCTTTCCTCCCTTACAGGTGTAAGAAGATATTCTCCCGCTTCTTCTCAAACTGGTCCTCCATGTTAGATTGGGAACAGAGTGACAGAAAGCAGAGATGTACTACTTGCCACAAAGTCTCCAAATATGCCAAGATGTTCTAAAGCCACACCTCTGTTGTCTCTCACTGTATCTTTGGTCTTCTGCATCATGAACTGAATGACTTCCTTCTTGCAATTCAACATGCTGGCTTTGCCAGCCTCATGTGTATTTGTCTGTAGACCAGTGTCCAGGCTATAACAGAAAACAGAAACATCTCTCCCAGAATGAGACTAAATATAGTTGTGTCAGTGTTGCTTTCACCCATGTGAAACCCACAGAGGAGCCCTGGCAATCAGTCCCCCTAAGCTGACACTTTAATGGCAGAGAATAGTGATCTGCTTGGAAGTTTTACACACCACCACCAGAGACAGCTTTCACAGTAGGACACCAAAGCAGGCAGCCTTGCTGAATGCCACAACTCAATGATCAACATGGCTGTCTCATTCTGACCCATGGTGTGGGATCTGAATAAAATGTAGTTCCAAGACTGATGACTGTCATGTGTCTCCTGTACCCCAAGACAGGCAAGCAATACCCACCTTCCAGAGTGGAGAAACACCCCTGCATTCCACTCACAGTGACACCCATTTTCCTCCTGCCTGCTCTCACTTTCCTCTTAGGAGACAATCTGGTTCTGATAAACACGACTCAGTAAGGGGCCCTTCACCAGCAGCTGGACTGAACCAGCATGGAGTGGGACTGTGTCTTCTGAGATGAGAGGGACAAAGAGACATAGGCCTGCTGCAGACTCAACATCAGGGAGGGGGCTGGAGAGAAGAGGAGATTCACCTCACCCCAATGTGACAGAACATCTCCCTTGGCCCTGACCTTGAAGGGAAGACAGATGAATGAGTACTGCTATGGTATGTCCATGAAGATGACCCACAGAGACTTCTAATCCATGAGCTGCTTTGTGTGGGGTTTTGGCACAAGGCTCTACTCTAAGAACGATGCAATGAAGGCTATCTATGGGTCATATCCCTTGATAACTTACGGTTCCTGTGGTAAAGCCTGTGGTTGATGGTTCACCTCCTCCTCTTCTGGACTCTTATACTGGGTAAGTGGACACACTGCGGTCTGGACTTCCTGCATGGCTTCCACTTTGGCTGCCTCAGTCACACCAGAAAATTCCCCTCCCCCAGTGTCTCAGCAGGCATAATGTTTATCACTTCAAGAAATAATGTCATTGGAAAGGCACAGTCTTTAGAGCTTTGAATTACATAGTCAGTGGTCTTGACTCATATCCATCTGGGCCATCCGTTTTCTTATCCTAAATTTTTGTTTCTCTCTATTTCCTTTTTTTTTTTAGCCATTTCATCCTGGCTGCCTCTGCTACATCTGCTTTTCATGCTCTGCTGTCCAACTTCAAGTAAACCATTTCAGGTTAATGGTGGTGGTGGGGCTATGGTGGTACTATTCCTTTGGTAATCAGATTTGATAATTTGCATAACCATAATTATCATGTGTTGGTTACAAAAGTTTTAGAAAATATGTAGATTAATAAACATAGAATTGCAAGTTGGGTACCTCGTGTGTGTGTGTTTTGTGTGTGTGTGTGTGTGTGTGTGTGTGTAACTGCACTGCTCTCCTATTCCAGCGATGCCACTTCATTCTGAGAAACATGGCTTCTTTATGAAACTTGACAGCAGCAGCACAGTAGTCTCATCCAGTTCTCAATTCTCTTCTTAACCCTTTGCCAGCCTCACGATAGATTGATGGCAGAGGTTGCAGTTACATCTTCAGGAAGGACACATTCAGAGTTGTTTTTGGATGTTGCCTGAAGGGAAGATCTCTGAAGTCCATGAGTGGCAGTGGTGGTCACACCCTGAGGTGACTCCCTGTCCTTCCTCACAGAAGGTTTGCTCTGAGTGTGTGAGCAAATCTTGGGGGTGTTCACTTCCTGAGGTGCCAACAAAGACAAATAATGTGTAGAAGAAATGTGCTCAGTGAATGAGCATCTTGAGGACAGTCCCTTGGAATCCATGCTACCTATTGCCAAACTGCTGCTCATGAGATGAGTGACCTCAGGAGAGCTATTGTGGACTTCAGTGCCCAGGTCAGTAATCTCAGGAGCACATCTGGGGACTTGGTTGGTGCTCAGGAGGTAAGTACCCTGAGGAGCACACCTGGGGACTTGGTTGGTGCTCAGGATGTAAGTACCTTTAGGAACACACTTGGGGACTTGGTTGGTGCTCAGTAGATATGTAACCTTAGGAGCATACTTGGGGACTGGGTAGGGAGGGTTGTCCCCCTTCTGATGCCAACACAGTGTGGCAGGCATGCTCAGGCTTTTGCTCCTCTTCTTCCTTGATTTATTCTCATCACCAACTTGGTGTTCTGAAGGCAAGGTGAAGGTAGAAAAAACAGGTTCACTCACTCCCCTATGAGGAGAAAGGGCAGTACGCGCATCTGCATAGATACTGTGGTCCTGGGCCGACTTGTGATTTAAAATTCTGTACGTGGCCATGATGTTATTGAAGTTTTTCTCACGTATACAATCACTAATATCCTTGGGATGGTAGCCCATGCCCCACATAGCTACCACAGTGCTTGGATTTAGGTAGTTACAGAATGTCTCTGTGATTGTTTGGGATTTCAAAAATTTTCTTCTGTCTTTGAACCATGGGTGCTGCCTAATGTCACTTATCTTGAGTCTCTGTTCAGGCATCACACTGAACAACTGATCAATGAGGTTTACAGTGTTTTGTGAAAATGTGTATGGAATGTAGTACTTGGGATTCAGCACCTTCTCTTTCATGGCTGAATAGGTCTTTGCGTTGAATGGGAAGCATCCTGTCAGCATTGTATATAAAACTACTCCCATGCTCCAGATGTCAACTGCCTTTGCATCATATTCTGTGTCAGTGAATAGTTCTGGAGCACAGTTTTCAAGCGTGCCACAGAATCCCTTGGACATCTGGGCAGAGGTGACTCTGGTGGCCAGGCCAAAGTCACACAGTTTGATGTTTCCTTTGCCATCCAGCAGGATGTTATCTAGTTTGATGTCTCTGTGTGCAATGCCTTTCTCATGGCAGTAGTGAACTGCACACACAATCTGAGTGAAGATACGCTGGGCCTGTTGCTGTTGCAGACAGCCCACTTTCTCAATATGGCTCACCAGATCTCCCCGAGCAGCATGTTCCATAACCATATAGGTGTATGCTTTGGTACTGATGATATGGAACAGCTTGATAATATTTGGATGGTCTAGCAGCTTAACAATGTCGATTTCACTGTTGTTGTCATTGTTTTTGTTACCATTTTCTAGGATCTTGACAGCAACGTGCACCTTTGTGTGGAGGTGGTAGGCCAGCTTCACCTCAGCAAACGTCCCTCTGCCAAGGGTCCTGAGTATGTTGTAATAATCAGTAAGACTCTCCTCTTCAGAGGTGCTGGACTTCAGATCCAGCTGCATTGTTGCCTCCTCTCTGCTCATGCTCCTAAGATTCTTGATAATTTCCACACCAACACCTACTGAACAAAAACAGATTTAAAAAGAGCAGTATGTCTAGAGGAAACATTTATAGCTTCAATTTCCATATGGAGAAGTAACAGATTTGTGACACAACATTACAATGAACTTCTGAGTAAAAAAAAATAAGAATAAAAATAAACTAAACTACCAAAGACATACCAGCCAAAAATTCTGAAGATGAGAGCAGAACCTAAGCAATGGAAAATAATGCACACAGCAAAGCTATAAAAAGCTTGATTATTGAAATGGAAGAACAAAACACGCAGACCCTTACCAGAAATGATCAGATAGGAGAAAACCCAGTGTAAATATATAGCCAAACTCTGGTGCCACTACAGCAAACTGGCTAAAATATAAAGAATCATTTGGAAGTGTATGTTTGACAATTAAGAAGTTTTTTTGATATGGAGATGATATATCTATTGTGTAAACATTTTTGAAGATTAAATGTGTTAATAAATCTCTACAAACCAAACCATTTTATATCCAGTCTTTGAAATAAAGTTTTTTCCTTGTTTACTCCTTAGCTCTGAATAAGTGAAACAGTGGGAATCACTTAACCATAAACAGTTGCATACTTTGTTCATGAATTTGTAGTTTGCAAATTGTAAAATAGATTCAATACCGTGGAGAATTAAATAAATCAGGTTGACTAGAAAGAATCATGAAGCACAGTTTAACAGATGCTGTTCTATGGTGATGAGAAAGGATTGTGCTTTAAAATTTTTTCATTAACTCATTTTAAAGTAATTCTTTACCAGTCTATCTATTGCATTATATTTGCCCATATTTACCTATTTTTTCTGTTCCCAAATTGTATACTTTACTCCAAGATAATTTGGTGAATATGATAATTTCACATTTGTTGAACAGTGTGTGCAATATAAACCTTTACTAGTTAATAATCATTTGCTTTTCTAAAATATCAATTTATGAAATATTTCATAGATATTAATGATATACTTTAAAACATATGTACATTTACTATTTATTTCAAATATAAATTTTTAAATTTAATTTTTAATATCTTTGATAATTTTGTACATGATTATTGAAGTTACATATTTTCTTCTTTATTTTTTTCAGATCTGACACTCTTAAGGGCAAGTATAAAAATTAGGATGTTTCCTAATAACATGGTTAATATAAAAGCAATGTCCCAAAGGTTTCATTATTTTCTATTTAGAGCTATATCAGAAGGTCTATTTCAGACTCACTAATGTCAACACTTTGCTCCTTCAAATTGCTCAAGTTTCTAGTTTTTGCTCCTCAAGTTTTTATTCTCTTATATATTATACCCTGGCCACAGTTCACCTATCACACATCCCCCAGACTCCCTCTTCCCAAGATCAACACTCCCTCCATCTCTCCTCAGAAAAGGGAAGACTTCCCAGGGCCATCAATCAAATATGGCATAATATACTACTATATATCAAGCACATATGACCACATCACAGCTGGACAAGACAACCCAGTAAGAGCAAAAGGGTCCCATATGTAGGCAATAGAGTCATTGATCAACCCACTCTCGCTGTTAGGAATCCCACAATAACATCAATCTACTCAGCCATAACAGAAATGCAGAAGACCAAGGTAAGACCCCCTTCAGGATCTCTGTGAGCCACCATGATTTCCAGGTAGTTGGATCTGTTTGCTGACTTCCCATGCTGTCCCCAGCCCCTCAGGTTCCTCTGGTCTTTCATTTGGAAATATATTTGAAAATATATACTGGTATGAATTGGAAAACTGCAACAAATGGCCAAATTTCTAACCTTGTGTAACCTACTGAAACTGGAAGAAGACATGCAAAATCCTAAGTATATCACTAATGAGAAACATAGTTAATAGCCATTGAAAAATCTCAAGAAAATAGCTTTGGTTCAGTGACATGATTGGGCTCTATCTTGTTACAGAATTGGATCCATGAAACCCCCAAAGCTATAATCTACAGCCAAGACTGTTGTTTATATTCTACCTCATTGTAAAGCCCTATTGCTGAAACCAATACTTAGGTATGTCAGCCAATATGAAGAATTTGGTCTGATGCATAACTAAGAGTTTCATCCTATACTGACATTCTTGAAACAGGAATATAGTCTTCATTCTCTTGAAGGAAAAAGGTAATCATCAATGAAACACAAATTCTAATTGATATTTAATGAAAACTCTGAGTCAGATATTGGGGAAAAACTAGACTATCAGAGAGAGGAAACAGACCACAGCCAATTGTCACCCAGCCAACTTCTCAGGGTAAAAGCTATCTTCAAGGGTCCTCAGCCTATCTAGTGGCTTCTACAGAATACCTCAAAGTCTGCCTCCACCTGCCTTAAAAATCTCATTTGCCCAGTTGTTTTGCTTTTGCGATCAATTCTACATCATAATTCCAGCGTTAGGTTTATAGGTATGAACTACTGCTGTTTGATTGTTAGATCTTGGTCTCACAGAAATAGAAAGATCTCTGACTCCTGAGGTATGTGATTAAAGGAGTAGGTCATTCCAAGGCTGGAATTCAAGGCATGAATTACCAATCGGCCAACCCTGTGCTAGGACTAAAGCTATGAGTTACCACTTGGGATATGCTTCACGTTTAATGAAAATAGTCAGAGATATCAGAAGGATCTACCCACAGTCAGTCTAGGAGGATCAGACAGTGATAACTCACACCTTTAATCCCAGCACAGGGAACATCCGAGAGTGGTGACCTATGCCCTTAATCCCATCAAATCTGAGTTTGAGGCCATTTTAGTTTACAGAAGGAGTTTCAGGCTCCTAGGCAGAAAGCAGTGTGGCCAAGCCTTAACTGAGTGAAGAAGGTATTTAAGGCAGACATAGAAAGACAGAGCAGGCAGAAGAAGCCAGGAGGAGTGAAGGTAAGGAAGTTGGAAGACAGTTGGGTGAGATCTGACTGTGGTGTTTACTCTTTGATATCGCAGACACAGACTGTTTTTTATTCAATTTAAAATATATACCCACAACCACTCTCATACCCTCATGATCTGACTGTGGGTGATCCCATTCTATGATATTCTAGACAGATCTTATTTTACATAAAATATATCACCATGCATCAATATCACCCAGCTATAGATTGTATGAAAATTGTGACAAAACAAATTGATACAATATTGGCACAAAGACTATGCCAGACACCAACCACTTTCTGATTAGATTTAAGGCCCACTTGAGAAGATAGAAGTCTTATCTAATACTGCTAAGGTGACCAAAAACTGAGTAGATAGTTCGTGGGCCTAGACAAAATCCAGATCCTACTATTTTGTTAAAGGAACACAGTGTTAGAATGACTTTTGATGAAATAGTGCTATCCTGAAGATCAGTATCTCAACCGACCCACACCAGCAAAGAAAGACCTTCCTTGCAGGAGATGGAAATAGCACAGAAACTCATAACAATGTAGAGAGAGTGAGAGACTTGTAAATAATTAGTAATTGGGATGGGAACATGAAAACCTTCCCTCAAGGTTCAGGGACCTCTTCAGAAGAGGAGGCATAAAGATAAGGAAACAAAGAAACAGTGCATTTAAGTTTAAGAGAACTAATTAACAGTGAACTCACAGACTACAGCAGTGAACTACAGGAATACACAGGAGCAATCAAAGGTTCAAGCCAGAACAGGGTTCAAGTACTTAAACAGGGGAACTGGACACAAGGTTCCATCCCTAAACAAGAAGGCATCTGCAGTTATTTCCTGCTGGCAAAGGAAGAATCAGTCTCCAACCACTCCTCAGGGTTAAGACTCATGCCTGCCCTGCAATTGTTAGTAAGCACAAAATAAACTCCATAGGATTTTGGTATGTTATTGGGCTCCTTTTACATTTCGGGCACTTTAAATGTCTTGGTTGCTTATTTTAATTTTAATTTTGCTCATTTTGTGTTACCTTTTGAGAAAGGGACTTATAAACCCCATTGCTAGATGGTTAAAGAGGTAAGGAGGGTGATGAAGGAACTGGGGATGGGGGAAGATGATCAAAATACAATGAAAGAAAGATTTTCAATTATAAAATATCAAAAATAAAAGACTGGTAAGAATGTATTCATATATAAATTCTATCCAACTTTTAAAGAAGAATTACAGTAATATTCCTCCAACTATTCAATAAGGGAGAAGGAAAAGGACACTGTCCAAAACCTTCTCTAATGCCTACTCCAGTCTAATGCCAGACATTATGACCTGAGTTTTCTCCTTTGATCCCACCTGTTGGAAAAAGAGTACTGACTTCCACAAGCTGTATTCTGACTTCCATATATGTGTTGTGAAACAGACAGATAAACACACACAGCAAAGGAAATAAATAGAACAAAAGCCCTACATGGAAAATAAACAAATTATCAGCCAACAGTTTGTGTATTTAGATATAACAATCCTTACTGAAAGTACTTGAAACTTTGTGACATCTTAAAACAGCACTTAGACAAGGCCATGTTCATGCTGAAGATGAGTTCATCACTGAAGAACATAAGGACAATTCTGATATAAAATTTGACAAATAAAACATAACGAGGATACAGGGCAAAAGCCTATGGCCCTAAATATGAAAGTGAGTCTCTGCCAGAAAACGGTTGCAAGTGAAGATGACTTTGTTACATGTAACATGCTGCTCTCAAAAAGTAAATTTTGAGGTAGCATAACATAATTAGGATATGGAGTAGAACAGTGGTTTCTCTGGGACAGTCCACGGTGTTCTGGGAAGGGGCCTGGGTGTCTCTGCCACTGCAGAATCTTTAAAGAGTGATGCACAGAGTCCTAGGTAGTTCAGAATGCAAGCTGTGTCTCCTGATTAGCCACCCAGTAGGTACAAGGACTGGTGGCCTGATCCATACTTCAAGATTTCTTTGGCACAGAGAGCTTTGTGGGTCTCATGATAGCCAAACCCTCTTGATAGACAACAGCCAATCAGTCTGTACCTGGTGTTGCTTGAGTAAAACAGAATCTCCTCTTCCGGATTCACCTCTTAATGTACTGTCTGTGCTCAATGCTTCTGCCACGGGTGTCCTTGAAGTGAAAGCACTGCCTACAGCCTCACAAAATGGACACCAACTGCCTCTTAGCCTCCCAACATGTGCTTGTGCATCCTGATCTATGATCTGATTGGTTGCATGTGCAGAACTGAGCCAATCAGATTCAGTGGCCAATCCGGGCTCTCCCATTAGTCAAGTTGAAGTCATGTGACTGGTGTCTGAACTATAGAGATTTGGAACTCACATGAATTTCAGGTGGGGTTCTGTGCGAGCAAGGTTAAAGCAGAACTCTGTTTATTCTGTGTCTTTTCTGCAGGGACTTTCTAGCTGGTCCACATATCCCCCACACTTCTTTTCAAGGGTCTTATTTCAGTTGTTAACATAGACTTGGAGTTTGCTCTCTTTATAGTCTGCCTTGAAAGAAAGGGCCATTGGTCAGTATCTGTACACTGTTGGCTTGTGATCATGCCTCCAATGGAGCATTAACAGATCCTCAGAATTCCTGTCTTCAAAGAACAAATAATCTAAAATGTAAATCCAGGCTTTCTTAAGAATGCAGCATCCTTGTCTTGAGTGCCTGCAGAACTGCCTCTAAGAGGTATCTCTCTTCCATAATATCAGTTTTTATGTCTATGTTAAAATCTTTACTGTGTAAACTCAAAAGTTACATCATTACTTAATCATGGCTTATCATACCTGTTTCTGGGCATTGCAAGCCTAATATTAACACAATACAAAACATATCTAAACTAAATCACTATTTTCCTCATCCATTTTCCCTGTTCCTTGCACTGCTTTTGTGAAAAGTCAAGTTAATTAGGAACTTCTCTCAGTTGTAACAACTTCAAAAGAATTATTCCATTCATGTGTTTTATTGTACATTTGAAAATACTGTCAATCACTTGGTGAACTAGTCTTCAAATTCCTGGATGCAGTTTTGCACTTCCTCAGTATGGCTGCACAACTTTCAACTAGATCTTTTAAGAGCTACTGGTTTTCATGTATTCTGTTGAGAACTTCACACATGAAGACTGCACTGAATCTCTCCTGCCATCTCCTTTTCCCATTGTGCCTTACCTTATCCCTTGTACTCCTCCCAAATGTACCCCTCTTTAATGTGCCATTTGCATGTGTATGTGTGACTTTGTACATATACATAAACACGTGTATTTATAACCTACTGAGTCCTTTTAGCTTCATTTATTTTCCATGTGTCTGGTTGGGGTCCACTGGGGACTGAGCATCCTATGTTGGAGCTTGTCCCTGGAGGAGGGCTGATTCACCCTCTCTCAGCAGGTACTGACAGTCTGTATCTCTTCTTCTAAGGAGATCCATGTTCCATGTGCAATTCCTCCTGGATTTGGAATTATTGGTGCCTAGCAAATGTTTCTCAAACTGTACTGTGTATTAAATATGCTGACAATGAAACTGCTGGGCTCAGACTCCTCAAAGTCTTATCCAGGTTGTTAAAGTCAATCTGCACTGGGCTTTTACTCTCATCTCTTTATGTATCATTACGTGCATTGACATCAGCAGGCTTCCCTCGATGCCCAGTCTCTCTGTTTTCTATTTCCCCATCATAACATTTATGTTTTATTTTTCCCCCACTCCATAGTTGGCCATTCACCCAGTTCCTTTTATCCTCCTGTGTTCTGTGGTTACTCTATGTAATGCTCTCATATCTGCAAGTCTGGATTTGGAATCCACAAATAAGAGAGAATTTATACTAATTGTGTCACGTCCCTCAGTAGCATATATGCTAGTTCCATCCAATGGCAAGATTTTTTTGTGATCTTTTTTTCCTTAAACTTATTAATTGATGTTTTTTCAAGACAGAGTTTCTCTGCATAGCTCTGGCTGTTCTGGATCTCACTGTGTAGATTAGGCTGCCTCTGCCTCCTTCTCTCCTGAGTACTGGGATTAAATATGTGTGCCACCACCTTCCTTATTTTTCCTTAGAGATGAACAGAATTGCATTGTGTATATGTACCACATTTTGATCACCCATTAATCAGAAGAAGGCCATTTTGATTATTTCTACATTTTGCTTTTTATTATGAATAGCTTGGCAACAAACATGGCTGAGCATGTATCTGTGGAGCAGAATGTCCAGACCTTTAGACCTAGGTCAAGGTGAACGGTAAAGCGGGAAAAATGTGCACATTGGTATTTTTCTGTCTTTGAGAATTCTATACACAGACTTGATGCATGGCTGGATCTGGTTATCTTTGTTGTTTTTTAGGAAGTGTCTTATGTAGGCCTCCAAACTGCTATGTGGGTGATGATAGCTTTAAATTCCTTATCATTCTGCCTCTACCTCTCAAGTGCTGATATTAGAAAGCATACATCTTTGTTTTGAACAGAAACTTATTAAATGTGGAGTCATCATTTTATTTTGCAGATTTGAGGAGCTCAGCAGGGGGAATATTGGAGGTGAATAGATACTTGGTTATACTTCTCACTGGGATGAAATAAGAGTAAAAGACCTTCCAGGACACATTGATCACTTCAAAACCAACATCCCAGCTCTGGGGATGCAGTGAGAATGGTTGCCAGCACTAATGCAGCTGTGTGTTCAATTATACATACCAAATAATTATGGTTATTGGCACATGCCTATAATCCCAGCTCTCAAGGGAGACAGATGGAACAGAAGTTCAAGTTATCCTCAGCTACATAGAGAGTCTGAGGCCAGCATGTGCTACAGGAAACTATGTTTCTAATAAGTGGACCTATGAAGAAAGTGAAATCATGGAGCAGGACTAAGTCACATTGGTATGCGTACCTTTATTTGAGGTGTTCAACATGGCACAGTGACACAGATCCTGAGATTCCAGATTAGATTTCACAATATCTCGGAGTGGGAATAGATGGATAGTGGTTCATAAAGTGGGGTTTTTATATTGTGATTTCCATGGATCCCTTTAGTATTTAGTATCTGCTCAGTAACTTTATATATTAAAAGAATGAGCATCATTAAACAATGATTTTTAACAATGAACTCTCAAAATTCCTGAAATATGAATAATCATCTCTGATGAGCTGATTCAATTTGAAAATTAAGGAGAATGTAGTATTGGCACTCATGACTGAGAATGTATTTTATTTTTGCACCTGAGCCTGGATATCTGCTTGGGGTAGCAGGCAAAAAAGCCTGGGTTTATAGTCAAGTACCAACACTAAAACAATTTTGGGCAGATATCAGGGGTGGTTGCTCTAAGTTCACAGTGTAACAGTGAAAGAGCCTGAATTAATAGCTATGAGTTGATAAAGATGCTCCCCCTCCCTTCTTTAGGCCAAAGGTTCTCCCTGCCCTCATTAGGTTATGAGCATGCCTTCTTAGGACACAGCATGAACAGGAAACTGTTACATGTGCTTCAGGACCATTCAGGGTAAGAAAGCCCCAGCACTGTTCGTTGTATTCCTCCAGTGAGGTAGTCTTCATAGCTGCCTGGGCTCCTTGGAGCAGCCAAGGACACAGCATTTCCACTTTCATCCTCTCTCTCTCTCTCTCTCTCTCTCTCTCTCTCTCTCTCTCTCTCCCTCCCTCTCTCATTTGTTTTTACATCTAGATCTTAGTTTCATCTCCCTCCCTTCCTCTCAGTCCCCTGTCCTCCTCCTCTACCCATCCACTTTCCCATTTTTCTTCAAAAAGGGCAGACCTCTTAAAGACATCAACCAGCATGGCATATAAAATTTCAGTGAGAGTAGGTACCTCCTCTCTTATTAAGGCTGGGCAAGACGACCTGGTAGAAGGAAAGGGTCCCCAAAGCCATCAACAGACTCAAAGACAGACCCTGCACTTACTGTTGAAACCCATAAGCAGACCAGGCTACACAATTGCAACATATGCAGAGGGCCTATGTCAATCCCATGCAGACTCCCTGGTTATTGGTTCAGTCTCTTTCAGCCCTTATGAGTCCAGGTTAATGGATTCTGTGGGTATTTTTGTAGTGTCCTTGACTGCTCTGGCTTCGACAAACCTTTCTCCCTCTGTTCCACAGGATTCCCCAAGTTCTGCTTGATGTTTGGATATGGGTCTCTCCATCTCCTTCCATCAGTTGCTGGGTGAAGCTTCTCTGATGAATACAACAGAATATCATTAACAATCACTTCATTCACCCTTTTTTCAGTTGTGTTCCTATGTGCTCTTAGTCTCTGAGCTATTCAGCCTCTCAGTCCTGACCCTCCAGGCAATGTCAAGGATGTGTTCCTTCTCATGGTATGGGTCTTATGAGGGACTAGTTATTCATTGGCCTTGCCAACAATTTCCATGTCTCTTTCTCTACAGCCTAACTTGTAGATGAAATAAATTGTAGTTGAAAGATTCACGGCTGGGTTGGTGCCCCTATCCCTCCATTACTGGGATGTTGCCTGTTTATAGGAGATGGTGAGTTTAGGAACTGGATCTCTCGTTGCCCAGTATCTTTGGTAGGTTCAGCCTCAAAGACTCTTGGAAAATTCCATTGTACTAGGTTTAAAGCTTTTCCTAGAGATGCCCCATTTTTTAGTTGACTCTCCCAGTCCTGTCTCCTTCCATCCTCACCTTTACCTGACTCCTCCTGTTTTTCTCCCTACCCCCATCCACCTGTGATGTCTATTCTATGTTTCCCCTACAGGGAGATTCCTCCATCCTCCCACTTGATCCCTTCCTGTTACTATCTTCTCTGAGTTTATGGATGTAGCGTGGTTATTTTTTAAGTTATGATTATATACATCTCCTTACATGTGAGTACATATCATGTTTCTTTTTCTGTGTT